>CM057150.1:8334193-8609193 GCA_029964075.1 Patiria pectinifera
AAGAATTGGTGTTCAACAAACGTATCTCTCCTAGGTCCAAAAATACACGTTCAAGTGCGCCTACTCGCCAGTGAATGAATATAACACAGTAATAAACAAAGTACTTGAGATCAGATTATTTGAACGTCGTATCAGCATAATTAGTGCGGTGATTTATCTGTATACATATCTCTAAAAAATAAACCTAGTTTCTAAATTGTTTGTTCAAGACGAAATTTGTAATAAAAAAAACACAATTTTAGAGACGAAATTATCATAATTGGGAAAAATACAAACCATCTCTTCAGTGCACAGCTGTTTTAGAACGTTGTTAAACAAAATGAAATTAAGTCCCGACGAAGATATATTGGAAATATCCAACATATTTCATAATACAAAGCATTTTTATTTGCTTGCTTATCAAGGCTCATTTCTCACAAAACAAACAGAAACCTAAAACAAAATTATGGTAGAACAAATCCAAGAGATGTACGAGGTCATATACACATTGAAGAACATGTCCTCGTCAAAATAACTCATTACTGACAAACAATCCCTTTACAAATCTGTTATCTTTAGGTTATATCGCCATTAATTTAGTCTTTCGTTTCGTAATGGGACGAGTCTCTTTCGTTTCAAACACCTTTTTTGCTAAAGCTGCGGTTGAACAAAAGAGGAAGTTTCAATTTAAAATGTTTCAATAGACTGCACTTAGCTGTAATTATATACCAATTTTTATCGCGCATGACACATGTCAGTATTATATTGATTTTACGACCCTCGAGTGTCATGTAGAACTATATTATTTATTATGCACAGAGATGGCTACTGCGGCATCGGTTGGCTCTGCGTTTGAAAAGATTGGCGCTCATCTTGAGTGCAGCATCTGCACAGATAAATACAAGCAGCCGAAAGTACTCAACTGCCTCCATAGCTTTTGTGAGGAGTGTCTTGTAAAATACCGTGATGGCACACACCGAGGAGCACCACAAATCCCTTGCCCTGTGTGTCGTCAGGAGACGGAACTTCCACAGTCTGGCATCCAGGGCCTCAAGACAAACTTTCATTTAGTTGGTCTGATTGAGGAATTTGAATTACAGGAGAAGGTAGCATGCTCAGGAGACTCGAAACTTCTCTGTGAGACATGCGACGAGGATAACAAGGCTTTATATCACTGTCTCGACTGCGGAATGAATATCTGTACGACGTGCCGCAAGACACACTTACGGTTCCCAGTATCGGCAAACCATGCAGTAGCAACTTTGGATGAAATTCGTCAGGGGAAGGTGAAGGTGACTAAAGGACCAGACGAGTACAAATGCCACAATCACAAGGAGAGCGTGAAATTCTATTGCAAAACATGCAATGAGCTGATCTGCCAAGTATGCACTGTATTGGATCATTTTAAACCCGATCATGACATCATAGACATCGGAAAAGCTTCAGAGGAATTCAGACAGTCACTGGGGAAAGGCTTTTCTGCTTTTGAAGAAGACATTAAGGGCCTTGAAGTATCCCTACAGGGTGTGGCTGCATCTAAGAGAGTTTTGAGCGACAACACAGCAACGGCTCGAAAGAGGGTGCAGGGCAGAGCTGCTGATGTCATAGCAAAGGTCAAAGCTGAAGAGAAACAACTCCTCAATGATATCACAACGCAGGAAAAAGAGCAAAACAAGCGACTGGACGAGCACGAGAAGACACTAAGCAGCCTACTGCAGAGAAAGAAGCATTGCCTAAAGACCAGCCAAGAAGTAACGAGAAATGCATCAGATTCCCACTTCCTTTCCCTCCATCCTGTGATCAGCAAAGACATGGACAAGCTCAGAGGTCAACCAACTCCCACGATAGCAGGGTTGAAGTTGTATCCCGTGTTCGTTCAGAGTCAGAAGCTTGACATCGATCTGGGCAAGGTGATGGTGGAAGACACATGGGAGAAGCGCCATTCGTTTGGCGCGCAGGGGAGTGGTGAAGGGGAGTTTGAATCAGCGACAGGCATTGCTGCTGCTGCTGACCCTGACGAGATTGCAGTGGCTGACTGGAAGAACAAACGAGTGGTAATCTGCAACCACCAGGGACAAACCAAGACCAGCATTCAAGTCATTGCAAGTAAGTTATTAGTGCACATTGTAATGTAAACTAATAACCATGTGCACCATTCCCATTGGGCCAAGTATGCACAAACGTTTTAATGTCTTTTCCCATTTTACCTGCAATGATATTGGCCTACTTGCTTTTTAACTTATTTTCTCATTCCATTTTATACAGCGATTAAAAATGTAAATCCCGTCCTCAACTCCTTAGTTGCTTTTCTCAAATAAATGCTAAGAAATTAAAATTTTAAAGACCCAATGAAACAGAAACAACAAATGGTGCTTTCAATCGGCCACATCCACAATGCCCTCCATTAATCATATACATTATAAAATCAGTTTTATTATCATCCGCGATTCATTACTGCGTAAAATCACAGCTGTTCCTGAAGAGGCATTGTAGTTGCTATATACCACCCCACCAAGCTATTTTTCTCTATCTCTTTGTTAGCCCTCTCCTGTTTGCCCTTCAAATTAAAAATTAATGTCCGTATCCTAATTTCATATTGCCCTACAAAAGCAACCCACAAAATAATCGGGGTAAATGAAATACAATCCTCAAAAGGTAAACAGCACGCAACCCACTCTTTGAAATGTGTTTAATTGTTAAAATGTAATGTTCTGGTGCCACAAGGTATCCTGATACAGATTCTTTTTCTACACCCAAATGAAAAAAATCCAATACGATGCTAGTGCTAAAAGGCTTGAATATCATAATTCCTAATCCCATGTAACATCCACAGTTTATGATGGCCCTTCTTTGGCGAATCAAAATGTTTTTAATTAAAACCTCTATAGTTATTAAACAAACTCATCCGTTTACGTTGCATATGCGTTTTAAAACAAAACTGCTCCGAGTGAATTGAACATGAGAAGGTCTGCGGTGGATCACAATCACTTGACCCTCACCCTCAAACAATCAGATTTTTTTTTTTTTGACAAGAGTAGTTAGTCGAAATACTTTCTGTTATCTGATCAGTTTATTCAAAATTATTTTGTTTTCCAGGTGACGTCGCTGCTGTATCGAATCATTGGGTGTGTGCCGATCCCAGCAAGATGATGGTTTATCATAGGAACACAAAGCACAAGTTTGAGTTCCACACTGTGCCAAAGGATGAGGTTGGCAAGACAGTCGTGAAGCTTGTGAGCGTGGCTATCATGCCCAACGGTAACATCATAGCGGGCGATAAGAAGAGAAAGGTGTTGACTGTGCACAGTCCTCTGAATTGTGAGATCCTACACACTATGCCAGTGAAGATATCACCCGACTACTTGGCTGTACTGAGCAATGGTTGGATTGTGATCAGTGACAAGGAGCAGAGACTAGTGGGGATAGTGGATGTGTCTAATGGCAACGCTGTGACTGTTACCACGATCCAGCCAACCATTGACGATAAACCGGTGAAGTACTGCCGGGGTGTTTGCAGCAACAGCTCGGGTATCTACCTTGCAGTGGACACAGACAAGTACAACACCGGTCACATACACCACTATAACTATGCCGGTCAGTTTGTCAGCTGTGTGGCCCAGGGACTGTTCGTCCCCTGTGGAATCACATTCACAGCTGACAGGCAGCAGCTGGCAGTGGCTGACTGGCACTCTGTTAAGCTATATCACAAGGTGTAATGCCAACGATGTCATACAGCATTAAACCGCCTTCCAATATGCCCGCCTTTGGGTCTGTTTATGCCCGCTTGTATAAGGCCTGGTGGCGACCTAGGTATAAAATTAAATACATCAAAAATAAACAAAACAAATAAATAACTAAGGACTGACAACGTGCATGTTTGAATGATGTCCTAATATTGTCTCCCGTATGTATCCTTCTTTTCTTCAACTTTTCCACTGACGAATTCTAAACACGAAGCGTTATTATTTTTCTCTAATTTTTTCAATTCAGACCCCAAACACACAATTAAGAGTTTTACACAAGCATCGTCTCCAACTATTACTTGAAGCTGCACATGTATGAATGTTTAATTTCACCTTAAATTAAAACCCTCCCACATTGAAGTTGTGGTCTGAATGTGATGCCCATGTCAAGACAGGAACATATTACTGGATGAATGTTCATTGAATGTTGCTCATCCGTCACTATGATGAACGCAAACAGAAAATGAATGATATTACAGACGAGACAGATTATGCATTCAAGAATAATAGTGTTGTTATGTAGAGAGCTAATTAAAAAGAAATCCGAAAACGATAACGTCATTTAGCTATTAAATAGCTCATTTGGTTGTTTTGTGAAATAATATCTACTGGATCTTCTGTTCTTTGTTTTTTTAGAAAGTGGGATTTTTTTGTCAGATTTGCAGATCGCGTGGCCAGCGGTCAACTTAACTTCACTGTGAATACTATTTTGGACATTTTTTCAAATACAAATGTATCTCTCTTGAAGGTCAACGATTGGAGAGCTGGGTAGTTTCATCACAGAAAATTTGTAAATATAATTCTTTGAGCGTTTGTTTGTAGTACATTACAAGATTCCAAATTGTTGGAGCATCGTTTTTTGCAGTAGGAATGGACAAATAATTTTTGACTTGAACTTATATCAATTGTGTGCAAGTGACAAAAATGCTGACTTTGAATTGGTTCAATGGTCGTTCATTTCGAATTATTTGTATGCATGTGAGTCGTTTTTTGAGATGTTTGTCGAATACAAAGGAAATGCATGTGTTAAAGGAATAAAGATACTGTTGGATGTGTTGGCAAAACGGAATATACCGCAGTTGAAAACATACGAAAAGTTGTGTTGAAACTCTTTTATATGTACATCCAAATCGACCTTAGCCATACATAACGCTTGCAACAAATATAAAAAAAAGTCATGTGAATACAATGATTTTTGGTCAAAATCTTAATTTTCAGTGGACCAAAAAAGTAACAATGTCTCACGATCCATCGTCAACTTTTCTAGAAGCAAACAATACAGGAAAACGAAATGCTTATGTTGAACTTATATGAAAACAATAAATGATCAGAAAGGTGTTATTAGCAATATCAAAGTGCGGATAAATAATTGTATGCACAACTGACAATCATGTATTTATACGAAACCAACTATGTGGAATTGTTTTAAAATGTATGTCATAATAATCCATTTAAAAAGTGTTTACACAAATAACAACTGGCGTGTACATAGCTAGCATTTTTTTGCATTTCCTAACACATTTATCGAGATTCTACTAAATTCAAAATTTGAAACTGTTTATCTTATCACTCAACCATTAGTTATTAAAAAAATTAAATCTTGCGTACAAACTGTTAAACCTGTATTCAGTAGATATGTGTGAATAATCCAAACTATTGTTTTGACGCTACTGAGGTTATTAATCGTTTGTTGTAGTCGAGTCCAGCACAAGTTATCCTGAGTCAATCCAACTCAAGAGCTATGCAAATGAACTTTGAAAAAGTCATTCTTTTGTTAGTGTTCATCTACCGTTACTTGTGACTGGTTTTATGAGTGTAATTCTAATTAACTTGTGACTGACTCGATGACATACCTGGTTGTCAGCGATTTCTTTTTCCTTGTAAATTGCCATGGCATATATGTAAATATTTTTAAATGCGGAAACATGTTCAGTTAACAATCATTACAAATATTTTGGATCGCTTTTGAAAATTTACTGTTAATTTTTTGCTGCAACGACATTGATATACAAAACAAAGTGCGTAAATGAATTATGTAAAGTGATTGGTAAGTTCCAAAAGCGTAATCTAACCATTTGATTGTAAAATTGTTTCTAAGAAATGGGCCAAAAAATACACTACGACAAGAATAACCGAAAATTGTGCCTTTATTTGATTTTGTATTAGTCTTGAGTATTTAGTCTTGTTTAGGGTTTGCTTTGAATTATCTTGGTTTTGGTTGGGATGGGCTAGGTTCATTGGGCTGGGTGGGTTTTGTTGGGATGGTCTGGGCTTCTTCGTAGTTTGAAAACCATGAAAAACATTGATTTGGGCAGTGAACACGAAAGACATTGCTGTTGCAGATTAAGTTATCATTTAGTTTTAAACGGATGAACATGAACATAACTGCCCTAAAACACGGCTGCATGCACAACCCATAAATATTCCATCTCCAACATTGATTATTTCAATCAAAGCTATTTAGCAAACCAGATGCTCGATTACCTGAAATTGTAATTCTTAGTAATGTTAAATGCCGCAACAGGTGCTGTTTAACTCGTCATGATCTTAAAGAGCTCCACCATGATAAAGTGAGCCGACTCTACCACGGTCGTGAGACTCATGCCGCATAACAAACCGAGATAGCCTCCAATGTCACCTTTAGAAATAAAATGCATCATGTGTCAATGACGGGTCTCAGAGGAAAGTCAAATAATGCTTCTAAAAGGATGCTTGTGAACCTAGACGCATGCAACTTGACTGCACGCCTCAAAGCAAGTTTCGTTGATGCATTTAGATTTTTGTGGCTAAGGCCAACCCAGGCACGTTATCAATTCTATCACCAAGGCCCCCTAAAATGGCAAAAGCATCGTGTTAGCTTGAAAATCTGTCATGGGCCAGTTGGTTTGTACAGTAGCGTGCACAGTGGTTTCTCCATTGAAGGGGGCCTCATGAGTGTACAGTGATCACGTGCCAAGGTTCGTCTATACCCATAATGAGAGACTTTGGAGACGTTGGTGGCAGCAAACACATCGGTCCTTTTTCAATGGTTTGCGTCATGTTGAACATGCGCGCTTTAGCTTAAACATGACGTAAACAATTGAAAATGACCGGTGTGTTTGCTGCCACCAACGTCTCAAAACTCTCCCATTATGCTTCTTGCCACAATGCTAAGCCTTTATATTTTCGTATAATATATCTAACACATTTCGTATATATTATCTAGAGATTTTAGAGTTCTTAGAGCCTGTAGATCCTATTCATGTCAGTCACGTGTCAGCAAGTCAATCACATGCCATCCAGACTCAAGTCAAGTTACAAGCTCTTCAACTTTGACAACTGCGTGTCCTGCATTTCTTTAAAGAAAATATCGGGAGACATCGTGCTGTAAGAAAAGAATATTTCCTATTTTAATTGCTTTTGGTCAGAAAGGAGATTTCTGCTGATTCACCTTATATGAAAAAAATAAGACCTTTGCCAAACAAATAAGTTCCAGATTTCGAATACGAAATGAGGGCGCTGTTTCGCCGCCATTTGGAATCATACACAGACTTGACTTCAACTTACACACAGCTACAGTAACAAAAAATTTACAATCTTTAAATTGTAGATTTAAAATTTGTGGATTTTTCAAGTGTTGGTACCTGGGAAACATGTCGTCGTTTTAGCGACCTAAGTCGTTCAAAACCAAGTTTGGTTTTGGTTTCATGCTTCAAATTTGCACAGTACAAATGTGTATACGTTTGTAGCACATAATGACCGGATGTTTCGGCTTTAAAGTATATTAATCAGGGATAAAAACGTACGCTCTTGTGATGAAGTCGAGATATTCTATTCGCCAGACAGGAACGAGGAAGAATACGCGAATCGTCTTCAATGCATTCACTACAAAGTACAAAAGGCTGTATTCTCTTCCAATACAAAACGACTTATAGGCGTCAAACAATAAGCTCCGTAATGCATGATATTTTCCATTTGGTGATTAATTTTATTACTATACGTTCGGTAAGTGCATTATCAAACAATGCATAACGAATACTTTTATTGCTCATTCCATATTGTGAATAAGCAAATTCGTCACTGTTTTGCAGAAGGTGCAAGAATGGTAGATTGCTTTCTTTTTTTTTTTATTTATGTATTTCGTGTTTGGTTATTTCCAGTTGTGTTAATTTTCTGCTTTAAAATACCGTCTTTAACCATTCCAAATATTTTCAAAAAAAGCCTAATTTATTTGTTTCTATTGATGTAAATGGCTGACTTTTAGCAATGACACTGCGCGTTTTCTCAAAGCGACGCTAACGTAACTGTTCAAGGAACGCGTGCAAAGAGATATTGCAATGGGAAAAAAGTGTAGACGGTTAAATAAAAATACAATTTACCGTGGCGTATATAAAATTTAAAAAACGTTCAGTTGGCTTAGGCTACAGGCGACATAAAAACAGGTTTTCGTGCCCGACTTTCCCCTCGTTCCCTAATTTACTCTTTCTACTCTGCTTCCCCACAATTCTCCCACCCCTAGTCAATTACCATCAATTCGCGCTTGTGTGATTCCCGATTGGTTGTTTTCCTGCAACATTTTCCTTTGGTAAAACAAATCCCATAAAATATACCATCTAGTTTTAAGCATGGGCGGTGATACAAGGGGGAAAGCACATCCACCGCCATGTAGTTTACGAGGGGGGACGTTAATGAAGATGTACAAACCCCAAGGTATTCAGTTACTTTTATCTACACATATTTTTTACCGATCAAACCCCCAGGCTGATGGCCTATTGTCTACACATTCTATTTTTAGCGTGTACTACGGCTAAAATATTGATACCCCAAGACATCTTATATACAGCGATGAATGGGCGAACTATGGAAGATTATTGAGGGACAAATATTGCAACTACTGGAAAACAATGCATCGTTATTGTGCGGGTTTTGAAGAGCGTCGGTCTGTTTAATGTATTCAAACAAACTGCAATAAAGTTTAATCTTATGCATTCATTAAGCAAAACCTGCAGCTCGGATTGCATTCACGTTTCATTAAAGTTTACAATCCAGATTTACAGAGCAGATGTTGCCTTTTCTGTATAAAACTATTAAATTCCGTGGCTGACATGCTTAACAACGTTCAAGCAGATATACTGTCAGTGAGGCGAGGAGTTCCTCAGTTGCCATCATGTTGCTGGGAGTGTTGTTTCTTCTGTTCCTTTCCGGCCAGAAGGTCAGTGGGTTCTGGAAGAATGGGAGCCAGGATCCTACCTACTCACACTTGGTAAGATTTCTGTAGTCGAGTCCAACACAAACCCACTACATAAACTTCAGTAAAATATGAATCACAAGTGCTTTTACAATTCCAGCTACCGTAAAGCAACATTGAGCGAAGTACTGCTTCTGTCACAGTTCATTTGGATAGCTTTCGACGTCACTTTAAAGAGTTCTTGGTCAGATTGACTTGGAATCCGGCTTTTGACTTTGGTGACATTGTCGTTATTCCGAATTGGACACTAGCAAAGCAGAAACAACACCCTTGAAACAGCATGGTCAAAATACAAGCTGTTTTATTTTTTTGCTCGTGAAGTGATTGGAATTGTAGACCCAGTTGCTATATTGAAAACACATGCGGATCGCCTAAGCTTTCAGTTGAATTTTCTTCTCAGAAGGCTTCCCAGTTATCCTTGTTTGAAATTGGTACCAGTGACAATTCTAAACTGGCACGTCTAGGCGTATTTGGCTGCTTTCGGGGAGTCGGGGAGGGAGTCAGTCAGTCAGTCAGTCAGTCAGCCAGTAAGTTTAGTACAAAGAGGACAGGCTGGCCTCGGGGTACCATCAGTTTTACATTAGGGAATGTAGGACCTACGCCTCATTACAATAAGACTCTCTTCGTATTTATTTCTGAACAAACAGGGTTTCTATCAGAAGAACCTGACGTGCAACGACGCCGGAACCACGTGCCAGCTTTGCTACATGTCGCATGGTGACGGAAGACCTTATTCACGTATGTTGTCTTGTATTATATAATGCAGGCGTACATTTTTGCCGGCTTTCAACATAAAAATTCCCCAGATGAAAACCCTGAGTGTCATTTTGAAAGGTTTGCTAAACCGGACAATGAAAACCTATACAAGAATGATCCATTAAGACGAACGGTAGACATACGGAACGCATTGAGGACTGGGGTACAGTGTATTATTATTATTATTCTTTTATTCAGAAGATTGGCAAATTATTTTCTTTAGACGAAGATTAAAATGCCGTGGCGCCTATCCATTATTGCAGAATGCAAGTGCATCCTTCGCATTTTATTTTAAAAAAAAAACGAAAAATAATTATGTAGGAGTTTATGGATATACAGGTGTTTAATACAATTCCTCAATTACAGTAATTGATCGTGGCTTGTTGCATTACTCAAGGTCTATGCATGGTACTCTAAAAGTGTTTAAGTATTACGCAGTCAGGGGATACGTAATGTAAGCTTCATTTTAAAACTAAAAATTAATGTGGCCTGACGTTGCGAACTTAGCGAGTTCTTCTTCAGAGGCTAAAACAGAAATGACAGAGGTACATACATTAACATGGGGGTGCACACAAACATGCAGGGCTGAAAGAAGAAACACAAAAGGAGGATTAGGTGGGAAAGGTGTGGAAAGATGCAGGGGAGGGTGGATGAGAGAACAAAGGAACAAAGGGAGATGGCAAACCACAAGGGGTCTGGTGTAAACAGGGGAGGGACCAGAAAGGGGAAGGATCAAAGGTCATAGGGAGTGGGAACGGACAAAAGAGTGTGAGAGTGATGATGATGGGGGGGAACAGTATGGAGGTGGAAAGGGATGAAAGATGGGGGAAGATGGGTAAACACAAACAAGGAAGACCAGGTGGATTATCTGTAACAGAAGACAATGGAGGAAGAAAAGGATTAGTCATTCCCAAGTTGGATGTTGAGACCATGTGGTTGAATAGTTCGAAGACGATTCATCCACACTTTCTCTCTGCTGAGGCGAACTGAGTCCTTGCGATGGCCAAGAGATTCAATGCCCTGCAAAATCATATCAGCAATGGAGTGGTTAGGCAGGTTGAAGTGATGACCAACAGGGGTGTCTAGTTTCTTGGTGTTGACCGTTGACCGGTGGGCATAGAAACGCTTTTTGAGCGTATTCTTAGTCTCACCTACATACTGCACTCCACAGACCCTGCAAGAAATGAGATATATGACATTATAGGTGTTACAAGTGATGTTACCAATGGTTCTGTGGGTAGTGACAGAAGAGTGGCCAGAAAAGGAATCAGACTCCTGGATATGAATCTGGCAGACAACACATCTGGAACTGCACTTGAAAGTACCATGCTGGGTGGGAGGGGATGCATCTAAGGATGGGACTTCAGCTCGAACAATCAGGTCCCGTAGATTTCGAGGACGCCTGTAAGCCAATGTGGGGCAGTTGGGGATGGCGCGGGCAAGGCGATCTGAAGTATGGAGGATATGATGATTGTCATTAGTGATTTTGCGAAGGGGAGGGAGATTGGGGTGAAACGTGGTAACCAAGGGAATCATGGGTTTGGCCATGGCATCAGGGGCCTTTCCCGTGAGAGCTAGATTTCTGGGGATAGCTTTAGCTCTGGTAATGGCACGATGAACTTGGCGAGAGCTGTGACCCCTGGCCACCAAGTTGTTCCTCAGTATCTGTGTATGGCGCGAGAAATCGGAATCATTAGAACAAATTCTTCTGAGTCTGAGTGCCTGGCTAAACGCTATGCCAGTTTTGCAGTGCCTGGGGTGACAGCTGGAGGAGTGGAGGTACTGGTGGGTGTCTGTGGGTTTGGAATACAGGTCAGTGGTTAGTGAGTTGCGGACGGTGACATCCAGAAAGTGGGTTTGGTGAGCCGAGAACTCCGACGTGAATTTGATGGTTCTGTGGAAGGAATTGATGTGGTTAGTGAAGGTCAAGAGACAGTCCTCATCCCTGGTCCAGATGAAAAAAAACATCGTCAATATATCTCCACCAGATCCAAGGGCGACATGGGGCCGAGGAAAGCATGCGTTCTTCGAGGTCACCCATGAAGAGGCAAGCCATGGAAGGGGCCATGCGAGTGCCCATTGCAGTGCCGTGTACCTGTAGATAGTGTTCACCAAGGAAGGAAAAATTGTTCTTCGTTAGTATAAGTCTCATGAGGGTGCCAACATCACTGATGGGAGGAGTCGTGTGTCCTGCCTTGGCCAGAGCCAAGGAGCAAGCACGAACACCCTCCTCATGTGGGATGTTGGTGTACAGAGATGAGACATCGAAAGTCCCAATGATGGCTGTGCTGGGAATCTGGTCCTTGATTCCTTCAAGCTTGCGTAGGAAGTCTGGGGTGTCGTGAATGTATGACGAAATCTGTGGGACAAGGGGTTTGAGAAAACTGCCAATGAACAGGGAGATGCGTTCCGTGGGTGAGCCATTACCGGAGATGATGGGTCTACCGGGGTTTAAAACTGTAACAAATTCTCATTTGTTGTAGTGAGCTAACATCCAGTCTGAGGTTGTACAGTTTTGAACTTTGCCCACAGTAACACGTGTTTGTCCCCTTCTTATGTTTGAATGTGTGATAAACGGTAACTAAAATGGTTCGATTGGTGTTCCTTGAAATAGTAAATTTGAATTAAACAATCACGTTGTCATATTTTGAACAAAAAAAATACCTTTCTTATTTTTCACCAATATATTCGGTAGATTTCATAGTATTTGTATTTTGGTAAAATTAATTTGTAGACGTGATCCAATATACAACCGAACCATACAAGTTGGAATTCATCTTCTTCGCCAGACGTCATGATGGCAAATGCGCCATCATTCAAGGTGAGTGATAATAGCAAAACCAAACAAACAAACAATTCCAACAAGCAAGCCATCAAACAAACCGAACCCACTTAGCACCGCCGCATTAGATTCTATGATTGTGTTCACTTAACCTATTGCATTTCATAATAGGTTAACTGCGAAGAGCAACAATTGCAAGCCTACGAAATAATAAACTGAACATCCAATAATCTGAAATTGTTATATATTGCGGCAGCTCTGACTAAAAATGTATTGCCTTTTACCGTCAACGGTAATTCAGTGTTTATTCTTATACATGTACAAGAAACATGTTAAAAACCCGTAAAGTAAAATAAATGTTATTCGAGAACAAACATTGAAAGGGAAATTAAGAATCGAAGAGCCTTAAATCAAATTCTTGTGTAACTTCTTTATTGGAGCCTAAGTTGTGAATCACACATTAATGACAATTTTAAGTTTACTGATGAGGCAGTTTCGATCAACCATGAAAGAAAACCTGTCAACCAGAGCCCCTTTTCAGTAATAGGCGTTTAAAAATTTCAAAACGGGCATAAAAAAAACAGTCGATAATGTCACCTTTGTGTCTGTATATATTAAAGACGTTAGGTGTTTGAAATATTAAAACGACAGCGGCAAGACATGCGTATTATGCTGCGCATGCAAAAAAAGGAGATTCACCAGAACAAATTAGGTAGGGCATTTTTCTCTTCCCCTTACTTTATTCTTTGATTTGCGTCTTGTTACAAATCGCAGACGATCCTACCCAGACGTACCGACTGTGCTACGAGTTCCAAATAGAATTTTCTTCCATGAGAGACATGAAGATTGTGCGTTGCCTGGATACTCGCTTCCATCCAGATGTAATGGTGCCGGACACCTGTGCTTCACCCATCGCCGTGACCTAACTGCATTTTAACGATGGAGACAAGGAGATGAGGGGCCTACAGGTGTTGGTGTGTAAGCCTTAGCAGTTAGGGGAAGCACTAAACAAGGGTGAAGTTTTTTTAAATTAATTCATGAGTTTTATCTTAACGAAAAAAGGCTGCTTTGTTCTATATTTGGACAATTCAACTCCCTAACCCTAAACCTATGGAAAAAAATAATGATAAATGCCTCAATAATTGTCCTGCCACAATTTAATCAAAATCTGAATTGTGAATATTCCATAAGTGTAAGTTGGCGAATTTTCAGGAGATTACCAAGCAAGCACACAAGCAAAGCAAAACAAACACTCAAGCACTCAAGTTTTCAACCCTGAACAATTCGTTTTTCTCTTTTTTTACTTTTTCGAATGTTCGGCCGATTTTGGGCCCTTTTAAGATAATGAAATAATGGTATTCATTAAAATATTGTAGGAAACAGTAATTTCAACTGCGATTCAAATTAACAGTAATTTCAACTGCGATTCAAATTACCTAACAGGGTTACTACTGTGATGACTTCGTCTCGGTCCATTAACAGCGGTCACCCCCATACCCGGTTTTTATCACGCAGTGAAGACCGGCTCCTCCCACTGTTATTCCCTTTTAAAGCTTGACTGACCCTCGGGTTAGGTTTTAATTTATTTAATTTATTTTCGAAGGCAGCTGAAAGTTGGTCTAGAACCCAGATATGATTATCAAGCTGTAGCATATCTTAATAATTCGTCACCGACACCACGAACTGACACCCTCTGCATCACATGTGTACAAAAAAAATCAAATTTTCTCTTTTTGCCGATATTAGCAGTTTTCATCATGGCATCTTCCTTCGTACTAATGGTAATACAACTGTTCGGGGAAATGATCTTTGATGATGACCTGATACATCCTTTAGGGAACACTCCACTTCCTTTCAAATACAAGTCAAGATCAAAGATGTCATCGCATAACGATGACAGCATATGCTCACCTTTTCGTGTTTTGAGTTCAAGGTCGCTGGTGGTCGTCGATATGTTGTCCTGCTGTTCCAATAGCAGTTTTTCAGTTGCAAGATCAAACAGGGATTTCCTCGTCTCCATAAGGGATGTTGTGTTTCCATCAGACTTAAACTGGTCACAAATACTTTTTCTGTCTGTGGTACATATATTAGTTAGCATTTTCCGATGATTTGCGGCTATATTCTCTGGGGTATAGAGAGCGCGATCATTCGCGTCATTCGTACAGGTTGCCATAACATCATGGGTTTACCCATGGAGGATTTTGTTATTAATTACTTACTTGTTTCTCTACCGACTGCGCATGATTTGTAAGCACATTGCATATATCACAGTAAGTTTCGTTGATTCATAAGATTCAGTGACATGGAGCAATCCGGGCACGCTATCATTTCTATCCCGAAGGCCCCCATCAATGGTGAAAGCATTGTGCTAACCATTGTTTATATAATCCGCCATGGGCAATTCGATTATTGTACAATAGCCTGCAAAATGGTTTCCGCATTGAAGATTTTAAAAATTGCATAAGAATGAAGACATCAACCCGTTAAATACACAATGAGATAAGCAGGTTCACTGGGCCTGACTCATCAAACCATGATGGCAGTCCATCATCATCATCATTGGTCGCTTGCAGCTTGCACCACTTGTGTCGGGCAAGATGACGGGCACGCCACACGTCCTGTTCCATCATCAGTGTCCCAAGATCATCTGCAGTCGCGGCGCCACTGTTCTTTATCAGGGTCTTCACCATAAATTCGCTTTTGCTGCACTTTTCAGCAATAAATCGATTTTGAGGATAGTATGTTATAGCAAATATTGTTAAACTGACTTGTTTCACGTTTTGGGGCTTGTATAATTTGTCACAGTTTTCACGAAGAGACAATTTTGGCAAAAATCAGTATATTTTCGAAATTCTTTTTTTTGGCCGAAATCGATTAAGTGTCTTGCAGCGGACATCTTGGCGAATTTATTTTGTCAAAATCAGATGAAATCATTGAGATCATGAGAATCAATAAAGGGAAAATTTCACCCAAGTCGTATTTTCAGTTTTCACGAAGAGACAATTGTAGCAAAAATGCACGTTGTTCTATGGGGACAAAATAACGCGCGTGTGGGATTTTGAGTTTTCACGAAGAGCCAATTTGTGCGTGTTTGGATAGCGGAGAGTTTGAGTTTTCACGAAGAGACAATTGGATCATTGCCAATTTTCCCGGCAAAACCAATCGCCTGTGGATTTTAAGTTTTCACGAAGAGACAATTAACTATGAACGTTAATTGCTCCTCAATTAATTGGTCTATTGACTCGCATTTGGTACAATGTGTTAGTGTGAGATTTCAGCTTACTATCAGTATAAAAAAATAATCAACATGTCCTCTAAAAATAGGCGAAATCTTCAGTTTAAAAAAGGGTTCAACTTTAAAGTCGATTTTCTCAAAACTATGTTTCAACGCCCCGTGGCCAAAATTGTCTCTTCGTGAAAACTCTGACGATATGCTGGGGAAAAAAGACATCAAATCATGTTCTTGTAGGCTGGTTCCCTGTGTGACCCTACTTAAGATGAAACGGAGAAATATAAAGACTTTAGGGAATTGTAAGGTCAAAGAATCAGTTTAGCATTAGCAGGCTTGTACCCCTTCATAAGTGTGTAATCTATTGCAAAGAAAATGCGGAATAACTTAATATGTAAAATTGAGAGCAGTTTTTGTAAAAAGCCAGTTTTTCCAACGCTGGTTGGCCAACCAGCGTTGGGAAAAAAGAGTTTTTCTTTAAAACGTCAGCACACCAGGAGCCACCACTTTACAGGATGCTTTAGACTGTCAATCCCTTGCAATTCAGTAAGGTATTTCGTAATAATTTGATCATTCCGGGTTTTTTTGTGTTTGCAAATGTTGTATCTTCCCTTTAAAGTCGGGAAGGAATCGTTCGAAAACGTCCCAAATCTATGAAATAATCTCAATTGCTGACAATCACCGAAAGTTGTTATTTCCTGATTAGTTGGACACTTATCATCGTGGGCGTCTCGAGGGGGGAAAAGGGGTCACTTGCCCCCCCCCCCCCTGAAAAAGCAAAAAAAAAGGAAGGAAAAAAGAGGCGCGGAAAAAAAGAGGCGCGAAGACAGTGGTGTAAGTTTAATGAGTGGGCGGGGGCAAAATGTCCCTTCCCCCTCTAAAACTGATAAAACGAGAATGTGTTGAGAAATACAAACATTTTTTGGCCAAATTTTTTTTGCCCCCCTCTAGAAAAAAATCCTGGCGACGCCCATGCATATCATATAAGTATATTCCCAATTTCAGCCTAATCCGTCTTTGCAAACACTTGTGTTACACCTTGAATTCTTTCCAATCAAAATTTTGACGAGGATTTTTTTCCCCTGCCAAACCCACGTGCATGGTTTTCAGCTTAGCGCCGCGCCGTAGGCGCTTTGGTTGACATTCGGTGTGACTTGGCGTGAGTCGCGGTATCAACCAACGGAAGCCGGCAAAGGGTGGTATCTTTATTAAGGGAATAAAATGTGTGTTTGGGAGGTATTATAACAGTCTGTTTAAGACCGATTTGAGTCTGGATGGGGCCGATGGTAATTATCGCCCATCCAGACTCAAACCGGTGTTAAACAGACTGTTTAATACCGACCGAACACACATTTATTCCCATTCATATATACCTTTTCGGTCCAAAAATATATATGTCAAAATAGATGTCAAAAGAAATGTCAAAAACTAGACGTTGCCAACAATTTTGTTCAACAATTTTACATCATGTTTTACGAAACACCCCTCTGACTATAATATGGAATGCCCCTCAACAACTTGTTACCTTATAGGGACATTGGCGTGCGCGTCGCGCGTACTGCGCGATGTCGCGCAAAACGCAGCTGGGCTGGTGAAGTGTGAATTTCGGACCATGAAATACTGATTCACTGGTAGTACATTGCGCATTCACACGGGAAGTATTTGAACGTTCAACCGATGAAACGTTAAACGGCACCGGATTTCATAGGAGTCCAAATTTCATGTGACACTGGAAAAGCGTTTACCAGCTAGCCATGTCTTTATCATCCGTTTAAGACCGGCCACGTGACGGACTCTCGACCAATAGGAATGTGTAAACCGTCTTAGGTATTTATGAATAGTTAATAAAGATAAATCTGAACGTATAAACACTACACCCACGATTGACAGATATTCCACGTTTGAAATTCGTGCACAATACCAATGAGAGCTGTTGCGAAAAAGTTAAAAATACAAACAAAGGAATTAGGATAATGAACAATGGGGGTGCACGATTGTGTACCGTTTTGGTACCCCACAAGTTTTTCACTAAATAGATATATGGATTTTACTCAAAAACTAGGAATTTCCAAGGTGGGTTGATTCGTCGCAAATAGAAGAGTTTTAGAAAAGGGAAATTAAGTCCGAATTTCAGCCCAAGAAATTAACTATGGTTTAAATAAGAGCATTTTGACATAAGTGTGCGACGTTTCTAGTACACGAGAACAAAGGAAGTACGTATTCCACTTCTATGCCTATGTAAGCGTGCATGAACTTGGAAGTTGACTAAACTCTGAAAGTTTCAAAAGTCAACTAGGTCCCACGCTGTTTATCTATACATAATTATCATTGTGCAGTGTGGTAAACACTTCAACAAGATAAAGCTATAAATAAACCACTAACTGTGCTATAAGTCACTGTGGCGTGATCTCCTTCGTATTGGGTAAGGCCTCGATGGAGAATCGTTTTTAGTAACTGATTGGATCAGAAGCGATTTGTCGTATTCACTAAACAAAATAATTATGAACGGCCACACTCCTGTCTTCCCATTGGTTATTTGGAACAATGGTTTCACAGTTGATTGGTTACGGCTTCGTAAATAATTTGTATATAAGGCGTGAGCGTAAGAATAAAGTTGTTCAAGTAATTTCGAGGTTCGTGTTTACGTGCATCAGAAGAGCTTTACTTCTCGCGATTCGTTGTTGTGCACTCACTGGGATATCACAGGATTTTGCATAAAGACAGCCGACATCCTTTTCAAGGTAAGAATTTGGATGCGTTCCGCAGGTTGATCGTTATTAATTCAACGTTCTGTGGTAAAGATTATTTATTAAAAGTGTTAATACATAGAATAGACATCGGTGCTGTTCAAGAGTTATGGGAAGTGAATCGTGAATGTTTGTGTTTTCCAAAAGAAAGCAATTTCTAATCATCTATTGTTGTACGTGCTGCTTCCTA
Organism: Patiria pectinifera; assembly: GCA_029964075.1. Taxonomy (NCBI): domain Eukaryota; kingdom Metazoa; phylum Echinodermata; class Asteroidea; order Valvatida; family Asterinidae; genus Patiria; species Patiria pectinifera. The sequence continues at coordinate 8,352,847 of CM057150.1, forward strand.
ATATCGTAATCAGCATGACATTTTGAGTCTCTTCCAAACTGTCATCAGTGGTCACTATAGCCGCACTTCTGTGGTGTGTCCATTTTTGCATGTCAAGCGATTTTAAATATGTTGGTGGTCATAGGTGGTTTTGTGGGTTTTTTTGGTATACAAGAATGGGAGAGTTTTGTTAATGGGTTAATTCCAAAAATGTCAACTCCCCCACCTAATCTAACCAATTGCGTAAACCAGATTTTAACCCTATCAGGCGGGTATTTGGGGGGTGAGTTTCTGAAAGGGAGGGGTACAGCACATTGTGATACCCACGTTAGTTTACATATGCTTTGACCGATTTTCCTATAACTGATTTGGCAGGAATATTGGCAGACCATTACTCTATAATATGACATTGTTGGTTATAGTGCTGCTACCACTAGAGGTGATTTTTCTATATTTTTTTCCAAACTCGTGTCTAAATAACATATTTGGGCTTAAATTCTGTAGTTTCCTTGTAAATGGTTCTTTTTTCTTCTTTTTTGGTACAAACATTATTGGTTTGCATATTATCCCAGTCAGGTAATTGTATGTATCCACTACATCGCCGTAGGGACTATATACGTACTGATTTTACTCAAAAAATTGTTGGGATTTCAACCCGAATTGGCAAAACTGAAGTAAATATACATAATTATGGTGATATTCTTTAATTCTCTGCAATTGTTTTATGTGATCACTATCAGAAAAAGGGCATCAAAACAAAGAAAATGGTACATATTGAAAGGTAAAAACTACATCGGCTTCTCGCACCAATGGGGGCCACGTGACACACTGAGCATGTATTTGTAGTTGTAAAAAAAAAATTCACCGTCCATAATTCAGACTTTTTCCAAGGCCATGTACATGTCCGGCATGTAATCTGAAAACAAAATTTTACTTGTGGACTTCTTGGGGATAGGGGGTGCTCTTGAGTATTGGGAGAGGAGATGGAAGGGAAAGGGGGCTAGCTGTGAGACAGTTGTTGGTGTAGGTTGTAAAAGGTTCATTTGTAAATTGATATGTATTTGCATTTTCAGTTTAAGCAAATACATGTAGCAATCAAAATCTTAATTTGATGGCAAGGGAAGGGACGGGGCCTAGTTGGGCGAATGGACATCAGTATATCTAATGGTTGCTCTTCAATCAGAGGACACTGGACACAATAGGCCATTACTATACATTGCGGCTTGCAAATACATGATTTTTTGCCAACGTGCCAATGATTTTACCGACAAAGCCCTCAATCCCAAACAAATCTCTGGGTGTGTGTAGGGGGGGCGGGGGGGGGGGTAGGGGAGGCTGTGAAAAGGAAATCTGTTTAAAGTGGTCACTTGTAAATTATTTATTTTGTGAAAATAACCATTTTTGGAGCGCTACTGCACAAAGGATATACAATAGCCCACGATATTTTTACCAAAATATGAAAATACCAATGTCGGAACTAAACATAGCCGAAAGAAAAATTACTCGGAGTGCCCTGGCAAGCGGCATTTTGGAGGGTTAAAAAATGGGTTTAAAAAAATCAATTTTTCTAGTTGTAAAAACATGCTGTATTGTAGGGCCTACAAATATTATAAATGTGATTTGTCAAAAATTGTTTTTCTTGTAAGGGTAAGAACTATGCTTTCCGTGATATATTTACTTCTTGGACATTTTGCATTTTGACTCGATGACCTTTGAAAATAACGCGTAATATGTATGTTTGCCTCCTCGAAATAGGCCCAAAATGGCCAAAAAAATAGGGCCCGTTACCCTGGTTGCGATTTTTTAAGCCCGGACACATTATGAAGTATTTACACGAAACGAAACTTAAGTATCTACGTCTGTTCATGGGTTTCATTTCGTTTGTGCGCATGGGCGAAATATTACCGCTGCAAAGGGCATGTATTTGCCGCGCACTTCTAAGCATCAAAATTGGGTTGTAATGTTTAAGCAGAACCGAAAATGACACGAATGTTTCAGCGGGTTTTGTACAAGAGTGTACTAGGGTAAATAAGTTGTGAAGAAATTGTATCTGAAACCTTTGTTTACGCAACACACAGTGTGTTACTCAATTCCTTATGAACCTTTCTGACATTCGCAGTGCATTCAATATGTCGCATTCAAAAGTGAATAAAGTTTGTGTTGTTACAACTTGAGAAGTAATTTAGAGAAGGAATTCTTTTTTTTTAATGAAACTTCAAAATAGCACAGGGAACGCAACTTCAATCTGTGATATACTTCCATATAAACTTCGTTCCTTGCACAAATTCAAATTAGCATGTAAAGGGCATTGTTGAATACGAAATAGATAGTGAAAAGTGATTTTAAATCAATTTACGTATTTATATTTCGATTTATGAAAGCACATAGGCAATCTAAAAAGTCAGTTTCCCTGTGTGGTTTATTTTCATATTATACTAGAAAGCCGTATCCTCTCTGAGTGCTTCCCGTTTGCTATTTCCCGGGTTTGCAGCATTGCTAACGTGCCTGCATCGTGACTTTGGGAGAGATGCCTTGCTAATGGTACATACCGTTTTCCGGCTTCTGACTAGCGCCTAGTGAACAAAGATATTGACCTAAATGTGAAGCCACCAACATAGGGCTGGATAGCTCAGTTGGTAGAGCACCGGCACGCAGCGGCGGCGGAAAAGTTTTCGGGGGGGGGGGGACACCAAAAAGGGGCACTTGCTCAGTGATAGGCTTCTACCGTCGGTGCAGCAGGGTATCCAACATATTTTTCTTTTTGGGGAGGGGGGGGGGGGAGGGGGCACATCCGTGCTGAAATGTCGACACGGTTGTTTTTTTCCCGGACGCTGGGCCTCCGTAGTGTGTGTATGCGTTTGTTAATGGTGCCACATCGTCGATGAATTAAGGACAGAACGAATTGGATGAATTGAGGACGAATTGAGGACAGGATAAATTGAGGACCAAATCGAGGACGACCTCGATTAGAAAACGTGTACAAAACCAATGAGAGCTGTTGCAAAAAAAGTTAGAGTATAAAAAAGAAAAGGGAAGAGGAACAATGGAAAATCCTCGATTTACACCATAAACAAAATTGCTAGTGTGTGTGGGGGGGGGGGGGGCGCTGGTACCATCTTCCAAATTAAGGGCGCTCTTCAAAACCACCCATTATGCAAACTACGCATTATGTGCCCATTTTCAGAGCGCATTGTAAGGGTTCTGGGGCTTGGTTTTCATATTCCTCGTTCACATCAGAACTCTCTATACTGAAAACAAATTATCTGAAATTTTAGGGCCAGTTTATGCTCGAGGGGCACATGTATGTCCGCAAGAGGAGCACTTGGGTAAATCTGCATGGGGGTACTCCGTCTCCGGTTCTGCTGCCTCTGTCTGCGGCACTGTAATCCGGAGGTCGCTGGTTCAAACCCCGCTCCAGTCAATGATTTTGTTCAACCTTAAGATAGATACACAACTTCAAATATGAGTGTTTTTAAGACAAGAAATATGTCTTTCTTCAGAAAAACAAATCAACAGAGTTTTACGTATAATCTGTGAACAACCCGTTACTGCATTTTTAGCGTTATCTTTGCGTCGAGTTCAAGAAATGGCAGCAGCCAACTTTTATTTTCCTTTTCGTGTTTCTCCATGTCAATAAACTCAATGTAGAAAAACAAATGCAAGCGTAGGTAAGAAAAAGGGAATCATTCGCAGTTACTCTTGTAATAATTTTGCACATAAAAATCGATTTCTTGAAATACAGGGTGTGTCAAAAAAAGCGGTACCCAAACCCCAAAAAATATAATTTATATTTAAAAAAATATGTAGCACTAAAAGTAATAATGATTGGAAAGCCAATTTCAAAAGCTACTTTTAGATGAAAAAAAGTACTGAAATTGCTCAATCCGTTCAAAGAATATCACCATTTAAACACAATGACCCTAAAACCTGTCTCGTCCAAAAAAAAGCAATTTATTGTGTGTTTTGACTGTTTGGAACATCAAAGGAAATGCAACAGAATACTTGTTTCATTAACTGTCACCAACTGTAGTGCACAATATTTTGATTAACAACCCTGGTTAGGCAAATAATATGAGTTATAAAATCTACTTTTTGAGAAGACGGGCCTTCAAAAGGACATTGTTGCATATTGTTAAGATTTCATCGCTGGTGATGTTTGAAGACAATTGTGACGACGATTGTTGAAATCGCATTTTTTTGGGACGAGACAGGTTTCGGGGTCATTGTGTTTAAATGGTGATATTCTTTGAACGTATTGACCAATTTTAGTATTTTTTTTCAGCTAAGCGTAGCTTATGAAATTGGCTTTCCAGTCAGTATTATTTTTAGTGCTACATATTTTTTTTAAGTATGAAATATAAGTTTGGGGGGTTGGGTTCCGCTTTTTTTTACTCACCTTGTATTACGTTGCTCGAAAAGATTTTCTGTAACGAACAAAACATCCTTCAAAGTTGGACAATGAGATGTTAAAGTATAGGGTTTTTTTTCAGATATTTTGACAGTTTGTGGTCTAAATTGCATGTAAAGTAATTTATTCTTGTTCTAGAATGCCGCTGTATTGCTGATTCCGATTTTAATATGGGACCTTTGGAGGTCATATTTGCTCCAGTTTAATTCGTAATTGCGTCATTCCTTTTCGTCCTGGTTTCGGGAAATTTGTCTCATGTGGAGGTTTGTGTTGAATTAAAAAAAAAACTTTGTTATTTTTTATTTTAATCCTTCAGTCGTTCAATTCCGTTAGTAGCAAAGTGCAACCTTATGATCAGATATGTTTCAAATTTTCTTCGACTTCTAAATGACACAGTAGATTTTGTAAAATTATTTCCAATCTTGCTTTCTTCAATTATTTAAAAAAAGGTAATCTATATAATTACAAAACGTTTGTTGCGCTTCCAAATCCATATGCAGATGACCATGGAGATCAGGCGGAACATGTATGACCAATTGGAGACCTTCGATTTTCAATTCAAAGCCAACACCATAAAACGAATTTACCGAATTTGGAAAGAGTCAAAATGCTACATCAGCGAATCACACCTGACAAAAACAATAATGGTGTTAAATTCCATCTTGGAAATAACATTGAAGCTCAAAGACGTTCTGGAACGAAATTTTAAAAAATCTGTCAATGGAATTTGAACGATACAAGAATCAAAGTAATGGAAAAACGTATACAAAACCTCAAACTGTGGTTTGAAGTAATATTTCTTTTGTTTTTCTTTTTTCAGGCTCCTTGTCCATTACCGCCCCTGCTTGTCTTTTGTGTAGACGTTTCTTCACTGGATCAGACCAGACTCATAAGGTTGGAGTCGCTTATTGCATTCTTAATTTGAAGTAAAACATTAAGAAGTCATGCCTTTGTCTTGGTCTTTCCCTGTATTGAACCATTTGACTGATTTGAAAATTCAAAAGTAAAGCAGATGGAAAAATTCAGAATTTCGTGCATTGTTAAGTTACATCCTTTGTAATCGACTAAAACTTGATTGAAATATGTTGGTGTCTCTCAGCCGCACTAGGTTCAAGAACATACTAGCCGCAGCCGTAACCACTAACAAAACGCCCGTTTCGGACTGAGTCTAAGTTTGGGATTACTGCTTTTCAGTCAACTGCAAAAAGACACGGTTTTGAGATCGGAGGGAGTGAGTTCGAAACTCATTTTTTCATTGTTTTTCTTTCCTAATTTGCGGCTTTGGAGGATCTTTTTTAAGGAAAATCAATCCGAATTTCATTAGGTTTGATTTCGTTTCTTCGTTTCTTTTATAATTTTTTACTCATGTTTTTAGGGCAGTAAAGTCCAAAACCTCATAGCATACACCCCATTCGGTTATGTCGTTTGGAGGAAAAAATCGCGGCCCGGGTGAGCCCGGGGAATAACGTCCCAGCTAATCAACGACACAGATTGAACACGAGTCGACCCGGGTAATTTGAAACATGTACAGTTGAAATCCCTAAAAAGATGCATTTGTTGACACAAGGGCAGTTTTGTCTGCTGGTTACTTTTTGGAAAAATCAGTTGTTTTTACAACTGTGTGTTATACATGCACGAAGCTGTATTTTTCATATTTTTTTGAAAATTAACAATCATTGAATATGTATTGTACTGCACGCGCACAGTTGATCCAATCAATGGCCTTTAAATGAGACTAGATACCGGTCCCCACATGTTATGGAGGGGAGCGGGGACCAGTCTATGACTAGCTGAGGGTGGAGCACATTTAGTCAATTGACTATAAAAAATAAATATAGTCATGCACAGTGTCTTTTTTGACCGGTTGTGGGGGTGACCGCTGTTAATGGACCTCGACTTCGTCTCGGTCCATTAACAGCGGTCACCCCCACACCCGGTCATTATCACGCAGTGAAGACCGGCTCCTCACACTGTTATTCCCATTAATAAATACCTTTATAAATACCTTTATAACGTGACTTTTTTTCCGGCGATATTTCCAGACTTTTTTGTGTTCATGTTCATGGGCCATATTTTAGCTTAACAGCTATAACGACGTAAACTCAACAGAAACTGGTGCCGTAGCGAAACAAATTACAACAATGTTTTCATATCTTTACCTGATGGAGGAAGCTGAAATCTCGTTTACACATTCCTTGTGTCCGGAATTACAAAGATGCTTGGTTTAGGAAAGGTAAATATGTCGGTGGGTGAAGTGTTTCAAAGAAAATAAATCGTTGCTCTACGCTTTCGTCGTAAACATCCTCAGTATATACGCTGCTGTACGATGTTTCAAAACGTCCTTACGCGCGCGCGCACGCACGCATCCCTAGCAACTGTGTTGCGTACGCGCGCGTCAGTCTCACGCGATGGGGGTTGAGCGCATGTGCAGTGCTCAATTGTTAAAAGTTACCGGAGGACTGTTACTATATTTTGACCAATCATTGGCTTGCATGGGGCTGAACGGGGCTTGATCAATGCTGGTTCAGGGGCCATTTATTCGCTTGATCTTTGAAGCCGGTCCATTATCACCGTTAATGACCGGCCACGTGATCGAGTCTCGACCAATCAGAAACCATCAACTCTCCAAAGTATTTATTAATAATAAATAGTTAGTCATGTGTTGGTCTGTTTGACTAATTATATTAAATAATCCTGAAGTAAGTAATGACGGTTAGAAAATGGCGTCGGTGCAGCGTCACGTACAAACGTACACACCCCGTACGTAATTAGTTAAACAATTTGTCGGCATATTTTGGCGGGGTTCGCTCTGTATTAAATTAGTCGGGTTGTAGAAAGTTAGTCGTGGAATTTGTCATGTCAAAAATACTTCATCACATCTGATATACATGATTATGCAGATTAGTCCATCATTGAAATTAGTCTTTCACTGATTTCAATTTGTCCAGCAATTAATATGATTCGTATTGCAAGGACTTAGATTTGTCAAGCCCCTAAAATAAATCGTCATCTGACTAATCACTTGCACTATTAATGTTTTTCTCGGCATTTGACGTCTTTCTCACAGCATTTCACATAATAAAGCTTTCAGTGTACGAAAAAATAAATAAAAACTAACACCTTGAATGTTTACCTGCATGGGTTCTCCAAAAACAATATTGAGACATTGGGAATGTGACACAGCACAATGATAAGCCATGATACGCCTTTAAGGAAAGATACAACATTTGCAAACATCAAAAAAGAAATTATCAAACTATAACGAAATACCTTACTGGATTGTTAGGGAACAGTCCAAAGCAACCTGTAAAATCGTAGCTCCTGGTGTGCCGACATGTTCAAGAAAAACTGTTTTTGGAGGATTAGGAGGACCGGCCTCATTGTTCATATTTAGTTAATTTGCATTTATTTTTACAATTGATTACACACCTGTGAAAAGGTACAAGTCTGCTCGACTGATTCTTTGACCTTACAATTCCTCAAAATCTATGAATTGCTCCGTTTCATCTTAACTGGGGTGAGGGAACCCGATTACAAGAACATGATGGGTTTTCATGGTTTTTCCAGCATCTACAAGCCCAAAACATGAAACAAGTCAGTTTAACAATATTTGCTTTAACGTACTAATCCTCCAAATCCATCTATTTCCTAAAATTGCAGCAAAATCAAATGTTGTACATCCCCTCTAAGAAGGCCTATCTACGTCTGTTCACGGGTTTCATTTAGTTTGTGCGCATGCGCGAAATACTACTGCTGTTTAGTGAAATTATATGTGGAGCACTTCTAAGGATGAATTTAGGACTGTTGAGTTGGCAAGATGTTGACATGTGGTTTAGTGTTAATACAAAACTTAACAATACATGATGTTTTGAGAAGAAAACAAATTAAGAAATGTAAAGCTACTTCTGACAATATAATACAAATGTACGTGCATAACGGAAGTTTTAAAGTGATAAATTTAAATAAACTGTGTCAGATACTGATGATAATATTGTGATAAAATACTGAATAAATGAATATTAAGTTTTGCTCTTCGCCGACGTATAAACACGGTATGATTTGGGGGGCTAAATCATCTTCTTTTGGGACTAGGCCTAAGTCTTAAACCGTGAAAGTAATATGCGACACTGGCGTGTAGTACGTTAATGTGTGTGAAGGATTGAAGTTGACTAAACTTTCAAAATTTCAACAGTCAAAGTAGGTCCCACGCTATTAATACGTGCACAATTATCTTCATTTTGTGATGTGGTAAACACTTCAACTAGATAATGTTATCAATAAACCACTGATTGTGCTATGAGTCACCGTGGCGTAATCTGTCTCGTGTTGGGAAGGGCCTATTAAAAGACTCGCGTTTGCTAGATTGCATCAGAAGAGCTTTGCTTCTTGCGCTTCGTCTTTGTCATGAATATCTTAGGATTTGCCTAGAGACAACAAACAAGAAGTGTAAAAAAACGGACCCCGAAATTTGTGGTAGCATGCATTGTAGTTGGTCACGTGACCATAAAATTTAGTCTTAATTCTATACCTGATTGAGACAGGCAGACAAGACATGATTTTGACCCACTTCCTATATGTATATTTCTATTTGTATTGATATCAAATGGCTTAATGAATTATTTCTTGTGTTTTTCAATCATTTGACATGGTAACCATGGACACCATTCATAACTTTGTTTTTCCACCAAACTGACCCTCGAAATTTCATGTCAATCGACTGAAGAGTTCCGGAGCTATTAGCAGACGTTTTATTACGGAGCACGTTATTCACTCCAGTCCGGATAGAGTAAACAAATGAACCACTGTAACTCATGTACGGTGAAGGTTTTCTTAAGTGTGAGGAATAAAACCCAAAAAAGTGATAATAATTATTCTCATCCAGTCGCCTGGGCGACAACATCAGCACAATATAAAAAGAAATAGCAAGAAAAGATCAATGTTTAACCACCATTTCACTCCCAGGTCCAAAATACATATTTAAGTTCGTTTGCTCGCCAGTGAGTTAATACAACACAGTAACAAACAAAGTACTTAAGATTAGAAAATCTGTTCATTGTATCAGCCTAATTGGTGCGCGTGATTTGTCACCACCTTTAAAGAAGCGGTCTCCGTGCTCTTCATCAAAATGCGGTCGTGTTTTTTAACCCTCCCAAAAGCGTTTTCTGAGCACTACCCGATCCGCCGTGCTAGCAATCAGGCTCCCTGTCTGTATATTATCGATACTGATTGTGGAGCGGGAACCAGCCTATACTGCTTGAACGTAATTGTCTGGCAGACAAGAATTGTTATTGTAAATTCAAAAACTTTAAATAGGCTGTTTTTTCGGTCGATGTTTCATTCAAAGTGAACAACATTTTTTTTTGATTGAAAAATAGCAATTTGAAAAAGAGTAATCCATTTATAGATATGAGACTCTAAACAGCACAGGAAATTCAGCTTTAATCTAATGAACCAGCTATGACAGTGTTATCAATGCTTTATATTTCGTCCAAAAAAGTACTCCAAAACCAACGGAGATATAGAACGAGTATTGGAGCTGCTAAGAATACTGTATAGTTGAGACTTGTTGTTGTAAAGAAATAAATTAAAGATACATTACAGAGAAACTACTTTGAATATTGAGTCACTGTGGCAGCTGCGTAGCCAGGGTTCTCACCGGGGGCGAGAGTGGAGGCGCTGGATGTTACGGTTGCGGAGGGGCCAAATTTTTGTTCATCCCATTGACCGTGGTCAATAAAAGGACTAACCAATTTCCATTGGGAAGCAACTTGGTTCAAAGATATATCGGATACTTATCGGTATTTAGATATCCAGCAGTACATGACAAGTTGTGGAAAGTAGTTTAAAAAATACTCCATCGGCAATTTGCCCCCCCCCCCCCGTCATCCCAAAAAAGGGCAATTTCCAAAATAATAATTACTTTAACAAGGATTTGCTTGCTATCCAGGAACCAAAGCCTGGATGTGTGTAAAGGGTTAAAGTTGACTAAACTTTGACAAATTCAATTCATTGCATTCAGCAAAAAAAGCGGCAGAAGTGCGGCAGTTGCTCTAAACGCCACTTTTATGCCGAACGTAATTCCGTTATTGAAGATGAATGACCTCAGGCAGAAGATCCTCGTCACACAACGAAATTCTCGAGGGCGCCGCCATCTTGTTTCAATGCTGAACTGTCAACAGCTGGCCCGGTGGGCGGGCTATGCACATGCGCGTTTTAAAACGGGACCACTGCGTTTCAAAATTGGGACGTGCAAACTGAATTCGACACGGCAGAAATTCGTCGTTTAGATCACTGCTGCTCTTCCGCCGTTTTGAGTGGCAAGCCTAGCCGAACTTACGGCAGAAGTTCGGCAGTTGCTCTAAATGTGGAGTTTTTGCCGTGTCGAATTCAAATAATGTCAATTTTTGGGCCATCATTTGAATTCGACACGGCAGAAGTCCGACGTTTAGAGCAGGCCTAATACGAAAACCAAAGCTGTGCTTTGAAGTTTTATTTCTTTTCTTTTTCTTTTTGCAGGCTCCTTTACCTGACCATTAGCGTCCCTGATTGTCTTCCGTGTAGACGTTTCTTCACTGGATCGGGCCAGACTCTTAAGGTAGGAGTCGCTTAACCTCAGGTTGCATTCTGAATTTGAAGTAAACATTAACAAGTCATGCCTTTGACTTGGTCTTTGTATTGATCCATTTGACTTATTTGACAATTCTAAAGTAAAGTAGATGACAAATCTGAACCTTAGGCCCCCCAAAAATAATAAGTCGGTCTCTGGTCAGCGCGCGCGTCGATTTTAACCATGCGCGTCAAGCGCGTCAACCTTTTTTTTTGCTGCAAATTGTCCGCGGTAGCTACAGCAGCGCCTTCTATTGCCGCACCTCCTCAAATTTGTGTACCAAGGAATGGGGAAATTGCACCAAGGCAAATGATGGAGAGCACCAAGGCAAATTATGGAGGTCCCCAATGTATATGAGGACACAACAAAAGCAAAATAGTACCCACGTTGCTTGTACAATCCAAGCTTTAAAAAAAAAAAGGCCAAAAAAAAACCGCATCGCCGCGTCAATTCCGGAACTTTGGTCTGACCAGAGACCGAATATTTTTTTTGGGCCTTACAGAATTTATTTCATCCCTTAAATCACATGAGTACAACGTAGTAAGCATATTATAAATATCATTTATAGAAAAAGCGGAATCCACAAAAAAAAATATTTCTTTGTTTTGCAATTTTCCATCAGACAGCGCTATATACAAACTTTTAGTAGCACAATCATCTGATCTTTGGACTCAGTCTAAAACTTTAAAAGTAATATATAATTTAAACAATCCAGTCTGCTATCCAGGCACCAAAGCCTGGATTAGATACGACCATGGTGGGTAGTAGGTTAATGTGTGTGAAGGATCGAAGTTGACAAAACTCTCAAAATTTCAATAGTAGAAGTAGGTCCCACAAAAAGTACATAATTATTTGTTTCTTGTGTTGTAGTAAACACTTCAACTAGATAATGCTATCACTAAACCACTGACTGTGCTGTGAGTCACTGTGGCGTGATCTGTCTCGTGTTGGGTAGGGCTGAGGTGAAGATTCGAATTTGCCTGATGTTATGAGAAGAGCTTTGCTTCTTGCGCAAAGTGTCAAAACACGTACCCCAATACTGGTGGTAGCCTGCGTTGTAGTTGGTCACGTGACAATTAAATTTCGTCTTAATTGTACACCTGATGGATTTGGGCAGACAACAAGTGGCGTTAACCCTCTTCCCATCTGTATGTTTTTGATATTAAATGCCAAAAACAAATTATTACAATTATTATTAATTCTTTTGCATATTAATCATGGACATTGTACAAAACTGTATTTTCTACGGTCCGGATAGGGTAAAACAAATAACGCAGCATAACACATGAACGGTTAGGTCTTCTTAAGTGTTAGGTTTTTTTGTTTTAAAGGAATAACAATTATTCTCATACAGTCGCCTGGGCAACAATTTTAGTTCAATATGAAAGAGAAACAGCAAGACAGAATCAACGTTTAACCACCATTTCACTCCCAGGTCCAAAAAATACATTACTTGTACGTCAACTCGCCAGAGTAAATCACGGTAACAAAGTGCTTGAACTCAGATTATTTGTACATTGTATCAGCCTAATGGGTGCTCGTGATTTGTCTGTTCACACCTGCTAAAGAAGCGGTTCACGTGCTATTCATCGAAATCTGGGTGTAATATTGTTTTCTTTAAAAAAAAAAACTGTATTTTTATTCCAAAAATCCCCCTCTTATCATCTGCCTTTTTCTGGAAAAAAGGTAAAACAACACGGGGAATGTAACTTTAATCTGTATGCTTTGTCATTTCTTACATTTCCTAAGCTTGTGAAAAGTTTGATAAAACCATCCTCTGTCATACGGAGGTGCACAGCAAGGTAAGGACACTGTGACGAAACAAAATCAAGTTGATGAAGATCGATGATGAAAACGTGGATTTCAACGTGTATCGTCATACCAGTTGCTCAAATAAGAAACGGCCTATCCGAAATTGTAATTATGACATTAAACTACGTATTGTGTTAAACGATTCTACGAAATAAAATCAAAATGAAGTGCCTTCAAAGTTGGACAGAAAAGTGTTTTAAAACAAAGTACGAAAAAACCCTATACTGAGCTTTGCAGCTTTATTTTCTTTTTCAGGCTCCTGTCCCTCGCCATTATCGTCCCTGCTTGTATTCCGTGTAGACGTTTCTTTATTGGATCGGCCCAGACTCATTATAAGGTAAAGACCGCCTAATCCCAGATTGAATTTATAAATATTTCGTCAAACTCGACAGAAAAATGACCGTTGTGACACTTCACCTCGGTCATTCTGTATATTGACCTTTTTTTTTTCATTCTGTTGGAAAATTCAAAGGAAAAGCCGAAAACATTCTCAAAACCTCTTTCTTGATGCTAGCATTATAACTTCTTGTATACATTAAAATAATATAAAACCTCTGGAAACAACACCACGGTTGTTTTTTCCGACAAGTGCCTCTCAGTAACAAGGATCAAACATCATGGAACTTCGGGAACCTTTGAAGATTCTTTCGTGACAAAGAGATTTTTTTCTGAAATAAATTTCTCAATCCCCCAAATATCAGTAAATCCAGGTAGAAGTTCATTTATGATCTACTTTTTATCAGATATTAGCGCCAGAAATATACCAAGTAGATACAGCTAACTAACCAAATACAGATAACACCCACTCGAGATAAAGGGCTACAGAGTATGGAACGAAAAGGGCACAAGGGTCGCTTGCCTCTGTGCTCCCAAATCAATAATATAATATGAATAATATCTACTGTTGTGATATTTTCCCATTCAAAACTTCTCAAATGCTTAAGAAATCAGGGTGAAGTGTTATCAATAAAACATAAATCATCCTCATCCAGTCGCCTTGGCAAAAAAACATAAGTTCAATATGGAAGAGAGAAATAGCAAGAAAGAATCGGTGTTCAACAAACGTATCACTCCTAGGTCAAAAATACACATTCAAGTACACTCACACGCCTGTGAGTAAATATAATGAAGTAATAAACAAAGAACTTGAGATCAGATTATCTGTACATCGAAGGCAGCATAATTAGTGCGGTGATTTATCTGTATACATATTTCTAAAAAAAATACACTTAGTTTCTCGCACGAAACTGCATTTAAATGTAACAATAAACATACAATATTTATTCAAGACGAAATTTGTTTTAAAAAAACACAATTTTAGAAACGAAATTATCATAATTGGGAAAAATACAAACCATCTCTTCCGTGCACAGCTGTTTTAGAACGTTGTTAAACAAAATGAAATTAAGTCCAGTCGAAGATATATTGGAAATATCCTACAAATTTCATAAATCAAAGCATTTTTATTTGCTTGCTTATCAAGGCTCGTTTCTCACAGAACAAACAGAAACCTAAAACAAAATTATGGTAGAACAAAACCAAGAGATGTACGAGGTCATATACACATTGATGAACATGTCCTCGTCAAAATAACTCATTACTGACAAACTATTCCTTTAAAAATCTGTTATCTTTAGGTTATATCGCCATTAATTTAGTCTTTCGTTTCGTAATGGGACGAGTCTCTTTCGTTTCAAACACCTTTTTTGCTAAAGCTGCGGTTGAAAAAAAGAGGAAGTTTCAAATTCAATTTAAAATGTTTCAATAGACTGCACTTATCTGTAATTATATACCAATTTTTATCGCACATGACACATGTCATTATTTGATTGATTTTCCGACCGATTATACGAGTGTAATGTAGAACTATATTATTTATTATGCACAGAGATGGCTACTGCGGCATCGGTTGGCTCTGCGTTTGAGAAGATCGGCGTTCACCTTGAGTGCAGTATCTGCACAGATAAATACAAGCAGCCGAAAGTACTCAACTGCCTTCACAGCTTTTGTGAGGAGTGTCTTGTAAAATACCGTGATGGCACACACCGAGGAGCACCACAAATCCCTTGCCCTGTGTGTCGTCAGGAGACGGTACTTCCACAGTCTGGCATCCAGGGCCTCAAGACCAACTTTCATTTAGTTGGTATGATTGAGGAATTTGAATTACAGGAGAAGGTAGCATGCTCAGGAGACTCGAAGCTTCTCTGTGAGACATGCGACGAGGATAACGAGGCTTCGTATCACTGTCTTGACTGCGGATTGAATATCTGTACGACGTGCCGCAAGACACACTTACGGTTCCCGGTGTCGGCAAACCATGCAGTAGCAACTTTGAGTGACATTCGTCAGGGGAAGGTGAACGTGACTAAACAACCGGCCCAGTCCAAATGTCACAAACACAAGGAGGGTGTCACACATTTCTATTGCAAGACATGCGATGAGATGATCTGCCAATCATGTACTGTCTTAGATCATTCTAAACCCAATCACGACATCATCGACATCGGAAAAGCTTCAAAAGAATTCAAATATTCACTGGAGAAAGGCTTTTCTGCTTTTGAAGAAGACATAAAGGGCCTTGAAGTATCCCTACAGGGTGTGGATGCATATACGAAAGTTTTGAACGACAACACAGCAACGGCTCAAAAGAGGGTGCAGGGCAGAGCTGCTGATGTCATAGCAAAGGTCAAAGCTGAAGAGAAACAACTCCTTAATGAGATCACTACGCAGGAAAAAGAACAAAACAAGCGACTGGACGAGCACGAGAAGACACTTAGCAGCCTACTGCAGAGAAAGAAACATTGCCTTCAGACCAGCCAAGAAGTAACGAGAAATGCATCAGATTCACACTTCCTTTCCCTCCATCCCGTGATCAGCAAAGACATGGACAACCTCAGAGGTCAACCAACTCCCACGATAGTAGGGTTGAAGTCGCATCCCGTGTTCGTTCTGAGTCAGAAGCTTGACATCGATCTGGGCAAGGTGATGGTGGAAGACACATGGGAGATGTGCCATTCGTTTGGCGCGCAGGGGAGTGGTGAAGGGGAGTTTGCATCAGCCAGAGGCATTGCTGCTGCTGCTGACCCTAACGAGATTGCAGTGACTGACTGGAAGAATGATCGAGTGGTAATCTGCAACAACCAAGGACAAACCAAGAACACCATTCCCATTGGGCCAAGTAAGCTGTTTATGCACAAACGTTATAATGTCTTTCCCCTTTCAACCTGCAATGAAAATATATTGGCCTACTTGCTTTTTAACTTTTTTCTCATTCCATTTTATGCAGCGATTAAAAATGTAATTCCCGTCTTCTACTCCCTGGTTCCTTTTCTCAAATAAATTGCTAAGAAATTTAAATTTTAAAGACCCAATGAAACAGAAACAACAAATGGTGCTTGTTGGTATATACCATCCTATACCAACTTGAAGCTATTTTTTTAATCTATTGTTAGCCTTTCCCTGTTTGCCCTTCGAATTAAAAATAATGTCTGTGTGCTATTTTTTTATATTGTCCTACAAAAGCAACCCATCAAATAATTGCAGTAAGTGAAATAAAATCCTCATTAGGTAAACAGCACCCAACCCACTCTTTGAAATGTGTTTAATTGTTAAAAATGTAATGTCCTGGTGCCACAAGGTACCCTGATACAGATTCTTTTTCTACACCCAAATGAAAAAATCCAATACGATGCTAGTGCTAAAAGGCTTGAATATCATAATTCCTAATCCCATGTAACATCCACAGTCTATGATGACCCATCTTTGGCGAATCAAAATGTTTTTAATTAAAACTTCTATAGTTATTAAACAAACTCATCCGTTAACGTTGCATATGCGTTTTAAATAAACACTGCTCCGAGTGAATTGAACATAAGAAGGTCTGCGGTGGATCACAATCACTTGACCCTCAAACAGTCAGATATTTTTTTTACAAGAGTAGTTAGTCGAAAAACTGTCGGTTATCTGATCAGTTTATTCACTAATATTTTGTTTTCCAGATGACGTCGTTGCTGTATCGAATCAGTGGGTGTGTGCTCATCCCGGAAAGATGATTGTTTACCATAGGGACACAACTCTCAAATTTGATTTCCGCACTGTGCCAGAGAATGAGGTTGGCAAGACAGTCGTGCAGCTCGTGAGCGTGGTTGTCATGCCCAACGGTAACATCATAGCGGGCGATAAGAAGCGAAAGGTGTTGACTGAGCACAATCCTAGGAATGGTGAGATCCTACACACCATGGCAGTGAAGATACAACCTACCTTCTTGGCTGTTCTTAGCAACGGTTGGATTGCGATCAGTGACAGGGATCAGGGACTAGTGGAGATAGTGGATGTGTCTAATGGCAAGGCTGTGACTGTTAGCACAATCCAGCCAACCATCGATGGTAAACCGGTGAAATACTGCACGGGTGTTTGCAGCAACAGCTCGGGTTTTTACCTTGCAGTGGACAGAGACGAATACAACACCGGTCACATTCACCACTATAACTGCGCAGGTCAGTTTGTCAGCTGTGTGGCCCAGGGTCTGTACAACCCCTGTGGAATTACCTTCACAGCAGACGGCCAGCAGCTGGCAGTGGCTGACCTGTTCTCAGTAAAGATGTACCACAAGGTGTGATGCCAACGATATCATACAGCATAAAACCGACTTCCGTTGCCCGCCTTTGGGTCTGTTTATGCCTGCTTGTGTAAGACCTAATGGAGGCCTAGGTATACAATTGAATATATAAAAATAAACAAAATAAATTAGTAACAAAAAACTTACAACGTTCATGTTGAATGATATCTTAAAATTGTTTCCCGTATGTATTTGTTCTTTTCTTCAACATTAATGATGACACATTTTAAACACGAAGCATTATTATTTGTTTCTAAAGTTTTCAATTCAGACCCAAAACGCACAATTATAGTTTGAACACCCGCATCGTCACCAACGGTTACTTGAAGCTAAAGATGTATGAATGTTTAATCTCACCTTAAGGCCAAAAAAGTCTCCGGTTTCTGGTATGGAGCTTGCCCAAAAAGTGATGCGGCGACGCGGCTTTTTTTTTCTTTTTACCTGTCTTTTTTTTGCTTCAAATGTCGGCTGATGACTGCAAATGGTGCCCAACTAAACCTAGCGCAAATATATGGGAGTCCAGAGAGGCCCCATAAAGCTTATTTTCGATCATAACCCCATCTAAAAACATGTTAAAGCTGTGCAGCAGCAGGATTCCAGTCAAACCAGTGAGTTTGGCGGTCTGGAGACATCATCTTTTATTGAAAAAAAAAGTTTTCATTTTGCCGACACGCATGGCTACGGCGACCCGCGCGCATACCAGAAACCGGAGACCTTTTTTTGGCCTAAATGAGAACCCTCCCGCATTCAAGTTGCGGTCTGAATATGATGCCCATGTCACGACAGGAACATATTACTGGGTGAAAGTTAATTGTTTGTGGATCATCCAAACATGAATGATATAATAGTCGCAACAGAATATGCATACAACAGTTGCAGTATAGTTATGTCACAGAAAGCTATTTAAAAACAAAATCCGAAAACGAAAATGTCATTTTCTTAAAAAAAATAGTTCATTCGGTTGTTTTGTGAAATTATAGAGACTGGATCTTCTGGTGTGTTTTTTTAATGGGAATTTTTTGTCAGATTTGCAAGATCGCGTGGCCAGCGGTCAACTTAACTTCACTGTGAATACTATTTTGAACATTATTTTGATTACAAATGTTTCCCTCTTAGAGGTCAACGAGTGGAGAGCTGTGTAGTTTCATCACAGAAAATCTGTAAATAAAATTCTTTGAGCGTTTGTTTGTAGTACATTACAAGATTCCAAATTGTTGGAGCACCGTTTTTTGCAGTAGAAATGGACAAATAACTTTTGACTTTAACTTATATCAATTGTGTGCAAGTGACAAAAATGTTGACTTTGAATTGGTTCAATGGTCGTTCATTTCGAATGATTTGTATTCATGTCAGTCGTTTTTGAGATGTTTGTCGAATACAAAGGAAATGCATGTGTTAAAAGAATAAAGATATCGTTGGATGTGTTGGCAAAACGGCATCTACCGCAGTTAAAAACATAGACAAGTTGTGTTGAAACTCTTTTATATGAACATCCAAATCGGCCTTAGCCATACATAACGCTTGCAACAAATATTTAAAAAAACGTCATATGACTGCAATGATTATATTGTCAAAATCAGAATTTTTAGTGGACCAAGAAAGTAACAATGTCTCACGATCCACCGTCAACTTTTCTAGAAGCAAACAATACAGGAAAACGAAATGCTTATGCTGAACTTGTATGAAAAAAAAGAAATGATCAGAAAGGTGTTATTAGCAATATAATAGTGCGTTTAAATTTCATGTAAAAAATTAGGATAAATAATTGTATGCACAACTGACAATCATGTATTTATACGAAACCAACTATGTGGAATTGTTTTTAAACGTATGTCACAATAATCCATTTAAAATAGTGTTTACACAAATAACAACTGGCGTGTACATAGCTAGCATATTTTTACATTCCCTAACACATTTATCGAGATTCTACTAAATTCAGAATTTGAAACTGTGTATATTATCACTCAACCATTAGTTATTAAAAAAATAAAATCTTGCGTACAAACTGTTAAACCTGTATTTAGTAGATATGTGTGAATTATCCAAACTATTGTTTTGACGCTACTGAGGTTATTAATCGTTTGTTGTAGTCGAGTCCAGCACAAGTTATCCTGAGCCAATCCAACTCACAAGCTATGCAAATGAACTTTGAAAAAGTCATTCTTTTGTTAGTGTTCATCCACCGTTACTTGTGCCTGGTTTTATGAGTGGAATTCTTATCAAATTGTGACTGACTCGACGACATACCTGGTTGTCAGCGATTTCTTTTTCCTTGTATATTGCTATGGCCTATATATAGATATTTCTAAATGCGGAAACATGTTCAGTTAACAATCATTACAAATATTTTGGATCGCTTTGGAAAATTCACTGTTGCAATTCTTTGCTGCAACGACATCGATATAAAAAAAAAAGTGCGTAATTGAATTGTGTAAAGTGATTGGCAAGTTCCATTAGCGTAATCTAACAATTTGATTGTAAAACTGTTTCTAATCAATGGGCCAAAAAATACACAACAAGAAGAAAAACCGAAAATGGTGCCTATCTGTGATTTTGTATTAGTTTTGAGTATTTAATCATGGTTTGGGTTTGCTTTGAATTATCTTGGTTTGGGTTGGGATGGGCTAGGTTTATTGGGTTGGGTGGGTTTTGTTGGGATGGCCCGGGCTTCTTCGTAGTTTGAAAACCATGACAAACATTGATTTGGGCAGTGGACACGAAAGACAATGCTGTGCAGATAAGTTATCATTTAGTTTTAAAAAAGATAAACATGAACATAACTGCCCTAAAACACGGCTGCAGGCACAACCCATAAATGTTCCATCTCAAATATTGATTATTTCAATCTAAGCTAGTCAGCAAACCAGATGCTCGCTTATCTGAAATTGTAATTCTAAGCAATGTTAAATGCCGCAACAGGTGCTGTTTAACTCGTCAGGATCTTGAAGAGCACCACCATGATAGTCAGTCGACTCTACCACGGTCGCGAGACTCATGCCGCATAACAGACCGAGATAGCCTCCAATGTCACCTGTAGAAATATAATGCATCATGTGTCAATGACGGGTCTTAGAGGAGAGTCAAATAATGCTTCTAAAAGGATGCTTGTGAAACTAGAGCATGCAACTTGACTACTAGCCTCAAAGCAAATATCGTTGATGCATTTAGATTTTTGTGGCTAGGACCAATCCAGGCACGCTATCAATTGTATCACCAAGGCCCCCTAAAATGGCAAAAGCATCGTGATAGCTTGAAAATCTGTCATGGGCCAGTTGGTTTGTACCATAGCGTGCACAGTGGTTTCTCCATTGAAGGGGGCCTCATGAGTGTACAGTGATCACGTGGCCAGGTTCGTCTGTACGATGAGCCCATAATGAGAGACTTTGGAGACGTTGGTGGCAGCAGACACACCGGTCCTTTTTCGATAGGGTGCGTCATATTTAACATGCGCACTTCAGCTTAAACATGACGTAAACAATTGAGAACGACCGGTGTGTTTGCTGCCACCAACGTTCTAAAACTCTCCCCTTATGCTTCTTGCCACAATGCTAGGTCTTTATATTTTCGTATAATATATCTAACACATTTCGTTTATGTTATGTCGAGATTTTAGAGTTCTTAGAGCCTCTAGATCTTATTCAAGTCAGCCACTTGTCAGCAAGTCAATCCCATGCCATCCAGACTCAAGTCAAGTCACAAGCTCTTCAACTTTGACAACTGCGTGTTATGCATTTCTTTAAAGAAAGTATCGGGAGACAACGTGCTGTAAGAAAAGAATATTTTCAATTTGAAATATTTTTTTCTCAGAGAGGAGATATCCGCTGATTCACCTCATATGAAAAATAATAAGACCTTGGCCAAGCAAACAAGTTTCAGATCTCAAATACGGAATAAGGGCGCTGTTTCACCGCCATTTTGGGTCATAAACAGACTTGAATCAGAGCTTATTGACTTCAGCTTACATTGCTACAGCAAAAAGAAATGTACAATTTTTAAATTTTAGACCTAAATCAGTTACTTTACTGTTTCAGTAAATTGGATTTTTCTAGTGTTGGTACTTGGGAAACATGCCGTCGTTTTAGCGGCCTAAGTCGCTCAAAACCAAGTTTGTTTTTTGGTTTCATGCTTCAAATCTGCACAGTACAAATGTGTATACGTTTGTAGCACATAATGACCGGATATTTTGGCTTTAAAGTATATTAATCAGGGATAAAAACGTATGCACTTGTGATGAAGTCGAGATATTCTATTCGCCAGACAGGAACGAGGAAGAAATCGCGAATTGTCTTCAATGCATTTACTACAAAGTACAAAAGGCTGTATTCTCTTCCAATACAAAACCAATAATAGGAGTCAAACAGTAAGCTCCGAAATGCATGATGTTTTCCATTTGGTGATTAATTTTATTACTATACGTTCGGTAAGTTCATTATCAAACAATGCATAAAGAATACTTTTATTGCCCAATGCAAACCCATATAGTGAATAAGCAAATTTGTCAGTGTTTTGCAGATGGTCCGAGAATGGTAAATTGCATATTTTATTATTTATTTATTTATTTTCTGTTTTGGTTATTTCCAGTTGTGAAAGCGAGGAATGGGCGAACTATGGAAGACATATTGAGGGACAGATATTGCAACTACTGGAAAACAATGCATCGTTATTGTGCGGGTTTTGTAGAGCGTCGGTCTGTTTAATGTATTCAAACAAATTGCAATAAAGTTTAATCTTATGTATTCATTAAGCCTAACCTGCAGCTCGGATTGCATCTACATTTCATAAAAGTTTACAACCCAAATTGACAAAGCAGATGTTGCCTTCTTCTGTGTAAAACTATTAAATTTCGTGGCTGACATGCTTAACAACGTTCAAGCAGATATACTGTCAGTGAGACGAGAAGTTCCTCAGTTGCCATCATGTTGCTGGGAGTGTTGTTTCTTCTGTTCCTTACCGGCCAGGAGGTCAGTGGGTACTGGAACAATGGGAGCCAGGATCCTACCTACTCACACTTGGTAAGAACTCTAGAGTCAAGTCCAACACAAACCCACTACATAAACTTCAGTAAAATATGAATCACAAGTGCTTTTAAAATTCCAGCTACCGTAAAAGCAACATTGAGCGAAGTACTGCTTCTGTCACAGTTCATTTGGATAGCTTTTGACGTCACTTTAAAGAGTTCCTGGTCAGATTGACTTGGAATCCGGCTTTTGACTTTGGTGACATTGTCGTTATTCCGAATTGGACACTAGCAAAGCAGAAACAGCACTCTTGGAACAGCATGGTCAAAACACAAGCTGTTTAATTTTTTTGCTCATAAAGTGATTGGAATTGTAGACCTAGTTGCTATATTGAAAACACATGCGGATCGTCTGAGCTTTCAATGGAATTTTCTTCGCAGAAGACTTCCCAGTTATCCTTGTTTGAAATTGGTACCAGTGATGATTCTTAACTGGCACGTCTAGGCGTATTTGGCTGCTTTCATGGAGTCAGTCAGTCAGTCAGTCAGTCAGGCAGTGCGTTTAGTACAAAGAGGACAGGCTGGCCTCGGGGTACCATCAGTTTCACATTGGGGAATCTAGGTCATACGCCTCATTACAATAAGACTCTCTTCGTATTTATTAAAACCTGACATGCAATGACGCCGGAACCACGTGCCAGCTTTGCTACATTTCGCATAATGACGGAAGACCTTATTCACGTATGTGTTCTTGTATTATATTATGCAGGCGTACATTTTTGCCGGCTTTCAACATAAAAGTTCCCAAAGGGTAAACCATGAGTGTCGTTTTGAAAAATACAGAAAATCACATGCAGAAACTGTGAAAATGAACACTTAAGGTTTGCTAAACCGGACAATGAAAACCTGTACAAAAATGATCCATTAAGACGAACGGTAGACAAACGGAACACATGGAGGACTGGGGTACAGTGTATTAATATTATTATTCTTTTTTTTATTCAGAAGATTGTCAAATTGTTTGCTTTAGACGAAGATTAAAATGCTGTGGGGCCTATCCATTATTGCAGAATGCAAGTGCAACCTTCGCAATTTATAAAAAAAACGCAAAATAATTAAGTAGGAGTTTATGGATATACAGGTGTTTAATACAATTCCTCAATTACAGTAATTGATCGTGGCTTGTTGCATTACTCAAGGTCTATGCATGGTACTCTAAAAGGCTTAAGTATTACGCAGTCAGGGGATACGTAATGTAAGCTTCATTTTAAAACTAAAAATTAATGTGGCCTGACGTTGCGAACTTAGCAAGTTCTTCTTCAGAGGCTAAAACAGAAATGACAGAGGTACATACATTAACATGGGGTGCACACAAACATGCAGGGCTGAAAGAAGAAACACAAAAGGAGGATTAGGTGGGAAAGGTGTGGAAAGATGCAGGGGAGGGTGGATGAGAGAACAAAGGAACAAAGGGAGATGGCAAACCACAAGGGGTCTGGTGTAAACAGGGGAGGGACTAGAAAGGGAAAGGATCAAAGGTCATAGGGAGTGGGAACGGACAAAAGAGTGTGAGAGTGATGATGATGGGGGGGGGACAGTATGGAGGTGGAAAGGGATGAAAGATGGGGGAAGATGGGTAAACACAAACAAGGAAGACCAGGTGGATTATCTGTAACAGAAGACAATGGAGGAAGAAAAGGATTAGTCATTCCCAAGTTGGATGTTGAGACCATGTGGTTGAATAGTTCGAAGACGATTCATCCACACTTTCTCTCTGCTGAGGCGAACTGAGTCCTTGCGATGGCCAAGAGATTCAATGCCCTGCAAAATCATATCAGCAATGGAGTGGTTAGGCAGGTTGAAGTGATGACCAACAGGGGTGTCTATAGTTTCTTGGTGTTGACCGTTGACCGGTGGGCATAGAAACGCTTTTTGAGCGTATTCTTAGTCTCACCTACATACTGCACTCCACAGACCCTGCAAGAAATGAGATATATGACATTAGAGGTGTTACAAGTGATGTTACCAATGGTTCTGTGGGTAGTGACAGAAGAGTGGCCAGAAAAGGAATGAGACTCCTGGATATGAATCTGGCAGACAACACATCTGGAACTGCACTTGAAAGTACCATGCTGGGTGGGAGGGGATGCATCTAAGGATGGGACTTCAGCTCGAACAATCAGGTCCCGTAGATTTCGAGGACGCCTGTAAGCCAATGTGGGGCAGTTGGGGATGGCGCGGGCAAGGCGATCTGAAGTATGGAGGATATGATAATTGTCATTAGTGATTTTGCGAAGGGGAGGGAGATTGGGGTGAAACGTGGTAACCAAGGGAATCATGGGTTTGGCCATGGCATCAGGGGCCTTTCCCGTGAGAGCTAGATTTCTGGGGATAGCTTTAGCTCTGGTAATGGCACGATGAACTTGGCGAGAGCTGTGACCCCTGGCCACCAAGTTGTTCCTCAGTATCTGTGTATGGCGGGAGAAATCGGAATCATTAGAACAAATTCTTCTGAGTCTGAGTGCCTGGCTAAACGCTATGCCAGTTTTGCAGTGCCTGGGGTGACAGCTGGAGGAGTGGAGGTACTGGTGGGTGTCTGTGGGTTTGGAATACAGGTCAGTGGTTAGTGAGTTGCCTTGCTTGCGGACGGTGACATCCAGAAAGTGGGTTTGGTGAGCCGAGAACTCCGACGTGAATTTGATGGTTCTGTGGAAGGAATTGATGTGGTTAGTGAAGGTCAAGAGACTGTCCTCATCCCTGGTCCAGATGAAAAAAAAACATCGTCAATATATCTCCACCAGATCCAAGGGCGACATGGGGCCGAGGAAAGCATGCGTTCTTCGAGGTCACCCATGAAGAGGCAAGCCATGGAAGGGGCCATGCGAGTGCCCATTGCAGTGCCGTGTACCTGTAGATAGTGTTCACCAAGGAAGGAAAAATTGTTCTTCGTTAGTATAAGTCTCATGAGGGTGCCAACATCACTGATGGGAGGAGTCGTGTGTCCTGCCTTGGCCAGAGCCAAGGAGCAAGCACGAACACCCTCCTCATGTGGGATGTTGGTGTACAGAGATGAGACGTCGAAAGTCCCAATGATGGCTGTGCTGGGAATCTGGTCCTTGATTCCTTCAAGCTTGCGTAGGAAGTCTGGGGTGTCGTGAATGTATGACGAAATCTGTGGGACAAGGGGTTTGAGAAAACTGTCAATGAACAGGGAGATGCGTTCCGTGGGTGAGCCATTACCGGAGATGATGGGTCTACCGGGGTTTAAAACTGTAACAAATTCTCATTTGTTGTAGTGAGCTAACATCCAGTCTGAGGTTGTACAGTTTTGAACTTTGCCCACAGTAACACGTGTTTGTCCCCTTCTTATGTTTGAATGTGTGATAAACGGTAACTAAAATGGTTTGATTGGTGTTCCTTGAAATAGTAAATTTGAATTAAACAATCACGTTGTCATATTTTGAACAAAAAAAATACCTTTCTTATTTTTCACCAATATATTCGGTAGATTTCATAGTATTTTTATTTTGGTAAAATTAATTTGTAGACGTGATCCAATATACAACCGAACCATACAAGTTGGAATTCATCTTCTTCGCCGGACGTCATGATGGCAAATGCGCCATCATTCAAGGTGAGTGATAATAGCAAAACCAAACAAACAAACAATTCCAACAAGCAAGCCATCAAACAAACCGAACCCACTTAGCACTGCCGCATTAGATTCTATGATTGTGTTCACTTAGCCTATTGCATTTCATAATAGGTTAACAGCGAAGAGCAACAATTGAGTTTTCTCCCATGAGAGACATAAAGATTGTGCGTTGCCTGGATACTCGCTTCCATCCAGATGTAATGGTGCCGGTCACCTGTGCTTCACCCATCGCCGTGACCTAACTGCATTTTAACGATGGAGACAAGGAGATGAGGGGCCTACAGGTGTTGGTGTGTAAGCCTTAGCAGTTAGGGGAAGCACTAAACAAGGGTGAAGTTTTTTTAAATTAATTCATGAGTTTTATCTTAACGAAAAAAGGCTGCTTTGTTCTATATTTGGACAATTCAACTCCCTAACCCTAAACCTATGGAAAAAAATAATGATAAATGCCTCAATAATTGTCCTGCCACAATTTAATCAAAATCTGAATTGTGAATATTCCATAAGTGTAAGTTGGCGAATTTTCAGGAGATTACCAAGCAAGCACACAAGCAAAGCAAAACAAACACTCAAGCACTCAAGTTTTCAACCCTGAACAATTCGTTTTTCTCTTTTTTTACTTTTTCGAATGTTCGGCCGATTTTGGGCCCTTTTAAGATAATGAAATAATGGTATTCATTAAAATATTGTAGGAAACAGTAATTTCAACTGCGATTCAAATTAACAGTAATTTCAACTGCGATTCAAATTACCTAACAGGGTTACTACTGTGATGACTTCGTCTCGGTCCATTAACAGCGGTCACCCCCATACCCGGTTTTTATCACGCAGTGAGGACCGGCTCCTCCCACTGTTATTCCCTTTTAAAGCTTGACTGACCCTCGGGTTAGGTTTTAATTTATTTAATTTATTTTCGAAGGCAGCTGAAAGTTGGTCTAGAACCCAGATATGATTATCAAGCTGTAGCATATCTTAATAATTCGTCACCGACACCACGAACTGACACCCTCTGCATCACATGTGTACAAAAAAAAATCAAATTTTCTCTTTTTGCCGATATTAGCAGTTTTCATCATGGCATCTTCCTTCGTACTAATGGTAATACAACTGTTCGGGGAAATGATCTTTGATGATGACCTGATACATCCTTTAGGAACGACTCCACTTCCTTTCAAATACAAGTCAAGATCAAAGATGTCATCGCATAACGATGACAGCATATGCTCACCTTTTCGTGTTTTGAGTTTAAGGTCGCTGGTGGTCGTCGATATGTTGTCCTGCTGTTCCAATAGCAGTTTTTCAGTTGCAAGATCAAACAGGGATTTCCTCGTCTCCATAAGGGATGTTGTGTTTCCATCAGACGTAAGCTGATCACAAATACTTTTTCTGTCTGTGGTACATATATTAGTTAGCATTTTCCGATGATTTGCGGCTATATTCTCTGGGGTATAGAGAGCGCGATCGTTCGCGTCATTCGTACAGTTTGCCATCACATCATGGGTTTACCCATGGAGGATTTTGTTATTAATTACTTACTTGTTTCTCTACCGACTGCGCATGATTTGTAAGCACATTACATATATCACAGCAAGTTTCGTTGATTCATAAGATTCTGTGACATGGAGCAATCCGGGCACGCTATCAACTCTATCCCAAAGGCCCCCCTTCAATGGTGAAAGCATTGTGCTAACCATTGTTCATATAAACCGTCATGGGCAATTCGATTATTGCACAATAGCCTGCACAATGGTTTCCGCATTGAAGATCTTAAAAATTGCATAAAAATCAAGACATCAACCCGTTAAATACACAATGAGATAGGCAGGTTCACTTGGCCTGACTCATCGAACCATGATGGCAGTCCATCATCATCATCATTGGTCGCTTGCAGCTTGCACCATTTGTGTCGGGCAAGATGACGGGCACACCACACGTCCTGTTCCATCATCAGTGTCCCAAGATCATCTGCAGTCGCGGCGCCACTGTTCTTTATCAGGGTCTTCACCATAAATTTGCTTTTGCTGCACATTTCAGCAATAAATCGATTTTGAGGATAATATGTTATAGCAAATATTGTTAAACTGACTTGTTTCACGTTTGTGGGCTTGTATATGCTGGGGGAAAAAAGACATCAAATCATGTTATTGTAGTCTGGTTCCCTGTGTGACCCTACTTAAGATGAAACGGAGACATATAAAGACTTTAGGGAATTGTAAGGTCAAAGAATCAGTTTAGCATTAGCAGGCTTGTACCCCTTCACAAGTGTGTAATCTATAGCAAAGAAAATGCGGAATAACTAAATATGTAAAATTAGGAGCAGTTTTTGTAAAAAGCCAGTTTTTCCAACGCTGGTTGGCCAACCGGCGTTGGAAAAAAAAAGTGTTTTTAAAATGTCAGCACACCAGGAGCCACCACTTTACAGGATGCTTTAGACTGTCAATCCCTTGCAATTCAGTAAGGTATTTCGTGATAATTTGATCATTCCGGGGGGTTTTTGTGTTTGCAAATGTTGTATCTTCCCTTTAATGTCGGGAAGGAATCGTTCGAAAACGCCCCAAATCTATGAAATAATCTCGATTGCTGACAATCACCGAAAGTTGTTATTTCCTGATTAGTTGGACACTTATCAACGTGGGCGTCGCGAGGGGGGCAAGGGGGGGCACTTGCACCCCCTGGAAAAGAAAAAAGGAAAAAAAGGAAAAAAAAAAAAAGAGGCGCGAAGACAGTGGTGTAAATTTAATGAGTGGGGGGGGGCCCCCCTTCCCCCTCTAAAACTGATAAAACGAGAATGTGTTGAGAAATACAAACATTTTTTGGCCAATTTCCCCCACCCCCCCCCCCTCGAAAAAGTCATGGCGACGCCCATGCTTATCATATAAGTATAGCCTAATCTGTCTTTGCAAACACTTGTGTTACACCTTGAATTCTCTCCAGTCAAAATTTCGACGAGGATTTGTTTCCCTGCCAAACCCACGTGCATGGTTTTCAGCTTAGCGCCGTGCCGTAGGCGCTTTGGTTGACATTTGGTGTGACTTGGCGTGAGTCGCGGTATCAACCAACGGAAGCCGGCAAAGGGTGGTATCTTTATTAAGGGAATAAATGTGTGTTTGGGAGGTATTATAACACTCTGTTTAAGACCGGGTTGCGTCTGGATGGGGCCGATGGCAATTATCGCCCTTTCCAGACTCAAACCGGTCTTAAACAGACTGTTTAATACCGACCGAACACACATTTATTCCCATTCATAAATACCTTTTCGGTCCAAAAATATGTCAAAATACATGTCAAAAGAAATGTCAAAAACTGGACGTTGCCAACCATTTTGTTCAACAATTTTACATCATGTTTTACGAAACACCCCTCTGACTATAATATGGAATGCCCCTCCACAACTTGTTACCTTATAGGGACATTGGCGTGCGCGTCGCGCGTAATGCGCGATGTTGCGCAAAACGTGAAATAGTGACTCACTGGTAGTACATTGCGCATTCACACGGGAGGTATTTGAACGTTCAACCGATGAAACATTAAAAGGCACCGGATTTCATAGGAGTCCAAATTTCATGAGACACTGGAAAAGCGTTTACCAGCTAGCCATGTCTTTATCATCCGTTTAAGACCGGCCACGTGACGGACTCTCGGCCAATAGGAATGTGTAAACTGTCTTAGGTATTTATGAATAGTTAATAAAGATAAATCTGAACGTATAAACACTGGATCGTGGACCTAGAACAAAAGGGTTAGGGGACAAACAATACATTTACGATTGACAGATAGTCCACGTTTGAAATTCGTGCACAAAACTAATGAGAGCTGTTGCCAAAAAGTTAAAATACAAACAAAGGAATGAGGATAATGGACAATGGGGGTGCACGATTGTGTATGATCTGGTACACGGTATCATACGGAGACCTGGGTATAATAGGGAACAAAAGATTGTGTACCTCTCTGCAGGGCAATTTTTATAGGTGAAACGTTTCCAACACGTTATCACGAAATATATATAGGCCTATGGATTTTACTAAAAAAATAGGAATGTCCAAGGTGTGTTGAAGTATTTTTAGAAGTATTTTTATGTAAGGGACATTAAGTCCGAATTTCAGCCCAGAAAACTAATTCTAGTTAACACAGGCGCATCTTTAAACTAGATTTTTCAACATTTTTTTGTTTTAGTACATCAGAACAAAGAAATGACTCCACAAGGATACAAGTTTCAGTATGTGTGGGTTTATGTGAGTGTGCATGTACAACCACTGCCTTGTGGGGTACCGGAACAATGGAAGGTACCCCACAAGGAATGCCCACCGACTTGCGGGGTACCGATTTGGTACCCCAAAAGTTTTTCACTAAATAGATATATGGATTTTACTCAAAAACTAGGAATTTCCAAGGTGGGTTGATTCGTCGCAAATAGAAGAGTTTTAGAAAAAGGGAAATTTAGTCCGAATTTCAGCCCAAGAAATTAACTATGGTTAAAATAAGAGCATTTTGGCATAAGTGTGCGACGTTGCAAGTACACAAGAACAAAGGAAGTACGTACGGTACTCCACTTCTATGCCTATGTAAGCGTGCATGAACTTGGAAGTTGACTAAACTCTGAAAGTTTCAAAAGTCAACTAGGTCCCACGCTGTTTATCTTTACATAATTATCATTGTGCAGTGTGGTAAACACTTCAACAAGATATAGCTATAAATAAACCACTAACTGTGCTATAAGTCACTGTGGCGTGATCTCCCTTGTATTGGGTAAGGCCTCGATGGAGAATCGTTTTTAGTAACTGATTGGATCAGAAGCGATTTGTCGTATTCACTAAACAAAATGATTATGAACGGCCACACTCCAGTCTTCCCATTGGTTATTTGGATCAATGGTTTCACAGTTGATTGGTTACGTCTTCGTAAATAATTTGTATATAAGGTGTGAGCGTAAGACTAAAGTTGTTTAAGTAATTTCGAGGTTCGTGTTTACGTGCATCAGAAGAGCTTTACTTCTCGCGATTCGTCGTTGTGCACTCACTGGGATATCACAGGATTTTGCATAAAGACAGCCGGCACCCTTTTCAAGGTAAGAATTTGGATGCGTTCCGCAGGTTGATCGTTATTGATTCAACGTTCTGTGGTAAAGATTATTTATTAAAAGTGTTAATACATAAAATAGACATCGGTGCTGTTCAAGAGTTATGCGAAGTGAATCATGAATGTTTGTGTTTTCCAAAAGAAAGCAATTTCTAATCATCTATTGTTGTACGTGCTGCTTTATTGTTATGCCCTCAAAATTCCTAAGATCGTAATCAGCATGACATTTTGAGTCTTTTCCAAACTGTCATCAGTGGTCAACATAGCCGCACTTCTGTGGTGTGTCCATTTTTGCATGTCAAGCGATTTTAAATATGTTGGTGCTCATAGGTGTTTTTTTTATTGGGTATACAAGAATGGGAGAGTTTTGTTCATGGGTTAATTCCGAAAATGTCAACTCCCCCACCTAATCTAACCAAGTGCGTAACCCAGATTTTAACCCTATCAGGCGGGTATTTGGGGAATAAGTTTCTGAAAGGGAGGGGTACAGTACATTGTGATCCCCACGTTAGTTTACATATGCTTTGACCGATTTTCCTTTAACTGATTTGGCAGGAATATTGGCAAATCATTACTCTATAATATGACATTGTTGGTTATAGTGCTGCTACCACTAGAGGTGATTTTTCTATATATTTTTTCCAAACTCGTGTCTAAATAACATATTTGGGCTTAAATTCTGTAGTTTCCTTGTAAATGGTTCTTTCTTTCTTTTTTGGTACAAACATTATTGGTTTGCATATTATCCCAGTCAGGTAATTGTATGTATCCACTACATCGCCGTAGGGACTATATACGTACTGATTTTACTCAAAAAATTGTTGGGATTTCAAACCGAATTGGCAAAACTGAAGTAAATATACATAATTATTGTGATATTCTTTAATTCTCTGCAATTGTTTTATGTGATCACTATCAGAAAAAGGGCATCAAAACAAAGAAAATGGTACATATTGAAAGGTAAAAACTACATGGGCTTCTCGCACCAATGGGGGCCACGTGACACACTGAGCATGTATTTGTAGTTGTAAAAAAAAAAGTCACCGTCCATAATTCAGACTTTTCCCAAGGCCATGTACATGTCCGGTATGTAATCTGAAAACAAAATTTTACTTGTGGACTTCTTGGGGATAGGGGGTGCTCTTGAGTATTGGGAGAGGAGATGGAAGGGAAAGGGGGCTAGCTGTGAGACAGTTGTTGGTGTAGGTTGTAAAAGGTTCATTTGTAAATTGATATGTATTTGCATTTTCAGTTTAAGCAAATACATGTAGCAATCAAAATCTTAATTTGATGGCAAGGGAAGGGACGGGGCCTAGTTGGGCGAATGGACATCAGTATATCTAATGGTTGCTCTTCAATCAGAGGACACTGGACACAATAGTCCATTACTATTCATTGCGGCTTGCAAATACATGATTTTTTTTGCCGACGTGCAAATGATTTTACCAACAAAGCCCTCAACCCCAAACAAATCTCTGGGTGTGTGTAGGGGGGGCGGGGGGGGGTAGGGAAGGCTGTGAAAAGGAAATCTGTTTAAAGTGGTCACTTGCAAATTATTTATTTTGTAAAAATAACCATTTTTGGAGCGCTACTGCACAAAGGATATACAATAGCCCACGATATTTTTACCAAATATGAAAAGACCAATGTCGGGACTAAACATAGCCGAAAGGAAATTATTCGGAGTGCCCTGGCGCAAGCGGCATTTTGGAGGATTAGAAAATGGGTAAAAAAAAATCTATTTTGCTAGTTGTAAAAACATGCTGTATTGTAGCACCTAAAAATATTATAAATGTGATATTTCAAAAGTTTTATTTTTCTTGTAAGGGTAAGGACGATGCTTTTCGTGATATAGTTTTTAGGCATTTTGCATTTTGACTCGATGACCTTTGAAAATAACGCGTAA
The DNA here is from genome assembly GCA_029964075.1 of Patiria pectinifera. Taxonomy (NCBI): domain Eukaryota; kingdom Metazoa; phylum Echinodermata; class Asteroidea; order Valvatida; family Asterinidae; genus Patiria; species Patiria pectinifera. The sequence goes on from CM057150.1 coordinate 8,385,868, forward strand.
TATGCATGTTTGCCTCCTCAAAATAGGCCCAAAATGGCCAAGACAAATAATGGCCCGTTACCCTGGTTACGATTTTTTTAAGCGCGGGTACATTATGAAGTATTTACACGAAACGAATCTTAAGTATCTACGTCTGTTCATGGGTTTCATTTCGTTTGTGCGCATGCGCGAAATATTACCGCTGCAAAGTGCATGTATTTGCCGCGCACGTCTAAGCATCAAAATAGGGCTGTAATGTTTAAGCAGAACCGAAAATGACACGAATGTTTCAGAAGATGTAGTACAAGAATGTACTAGGGTCAATCAGTTGTTTTCGGGACACAAAATGTGTAACTCAATTCCTTTTGAACCTTTCTGACATTCGCAGTGCATCATGGGTATGGATGACAAACAAACTATGCAGTTACTGCACAAACTAGGTGGGGTAGTGAACAAGTCAAGTTTAACAAAAAAGTCGGTGTTTTCCAAAATTAAATCAAGGTATTAATGCATAAAACATATTAATGTATAGAATATGCTAAACTAAATTTTAGAAATTACTGTTTAAGGGCCGGTACCAGTCACTAGGCCCGCCCAGAGGAAGGATTGTGATTGGTCATTGTTGGAGGCGTGAACTTAATTAAAACTTGATTCTGATTGGTCAATATCATAATTTACACATGTTTCATTCAAAAGCTTTCAAATTTGGTTCAAATATCCTTTTTTGTTAGTATCCATGAAAAAAAACCCAAAGTATCTGCCGGAGGGAGCTGCGGCTATATGCCCACTGTTTGTCACATTCATCTACTTTCGTCATCTATTAGTCCCAAATTCGACTATTTTTCAACCAAAATCGGCACTAATGAAGCAATTATGGTAGTGCTACAAATGCTTTGTATTTTGTTGTTGATAAAAGACAGAAATTATATGAAAAAAAACGTTGAATATTGAGTCAATTTGGCAGCTGCGTAGCCAGGGCTCTCACCAGGGGCCAGGAGGCGCTGGCTGTTATGCGGAGGGGCTCCATTTCTGTTGAACCCGTTGATCAGAGTCAATTATAGAAAACCGATGTTCATGGGAGGTAACTTGGTTCAAAGATATATCAAATAATTATCGGTATCTATATCCAGCAGTTACAGCTGCGGAGGGCAAAGGGCCAAATTTCTGTTAAACACGTTGACCATAGTCAATTATAGCACTAACCAATTTCCAGTGGGAGGCAACTCGGTTCAAAGATATATCGGATATTTATCGGTATTTAGATATCCATTAGTAAATGACGAGTAGTTGAAAGTAATTTAAGAATTCTCCATCGGTACTGTGTCCCCAGCCCCTGCCAAACAAAAATTGCAAATTTCAAAATAATATTTAATTGAAAGAAATATTTGCTGGCCATTCAGGAACCAAAGCCTTGATGCGTGTAAAGGATCAGAGTTGACTAAACTTTCAAAGCTGTTTCACGAGTCAAGTGGAGCACACGCTATTTATTCAATCATTATTATCGCTGTGATTAACACTTCAACTAGATGACGCTATCTACAAACCATTGTCTGTACCATGAGTCACTGCGGCGTAATCTGTCTCGAGATGGGTAGGGCCTCGGTGGAGAATCGCTTTACCTGATTGAGTCAGAAGAGCTTTACTTCTTGCCCTTCTTTTTAGTCTACTCTCTCGACTAACAACGATTTACATAAAGACAGCAAACAATAACTGTCAACAGTAGGCCTAACGTTCATTGGAGTTGGTCACTAAGCTTATACGGGTTTTTTTGTAATAAAAAAAACAAATCAGATTTTCACTATTGACCTCTCACAAACAGTTTAGAAAGGTCACCCAATTTCACGCCGATTAACCAAAGAGCTATGGCAAGAAGTTTCATATGGGGAACAGATTGGATGTTTTCTTGTGACCAACAATCTCTGGGAGGGTGTTTTAATGTCTGCTTTGCGAGCAGACTGCCTCCCAGTCTGCACATTTTCGATACTAATTGTGGCACGGGAACCAGCCCACCGGACGGACTGATTGACTTGCAGCCATTGTTATTGTAAATTCAATATGTCTTATTCAAAAGTGAATAAAGTTTGTGTTGTTACGACTTGAGAAGCAATTTAGAGAAGGAATCCGTTTTCTTTTAATGAAACTCCAAAATAATACGGGGAATGCAACTTTAATCTGTGAGATATTTCCATATATACTTCGTTCCTTGGACAAATTTAAATTAGCATGTAAAGGCATTGTTGAATACAAAATAGATATTTAAAAATGATTTCAAATCAATTTCTGTAAGCTTACCTGAAGAAATATATTTGTAATTATATAAATAATGCCGTTTCCCTGTGTGGTTTCTTTGAAAAATGCACTAAAAAGCTGTATTCTCTCTTATTTATTCCCGTTTGCTATTTCCCGGGGTTGCATGCATAGCTAACGTGCCGGCATCGCGACTTTGGGAGTGGGGCCTTGTTAATGGTACATACCGTTTTCCGGCTTCTGGCTAGCGTCTACATTGACCTAAATGTGGAGCCACCAACATAGGCCTGGAGAGCTCAGTTGGTGGCTCCACTAGACCACCGGCACGCAGCGGCGGCGGGAAGGTTTTCAAAGGGGGCATCACCAAAAAGGCACTTGCTCAGTAAAAGGCATCTACCGTCGGGGCAGCAAGGTATCCGGGGGGGGGGGCACATCCGTGCTGTGTCGACACGTTTTTCCCCCGTACACTGGGCCTCCGTAGTGTGTGTGTGTGCGTTTGTTTATGGTGTAAAAATCGAGGACACGCACGTGTCACATCATCGATGAATTTAGGACAGGAACTAAATCGAGGACGATTAGAAAACGTGTACAAAACCAATGAGAGCTGTTGCAAAAAGTTAGATTATACAAAAGGAAAAGGGAAGAGGAACAATGAAAAATTCGCGATTTACACTCTAAAAAAACTTGCTAGTGTGTGTGGGGGAGGGGGCTTCTGGTACCATCTTCCAAAATAGGGGACGCTCTTCAAAACCTCCCATTATACAAACTGAGCATCATGTGCCCATTTTCAGGGCGCATTGTAAGGGTTCTGGGGCTTGGTTTTCATATTCCTCGTTCACATCAGAACTGAAAACAAATTATCTAAAATTTTAGGGCCAGTTTTGTTTGTATCTCGATGCCGACACATTTATTTTTGAGGGCCACATGTATGTCTGCAAGAGGAGCACTTGGGTAAATCTGCATAGGGGGACCCCCTCTCCGGTTCCGCTGCCTCTGCCTGCGGCACTTTAATCCAGAGGTCGCTGGTTCAAACCCCGCTCCAGTCAGTGGGTTTTTTTGTTCAACCCTAAAATAAATACACATTTCCAAACATTTCTAAGACAAGAAATATGTCTTTCTCCAGACAAACAAATCAACAGAGTCTTACGTATAATCTATGAACAAGCCGATGGCCCCATCACTGCATTTTTAGGGTTATCTTTGCGTCGAGTTCACGAAATGGTAGTAGCCAACTTTTATGTTCCTTTCCGAGTTTCTCCATGACAATAAACTCAATGTAGAAAAACAAATGCAAGCGTAGGCACAAAAAGAGAATCATTCGCAGTTACTCTTGTAATAATTATGCACATAAAAATCGATTTCTTGAAATATGACATTGCGCGAAAAGATTTTCTGTAACGAACAAAACATCCTTCGAAGTTGGACAATGAGATGTTAAACTATAGATTTTCCCAGATATTTTGACAGTTGTGTGGTATAAAATGCATGAAAAGTAATTTATTCTTGTTCCACAGTGCCACTAGGCTCTATTGCTGATTCCGATTTTAAAATTGGACGATTGTAGTTCATATTTGCTCCAGTTTAATTCGTAATTGCGGCATTCCTTTTCGTCCTGGATTCGGAAAATTTGTCTCATGTGGAGGTTTGTGTTGAATTGAAAAAAAAATAACTTGTTATTTCTTATTTAAATCCTTCAGTCGTTCAATTCCGTTAGTGGCAAGTTGCAACCTTATGATCAGATATGTTTCAAATTCTCTTCGACTTCTAAATGACACAGTAGACTTTTTTTAAATTGTTTCCAATCTTGCTGTAATCTATATCAATATGAAACGTTTGTTGCGCCTCCAAATGTTTGTTTGACTCATTGGCGACCTTCTTTTTCAATTCAACGCCAATTTCAGCATAAGACGATTTTACCAAATTTGGAACGAGTCAGAATGCTACATCAGCGAATTACACCTGGCAAAAACAGTAATGGTGTTAAATTCCATCTCGGAAATAACAGTGTAGCTCAACGACGTTCTGCAACGAAATTAAAGTATCTGTCAACGGTATTTAAATGATACAAGAATCAAAGTAATGGAAAGACTTATACGAAACCTTAACTGTGCTTTGACGTTGTATTTCTTTTGTTTTTCTTCTACCAAGGTCCCTGGCCATTAGCGTCCCTGCTTGTCCTTTTGTGTAGACGTTTCTTCACTGGATCGGACCAGACTCATAAGGTAGGAGCCGCTTAACCTCAGGATGCATTCTTAATTTGAAGTAAAACATTAACAAGTCATGCCTTTGTCTTGGTCTTTACCTGTATTGAACCTTTGACTGATTTGAAAATTCAGAAGTAAAGCAGATGAAAAAGTTCAGATCATCTTGCATTGTTATGTATAGGTTTCCCCAGCTATTTTAACACTTTTATCACACAAATTCCCTACATCATTACTTTAATTTCGTCCCCGATCATCGCCCAGCTCACATCTCAAATTAAATTTCAAAAAGCCACCACTAGATTTCATTTAATGTTCAGTATAATTCAAATTGTTAGCATTCCGATTCGTCCGAAATCTTTGAAATTCGTCTCGTGAAGCAATCGACGTTGAATTGAAAAAGCAAATTCGTTTTTTGTCATTCGTTTTAATGTTCTTGTCGTTACATTTCGTCTCTGGCGACTTAAAACGTTACGATTAAAAATGTGCCCAATCTTTGGACTTGTTTGCGCATTAATTAAATTTTAATTTTTAACAAATATTTCCTTATAAATAAAAGTATAGCTTTAAGTTTTGAGTTTTCTTTGACAATTAACATAAAAATCAGAAATTGAACTTTCACAATATGCTCTTTGCTTAGCATATGGAGATTAAGCATTAAGATCAAACACCTTCGTTATGTTGCTCTTTGATATATGTATATGAATAAAACAACAGAAATAAGGTATGTCTATCAAAGAACAACATTAAGAAGTTCTTTGAACTTAATGCTTAGTGTCCATGTCATAAGTGCATATTGTAAAATGTCAATTCCTGACTCTAATGTTAATTGTGAAACACAGAAATAAAAATTCATACCTTACAGCTAACTACTTTTATTTATACATATAAGGAAATGTATGTTGAGTTATCATTGTTTAAATACGCATAATTCTTCAAATAAGTCTAAAGATTGGGCGCATTTTCTAATCGTATACGATTTAAGTCACCGGGACGAAATGTAATGACAACAACATGAAAACGAATGACAAAAAACGAATTTGCTTTGTCAATTCAACGCCGATTGCTTCACGAGACGAATTTCAAAGATTTCGGACGAATCGGAATGCTAACAATTTGAATTATACTGAACATTAAAGGAAATCTAGTGGTGGCTTTTGAAATTCAAATTGAGAATTGAGCTTGGCGATATTCGAGGACGAAATTAAAGTATCGATATAGGGAATTCGTGTGATACAAGTGTTAAAATAGCCGGGAAAACCTATAACATCCTGTGTACAAGGGCGGATCCAAAACACAATTTTGGGGGGGGGCCAAAAAAAATTTGGTCCCCCCAAAAAGTGGGATTATACATGCTCTGTGGTGCGATCTGAGGCAATTTCTGACCATTTTAAAAAAATTGTTTTTGAGGAAAAGATGGTGGTGTACTCATTGGCTGCCTTTATTGCGATGTCGCACAAAAAAAATGGTTTCGTTTTTGGGGGGGGGGGGCATGGTCCCCTTGGCCCCCCCCCCCCCCCGCCCCGGATCCGCCCTTGCCTGTGTAGACGACTATTAAAACTTGATTGAATTATTTTGGTGTCTCTTAGCCGCACAAGGTTCAAGAACATCCGTAGCCGCAGCCGTTACCACTAATAATACACCCGTTTCGGACTGGGTCCTAGTTTTTGACTACTGCTTTTCAGTCAATTGCAAAAAGACATGGTTTTGAGATTGAAGGGTGTGAGTTTGAAACTGCATTTTTTATTGTTTCTTTCCTAATTTGTGGCTTTGGAGGACTTTTTTAATGAAAATCAAGTCCAAATTTCATTAGTTTAGATTTAGTTTCTTTAATAAATTTTTTTACTCATGTTTTTTGGGAAGTAAAGTCCAAACCTCTGGTTATGTCGTTTGGAGAAAAAAAAAATCGCGGCCCGGGTGAGCCCGGACAATAACGTCCAAGCTAATCAACGACACGGGACTAACACGAGTCGACCCGAGTGAGCTACTTAATGCACCCAGAAAGTATCTCGGGGAACTATCAGTATAGAGAGGGAAGCAATTTGCAATAATTTAAAACATATACAGTTGAAATTCCTGAAAATATGCATTTGTTGAGACAATGGCAGGTTTTTTTTCTGCTGGTTACTTTTTGAAAAAAAATCAGTTGTTTTTACAACCATGTGTTATACATGCACAAAGCTGTATATTTCATATTTTTCGAAAATTAACAATCATTATATTGTACTGCACACGCAGACTAGATACCGGTCCCCACATGTTATGGAGGGGGGCGGGGACCAGTCTATGACTGGCTGAGGGTGGAACACATTTAGTCCATTGACTTAAAAAAAATAGTCATGCACCGTGTCTTATTTGACTAATAAATAGTTAGTCATGTGTGGGTTTGTTGACTAATTATATTAATCAGTCCTGAAGTAAATAAGGACGGGTAGAAAATGGTGTCGGTGCAGCGTCACGTACAAACGTACACACCGTGCGTAATTAGTCAAACAATTTGTCGGCATCTTTTGGCGGGCTCGCTCTGTAATAAGTCGGGTTGTAAAAAGTTAGTCATGGAAGTTGTCATGTCAAAAATACTTTATTACATCTGATAAACATGATTATTCAGATTAGTCCGTCATTGAAATTCGTCTTTCACTGATTTCTATTTGTCCAGCAATTAATATGATTTGTATTGCATGGACTTGGATTTGTCAAGCCCCTGAAATAAATCGTCATCTGACTAATCACTTGCATTAGTAATGCTTTTCTCGGCATTTGACGACCTTCTCACAGCGATTGACATTATAAAGTTTTCAGTGTACAAAATAATAAATAAAAACTTATTCTTTGAATGTTTACCTGCATGGGTTCTCCAAAAAAAATATTGAAACATTGGGAATGTGACACAGCACAATGATAAGCCATGATACGCCTTAAAAGGAAAAATACAACATTTGCAAACATCAAAAAAGATATTATCAAATTATCACGCAATACCTTTCTGAATTGCTAGGGGTTGACAGTCTAAAGCATCCTGTAAAATGGTGGCTCGTGGTGTGCTGAATTTTTTTTTTTACTGTATTTGGAGGATTAGGAGGACTGGTTTTTTTCTCTCCACTGATTTCTATTTGTAAACATCAAAAAAGATATTATCAAATTATCACGCAATACCTAACTGGATTGCTAGGGATTGACAGTCAAAAGCATTGTGTAAAATGGCGGCTCCTGGTGTGCTAACATTTTTTTTAATGTATATGGAGGATTAGGAGGACTGTTTTTTTTGTTCTCCAAAACTGCTCCTCATTGTTCATATTTAGTTATTTGGAATTTGTTTTGCAATAGATTACACACCTGTGAAGAGGTACAAGCCTGTTGGGCTGATTCTCTGACCTTAAAATTTCCCAAAGCCTATAAATTGCTCCGTTTCATCTTAACTGGGGTGAGGGAACCAGATTAAAAGAACATTAAACATGGGTTTTCTTGGTTTTTCCTGCATCAACAAGCCAAAAACATGAAATAACTCAGTTTAACGATATTTGCATTAACATACTAATCCTCCAAATCCATTTATTTCTTTAAATTGCAGCAAAAGCAAATGTTGTACATTCCCTTTAAGTATGTACGTCTTTTCACAGATTTCATTTAGTTTGTGCGCATGCGCGAACTACTGCTGCTGTTAGGTGAAAATATTTGTGGAGCACTTCTAAAGATGTATTTTTAGGGCTGTTGCTTTGGCAAGATGTTTACGTGTATTTTAGTGTCAATACAAAACATAACAAGACATGATGTTTTGAGAAAAAAAAAATTAAGAAATGTACTGTAACAGCTACTTCTGACAATATATCACAAATGTCTGGAAAACAGTACGTGCATAACGGAAATTTTAAAGTAATAAATTAAAATAAACTGTGCTAGATACTGATGATAATATTTTGATAAAAGACTGACTTGAATGAATATTAGGTTTTGCTCTTAGCCGACGTTATAAACACGGCATGTTTTTCGGGGGCAGAATCATCTTCTTTTGGGACTTGGCCTAAAGTAATATACGACACTGGCGTGTAGTACGTTAATGTGTGTGAAGGATCGACGTTGACTAAACTTTCAAAAGTTCAATAGTCAAAGTAGGTCCCACGATATTAATACGTACACAGTTATCATCTTTTTGTGTTGTAGTAAACACTTCAACTAGATAATGCTATCACTAAACCACTGACTGTGCTGTGAGTCACTGTGGCGTGATCTGTCTCGTGTTCAGTGGCGTAGCCAGGGGGCGTGGGGGGCGACAGCCCCCCATGAACCTCGTCGCCCCCCCAGTCGCCCCCCCCCCCTGAGATTTTGAGTTTCTAAAAAAAATATCATTGATCTACATGACGCCCCCCTTTATGAAATGTTCCAGCCCCAAGCTCCCCGCTCCCCCCCACCCACTGAAAAATTCCTGGCTACGCCACTGCTCGTATTGGATAGGGTCTAGGAAAAGAATCATGTTTGTCTGATTTTATCGGAAGAGCTTTGCTTCTTGCGCTTCGTCTTAATCATTAATATAATAGGATTTGCCTGGAGAAAACAAAAAAAAAAGCGTAAAAAAAGAGTTCCCCGAATCTTGTGATAGCATGCATTGTAGTTGGTCACGTGACCATTAAATTTAGTCTTAATTGTATACCTGATTGAGACGGGCAGACAAGTCATGGTTTTGACCCACTTCCCATATGTATATTTATATATATATTTATATAAAATGGCAGAATGTATATTTCTAGTGTTTTTTAATCGTTTGAAATTGTAACCATGGACACCATTCATAACTTTGTTTTTCCACCAACCAGACTCTCGAAATTTCATGCCGATTGTCCGAAGCGTTCCGGAGCTATAAATAGAAGTTTTATAAGGGAGCACATTATTCACTCCGGTCAGGATAGAGTAAACAATTAAACAACTGTAACACATGTACGGTGAAGGTCTTAAGTGTGAGGAATAAAACCAAAATAAGTGATAATAATTATTCTCATCCAGTTGCCTGGGCGACAACATCAGCACAATATAAAATGAAATAGCAAGAAAAGATCAAAGTTTAACCACCATTTCACTCCCAGGTCCAAAATACATATTTAAGTTCGTTTACTCGCCAGTGAGTAAATACAACACAGTAACAAACATAGTACTTGAGATTAGAAAATCTGTTCATTGTATCAGCCTAATTGGTGCGCGTGATTTGTCAGCACCCTTAAAGAAGCAGTCTCCGTGCTCTTCAACAAATGCGGTCATGTTTTTTTTTAACCCTCTCAAAAGCGTTTTCTGAGCACTAGCAGATCCGCCGTGCTAGCAAACAGGCTCCCTGTCTGTATATTATCGATACTGATTGTGGGGCGGGAACCAGGCAATACCGCTTGAACGTAATTATTGTCTGGCAGACAAGAATTTCAATTGTAAATTCAATAACTTCAAATGGGCCGTTTCTTCGGTCGATGTCTCATTCAAAGTGAACAACTTTTTTATTGCTGGAAAAATAGCAATTTGATAAAAAGACTATTCCATTTTTTGAGATGAGACTCTAAAACAGCACGGGTAACGCAGCTTTAATCTAATGAACTAGATATGATAGTGTTATAAATGCTTTGTATTTCGTCAAAAAGTACTCCAAAACCCACGGAGGTATAGAACGAGTATTGGAGCTGGTAAGAATATTGTATAATTGAGGCATGTTGTGTATAAAAATATATTAAAGATAAATTACAGAGAAAAAACTTTGAATATTAAGCCATCTTGGCAGCTGCGTAGCCAGGGTCCTCACCGGGGACGAGAGTGGAGGCGCTGGATGTTACGGTTGTGGAGGGGCCCAATTTCTGTTCAACCCGTTGACCATAGTCAATTATAGGACTTACCAATTTCCAGTGGGAGACAACTTGGTTCAAAGATATATCGGTTATTTATCGGTATTTCTATCCAGCAGTTACGGTTGCGGAGGGGCCCAGTTTATGTTCAACCCGTTGACCATAGTAAATTATAGGATTAACCAATATCATGTGGAAGGCAACTTGGTTCAAAGATATATCGGGTATATATTGGTATTTAGATATCCAGCAGTGAATGACGAATTGTGGAAAATAGTTTAAAATTTCTCCATCGGCACTTTTTCCCCATTCCCAGCCAAAAAGAATGGCAATTTTCAACTTAATAATTACTTTAAAAAAAGGATTTTCTTGCTATCCAGGAACCAAAGCTTGGATGTGTGTAAAGGATCAAAGTTAACTAAACTTTCCAAACTGTTTCACAAGTCAAGTAGAGCCCACGTTATTTATTCAATCATGATAATCGTTGTGCAGTGTGGTAAACACTTCAAATCGATGACGTTATCTACAAACCATTGTCTGTGCTATGAGTCAGTGTGGTGTGATATGTCTCGTGATGGGTAGGGCCTAGGTGGAGAATCGCTTTAACTGACTGCATCAGAAGAGCTTTACTTTTTGCCCTTCTTCTTAGTCTACTCACTGGACTAACAACGACTTGCATACAGACAGCAAACAATAAGTGTAAAAAAACTACCCCCAAAAGTGAAGTAGCATTCATTGTAGTTGGTCACGTGACCGATAAAGTCTTAAGTGCTTACGTGATCGGTTTTGGCAGAAAAACAACCATGGTTTTGACCCCCATGTATATTTAGATGGTTTTTCTTTGCCCCCTCCCCCCCCCCAAAAAAAAAGAAATGCAAATTGTTTCAATTACTAGTGATTTTTAATCAGTTGCCATGTTGCCATGCTACCAATCATCTCTGGGGTTTTTAATGTCTGCTTTACGAGCAGACTGGCTCCGGGTCTGCATATTATCGAAACTGACTGTGGCGCGGGAACCAGCCTATGCCCGACCGAAGGGACTTATTGACTTGCAACCATGAATGTTCTTGTAAATGCAAGTCTCATTCGAAAGTGAATAAAGATTGTATTGTACACAAAGTTACTGTAGCAAATCAGAAAAGGATCCGGTTTTTTAATGAAACTCAAATTTAACATAGAGGACGCAGCTTTAAACTGTGAGATACTTTCATATAAAGTGTGTTCCTTGAACGAATTTAAATGTGCATGTAAATGGCATTGTTGAACACGAAGGAGACTCGAAAAGGCACAAAGTTGTATACATAAACGTTATCTTCAAACTCTACGTATGGCAGACTCAATTTATGTAAGCTTAGTTAAAGAAATACATTTTTTATTCAAAAGCAACTACCTTGGAAACTAAAGCCATATCCTCTCTGAGTGCTTTCCGTTTGCTATCTCCTGGATTTGCAGCATTGATAACGTGCCTGCATCGTGACTTTGGGCGTGCTACCTTGTTAAATAGTACTTTACGTTTTGCAGCTTCTGCCTAACGCCTATAGATCTTTATCGTGCTGCCACCATTTCCGTCATGTTCCCTGTATCCCATCACTTTACTGAATAATAATAATTTTGTGCAAAAAGGAACCAGACTATTTTTCCTTCCAGCCTCTCTTTGGTTACATTAATTTGAATGGCCGCAACATGATAATGGTCTATTGAACAAAGACATTGGCTACACGGGGAGCCGCAAACATAGGCCTTATGCTTGATAGCTCAGGTTGGTAGAGCACCGGAACGGTAATCCGAGGAGCACAGGTTCAAACCCCGATGCAGTTAATGCTTTTGTTTAACCTTAAAATAGGCCTAAATACACATATTCAAACATGGGTGTTTCTAAGTTAAGAAATAAATCTTTCTTCAGGAAAACAAATCAACATAGTTTTACGTATATGAACAAGCCGATTTAGTTATGGTTTGGCCCCATTACTGCATTTTAGCGTCATATTTGCGTCGAGCTCACTAAATGGTAGCAGCCAACTTTTTTGCCTGTTTCTCCATGTCAATGAACTCTATTTGGAAAAAAACTGAAGGCGTCGGTAAAAATGGGAATCTTGTAATTATGCACATTAAAGTCGATTTCTTGAAATGTGAAGTTGCGCGAAAAGAAAAAAAAATCCCTTCAAAGTAGAATGTTAAAGTATAGGTTTTTTCAACAATTTTGACAGCTGTGTCACCTAAATTGCATGAAAAGTACTTTATTTTTGTTTCAGAATGCCATTGGGCTCCATTGGTAATTCCGATTTTTAAATTACACCATTAGAGTTCATATATTGCCGAGTGTAATTAGTAATTGTAGCTTTCTGATTAGTCCTAAATTCGGGAATTTGCATCATGTGCAGATTGCTGTTGATTGAAAAAAACTATGTTTGTTTTCGTTTATTTAATCATTCAGGCATTCAATTTAGTCAGTGGCAAGGTGAAAAGTTACGGTCTGATACTTTCAAATTTTCTTCGACTTCTTACAGGGGATTGTGTAAAACTGTTTCCAATCTTGCTTTCTTCATTCTTTGAAAAAAAGGTAATCTATATTTCAAAAACGTTTGTTGCACCTCTTAGCCTAATCCATGTGCCGATGACAATGGAGATCAGGCGGAACATGTATAACCCCATTGGCAACCTTTGTTTGTCAATTCTACGCCAGTTGAGACGAATTTACCGAATTTGGGACGAGTCAGAATGCTTCATCAGCAAATTACACCTGGCAAAAAAAAAGTAACTGTGTAATTCGAACTGGGAAATAACATTGAAGCCCAACGACGTTCTGCAACGAAATTAAAGTATCTGTCAATGGAATTTGAATTATACAAGAATCAAAGTATTGGAAAAAATTAGGCCCGCTCTAAACGTCAAACTTCTGTCGTGTCAAACTCAATTCATTGCATTTGGCAAAAAAAGCGGCAGAATTGCGGCAGTTTCTCTTAACGCCGGTTTCCTGCCGAAAGTAATATGGTCATTGAAGATGAGTGGCCTCAGAGAGAACATCCTCGTCACTCCACAAAATTTCCGTGGGCGCCGCCATCTTGTTTTAATGCTGAACTGTCAACAGCTGGCCCGGCGGGCGGGCTATGCACATGCGCGTTTCAAAACGGGACCACTGTGTTTCTGAATTGGGACGTGCAAACTTAATTCGACACGGCAGAAATTCGATGTTTGGAGCACTGCTGCTCTTCCGCCGTTTTGAGTGGCAAGCCTTGCCGAAATTACGGCAAGAGTTCGCCAGTTGCTCTAAACGTGGAGTTTTGCCGTGTAAAATTCAAATAATGTCAATTTTTGGGCCATCATTTGAATTGGACACGGCAGAAGATCGACGTTTAGAGCGGGCCTAATACGAAACCAAAGCTGTGCTTTGAAGTTTTATTTCTTTTCTTTTTCTTTTTGCAAGCTCCTTTCCCTGGCCATTAGCGTCCCTGCTTGTCACCCGTGTAGACGTTTCTTCACTGGATCGGACCAGACTCATAAGGTAGGAGCCGCTTAACCTCGGGTTGCATTCTTTATCTGAAGTAAAACATTAACACGTCATGCCTTTGACTTGGTCTTTGTATTGAACCATTTGACTTTTTTGAAAGTTCTAAAGTAAAGCAGATGAAAAAAAATTGAACCTTACAGACTTATTTCATCTTTTAAATTACATGAGTACAAGGTAATAAGAAGATAATAAATACCATTTATAGAAATGCGGATCCATAAAAAAAAACATTTTTTTGTTTTGCAATTCACCTCCAAAAGGCGCTATGTACCCACTTTTAGTGGCACAAAAGTAATATTTAATTTTATACAATCCAGACTGCTATCCAGGCACCAAGGCCTGGATTAGATACGTATGGCGGGTAGTAGGTTAATGTGTGTGAAGGATCGAAGTTGACAAAACTCTCAAAATTTCAATTGTCAAAATAGGTCCCACGCTATCAAAAAGTACATAATTATTTTCTTCTTGTGTTGTAGTAAACACTTCAACTAGATAATGCTATCACTAAACCACTGACTGTGCTGTGAGTCACTGTGGCGCGATCTGTCTCCCCTTGGGTAAGGCTAAGGTGAAGAATCGAATTTGCCTGATGTCATGAGAAGAGCTTTGCTTCTTGCGCAAAGTGTCAAAACGAGTACCCAAATACTTGTGGTAGCATGCGTTGTAGTTGGTCACGTGACCATTAAATTTCTTCTTAATTGTACACCTGATGGATTCGGGCAGACAAGGCGGGGTGTTGACCCACTTCCCATCTGTTTGTTAGTGATATTAAATGCCAAAAAAAATTATTACAACTTTTTTTTTTTTTCAATTCTTTGGTATAGTAATCATGGACATTATACAAAACTGTATTTTCTACGGTCCGGTTAGGGTTAAACAATGACGCAGTATAACACATGAACGGTTAGGTCTTCTTAAGTGTTAGGATTTTTTTTTAAAGGAATAATAAATATTCTCATACGGTCGCCTGGGCAACAATTTTAGTTCAATATGAAAGAGAAGCAGCAAGACAGGATCAACGTTTAACCACCATTTCACTCCCAGGTCCAAAATACATATTACTTGTACGTCAACTCGCCAGAGTAAATCAGAATCAGAGCTCTGATTATCTGTACATTGTATCAGCCTAATGGATGCGCGTGATTTGTCTGTTGACACAACCTAAAGAAGCGGTCCCCGTGCTATTCATCCAAATCTGGGTGTAACATTGTTTTCTTTAAACAAAAAAACCTGTATTTTTATTCCAAAAATCCCCTCTTATCATCTGCAGCCTTCTGAAAAACAGGCAAAACAACATGGGGAATGCAACTTTAATCTTTGCCATTTCTTACATTTCAAAGCTTGAAAAAAAGTTTGATAAAACCATCCTCTGTCATTCGGAGGTGCACAGTCGAGGACACTGTGACGAAACAAAATCAAGTTGATAAAGATCGATGATGAAAACGTGAATTATCAACGTGTATCATCATACCAGTTGCTAAAATAAGCAACGGCCTATCCAATATTGTAATTATGACATTAAACTACGTATTGTGTTAAACGATTCTGCGAAATAAAATCAGAATGAAGTGCCTTCAAAGTTGGACAGAAAAGTGTTTTTTAAACAAAGTACGAAAAACCCCTATACTGAGTTTTGCAGCTTTATTTTTTTGTTCAGGCTCTTGTCCCTCGCCATTATCGTCCCCGCTTGTATTCCGTGTAGACGTTTCTTTATTGGATCGGACCAGACTCATTATAAGGTAAAGACCGCTTAATCCCAGATTAAATTTATAAATATTTCGTCAAACTCGACAGAAAAATGACCGTTGTGACACTTTCACCTCGGTCATTCTGTAAATTGACAATTTTTTTTTCATTCTGTTGTAAAATTCAAAGGAAAAGCCGTAAACATTCTCAAAACCTCTTTCATGGTGCTAGCATTATAACTTCTTGTAAACATATCCGATACATTAAAATAACATACAACCTCCGGAAACGACAACACGGTTGTTTTTCCAACAAGTGCCTCTCAGTAACAAGGATCAAACATCATAAAACTCCGGGAACCTTTGAAAATTCTTTCGTGACAAAAAAAGATATTTTCCAAAATAATGTTTTCAATCCCCCCAAAATAGCAGTAAATCCAGGTAAAAGTTCATTTATGACTTACTTTTTATCAGATATTAGCGCCAGAAATATGACAAGTAAATACAGCAAACTAACCGAATACAGATAACACCCCACTCAAGATAAAGGGCTACAGAGTATGGAACAATAATAGGCACAAGGGTCGCTTGCCTCTGCACCCCAAAAAGAACACCTGGATTATGCATTAGAGGAACGCTGTATGTTAGCAGTGGGCTCATCCAAAGTGACTCATGAAGATCTTTGGAATAAAAGTATATCAAATGTTGGAATAATACTTTCACATCCCAAGGGCCAATTCTGGTTTTAAAAAATATGAATGAACACCGTACAGTAATATCTACTGGTATGAGATTTTCTAGTTCAAGACTTTAACAAATCAGGGTGAAGTTCAATCAATAAAACTAAATCATCATCATCAAGTCGCCTTGGCAGAAACATAAGTTCAATATGGAAGAGACAAACAGCAAGAAAGAATCAGTGTTCAACAAACGTATCTCTCCTAGGTCCAAAATACACGTTCAAGTGCGCCTACTCGCCAGTGAATGAATATAAAACAGTAATAAACAAAGTACTTGAGATCAGATTATTTGTACGTCGTATCAGCATAATTAGTGCACGTGATTTATCTGTATACATATCTCTACAAAATAACCTTAGTTTCTCGCACGAATTTTAATGTAACAGTGATATAAATTGTTTATTCAAGACGAAATTTGTAATAAAAAAAACACAATTTTGGAGACGAAATTATCATAATTGGGAAAAATACAAACCATCTCTTCAGTGCACAGCTGTTTTAGAACGTTGTTAAACAAAATGAAATTAAGTCCCATCGAAGATATATTGGAAATATCCCACCAACTCATAAATCAAAGCATTTTTATTTGCTTGCTTATCAAGGCTAATTTCTCACAAAACAAACAGAAACCTAAAACAAAATTATGGTAGAACAAATCCAAGAGATGTACGAGGTCATATACACATTGAAGAACATGTCCTCGTCAAAATAACTCATTACTGACAAACAATCCCTTTACAAATCTGTTATCTTTAGGTTATATCGCCATTAATTTAGTCTTTCGTTTCGTAATGGGACGAGTCTCTTTCGTTTCAAACACCTTTTTTGCTAAAGCTGCGGTTGAAAAAAAGAGGAAGTTTCAATTTAAAATGTTTCAATAGACTGCACTTAGCTGTAATTATATACCAATTTTTATCGCGCATGACACATGTCAGTATTATATTGATTTTACGACCCTCGAGTGTCATGTAGAACTATATTATTTATTATGCACAGGGATGGCTACTGCGGCATCGGTTGGCTCTGCTCTTGAGAAGATCGGCGTTCACCTTGAGTGCAGCATCTGCACAGATAAATACAAGCAGCCGAAAGTACTCAACTGCCTCCATAGCTTTTGTGAGGAGTGTCTTGTAAAATACCATGATGGCACACACCGAGGAGCACCACAAATGCCTTGCCCTGTGTGTCGTCAGGAGACGGTACTTCCACAGTCTGGCATCCAGGGCCTCAAGACCAACTTTCATTTAGTTGGTCTGATTGAAGAATTTGAATTACAGGAGAAGGAAGCATGCTCAGGAGACTCGAAGCTTATCTGTGAGACATGCGACGAGGATAACGAGGCTTCGTATCACTGTCTCGACTGCGGAATGAATATCTGTACCACCTGCCGCAAGACACACTTACGGTTCCCGGTGTCGGCAAACCATGCAGTAGCAACTTTAAATGACATTCGTCAGGGGAAGGTGAAGGTGACTAAACAACCGGCCCAGTCCAAATGTCACAAACACAAGGAGGGTGTCACACAATTCTATTGCAAGACATGCGATGAGCTGATCTGCCAAGTATGTACTGTTTTAGATCACGCTAAACCCGATCACGACATCATCGACATCACAAAAGCTTCAAAAGAATTCAGACAGTCACTGGAGAAAGGCTTTTCTGCTTTTGAAGAAGACATTAAGGGCCTTGAAGTATCCCTACAGGGTGTGGCTGCATCTAAGAAAGTTTTGAGCGACAACACAGAAACGGCTCGAAAGAGGGTGCAAGGCAGAGCTGCTGATGTCACAGCAAAGGTCAAAGCTGAAGAGAAACAACTCCTCGATGAAATCACAACGCAGGAAAAAGAGCAAAACAAGCGACTGGACGAGCATGAGAAGACCCTAAGCAGCCTACTGCAGAGAAAGAAACATTGCCTTCAGACCAGCCAAGAAGTAACGAGAAATGCATCAGATTCCCACTTCCTTTCCCTCCATCCCGTGATCAGCACAGACATGGAAAAGCTCAGAGTTCAACCAACTCCCAAGGCTGCGGGCTTGAAGTCGCATCCCGTGTTCGTTAAGAGTCAGAAGCTTGACATCAATCTGGGCAAGGTGATGGTGGAAGACACATGGGAGATGAGCCATTCATTTGGCGCGCACGGGAGTGGTGAAGGGGAGTTTGAATCAGCAAGAGGCATTGCTGCTGCTGCTGACCCTGACGAGATTGCAGTGACTGACTGGAAGAACAAACGAGTTGTAATCTGCAACAACCAGGGACAAACCAAGAATACAATTCCAATTGACCCAAGTAAGTAATTTGCGTGCATACATTTTAATTTCTTTTCCCATTTAACCTGCAATGAAAATATATTAGCCTATTGGATTTTTTTTTCTCGTTCCGTTTGATTCAGCAATTAAAAATGTTATCCGCGTCCTGCACTCCCTTGTTCTTTTTTTTCCATATAAATTGCTAAGAATCCTTTGTTCTTTTTCTCAAATAAATTGCTAAGAAATTTAAATTTCAAAGACCCAATGATACAGAAACAAAAAAAGGTGCTTTCAATCGGCCTTATCCACAATGCCTTTCATTAATCATAGACATTATAAAAATCAGTTTCATGGTTTCCGATTCTCTCCTCCGTAAAATCACAGTTGCTTTGAAGTGGCATAGTAGTTGCTATAAACACCATCCAACCAAGCTATTTTTTTATTCCTTTTTGGTAGCACTGTCCTGTTTGCCTTCGAATTAAAGATAATGTCCGTATCCTAATTTATCCATAATTTATTGTCCAACAAAAGCAACACACACAAAAAATCAGGGTAAGTGAAATGCAATTTTACCTAGAAAGGTGAACAGCACCAAACCCAATCTTAAATGTGTTAACGCCACCTGGTGCCAGAAGGTGAATTCTTTTGTACACCAAATGAAAAGCTCAAATACAATGCTTGTGAAACAAAGGCTTGAATACTTAAACATGCTTTCTCATCCCATGTAACATCCACAGTTTATGATGGCCATTCTTTGGCGAATCAAAAGGTTTTCAATCAAAACTTCGATAGTTATTATACAAAATCATTCGCGCATGTTGCATATGCGTTTTAAAACAAAACGGCTCCGAGTGAATTGAACATGAAAAAGCCTGCGGGGGATCACAATCACTTGACCCTCAAGCAGTTAGATATTTCTGCTAATTATTTGAATGTTTTTTTTTTTAACAACACTAATTAGTCAAAATAATTTCAGTTATCTGATCAGTTTATTCACAAATATTTTGTTTTCCAGATGACGTCGTTGCTGTATCGAATCAGTGGGTTTGTGCTCATCCCGGCAAGATGATTGTTTACCATAGAGACACTTCGCACAAGTTTGAGTTCCACACTGTGCCAGAGGATGAGGTTGGCAAGACAGTCGTGCAGCTCGTGAGCGTGGCTGTCATGCCCAACGGTAACATCATAGCGGGTGATCAGAGGAGGAAGGTGTTGACTGAGCACAATCCCAGGAATGGTGAGATCCTACACACCATGCCAGTAAAGTTACGACCTTCCTTCTTGGCTGTACTGAACAATGGTTGGATTGGGATCAGTGGCAAGGATCAGGGACTAACGGAGATAGTGGAGGTTTCTAATGGCAACGCTGTGACTGTTAACACAATCCAGCCAACCATCGACGGTAAACCAGTGAAATACTGCAAGGGTGTATGCAGCAACAGCTCGGGTATCTACCTTGTAGTGGACACAGAGTACGTCAACACCGGTCACATACACCACTATAACTGTGCAGGTCAGTTTGTCAGCTGCGTGGCCCAGGGGCTTTACGACCCTAAGGGAATCACATTCACAGCTGACAGGCAGCAGCTGGCAGTGGCTGACTGGCACTCTGTTAAGCTATATCACAAGGTGTGATGCCAACGATGTCATCCAGCATAAAAGCGACTTCCCGATGCCCGCCTTTGGGTCTGTTTATCCCGCTTGTAAAGGACCTAATGGAGGCCTAAGTATAAAATTAAATATATAAAAATAAACAAAATAAATTAGTAAGAAAAACACGTGCATGTTGAATGATATCCTAATATTTTCTCCCGTATGTATTTGTTCTTTTCTTCAACTTAAATGATGACACATTTTAAACACGAAGCGTTACTATTTGTTTCAGAATTGTTCAATTCAGACCCAAAACACACAATTATAGTTTGAACACCCGCATCGTCGCTAACGGTTACTTGAAGCTAAAGATGTATGAATGTTTAATCTCACCTTAAATGAGAACCCTCCCACATTCAAGTTGCGGGCTGAAAATGTTGATTGTTTGTGGCTCATCCGAAAATGAATGATATAACAGTCGCAACACAATATGCATACAAGAGTGCAGTATAGTTATGTCACAGAAAGCTAATTAAAAACAAAAACCGTGGCCAGCGGTCAACTTACCTTCACTGTGAATACTATTTTGAACATTATTTTGATTACAAATGTATCCCTCTTAGAGGTCAACGAGTGGAGAGCTGGGTAGGTTTATCACAGAAAATCTGCAAATCAAATTCTTTGAGCGTTAGTTTGTAGTACATTACAAAATTCCAAATTGTTGGAGCATCGTTCTTAGCAGGTGAAATCGACAAATAACTTTTGACTTGAACTTATATCAATTGTTTGCAGGTGACAAAAGTTGACTTTGAATTGGTTCAATGGTCGTTCAATTCGAATTATTTGTATTCATGTCAGTCGTTTTGAAGGTGTTTATCGAATACTAAGGAAATGCATGTGTTAAAGGAATAAAGATATCGTTAGATGTGTTGGCAAAATGGCATCTACCGCAGTTAAAAAGTTGTGTTAAATCTCTTGTATATGTACATCCAAATCGACCTTAGCCATACATAACGCTTGCAACTAATATAAAAAAAGTCATGTGAATACAATGATTTATTGTCAAAATCAGAATTTTCAGTGGACAAAAAAGTAACAATGTCATCGTCAACTTTTCTAGAAGCAAACAATACAGGAAAACGAACTGTTTATGTTGAACATATATGAAAACGGAAATGCTCAGAAAGGTGTTATTAGCAATAAAATAGTTTGTTTAAATTTCATGTAAAAAAATAAGAATAAATAATAGTATGCACAACTGACAGTCATGGATTTTATACGAAATCAACTATGTGGAATTGTTTTAAATGTATGTCATAATAATTGAATTAAAAAAATGTTTACACAAACAACAACTGGCTTGTAAATAGCTAGCATAATTATTTTTACATTCCCTGACACATTTATCGAGATTTTACTGAATTTAAATTTGAAACTGTTTATCTTATCACTCAGCCATTAGTTATGGAAAAAAACTTGTGTACGAACTGTTACAACTTTATTTAGTAAATACGTGTAAATAATCCAGAACTAGTGTTTTTGACGTTACTGAGGTTATTAATCGTTTGTTGTTGTCGAGTCCAGCACAAGTTATCCTGTGCCAATCCAACTCACAAGCTATGCAAATGAACTTTGAAAAAGTCATTCTTTTGTTAGTGTTCATCCACCGTTACTTGTGCCTGGTTTTATGAGTGGAATTCTATTCAAATTGTGACTGACTCGACGACATACCTGGTTGTCAGCGATTTCTTTTTCCTTGTATATTGCTATGGCCTATATATAGATATTTCTAAATGCGGAAACATGTTTAGTTAACAATCATTACAAATATTTCGGATCACTTTGGAAAATTCACTGTTAATTCTTTGCTGCAACGACATATATATAAAAAACAAAGTGCGTAAATGAATTATGTAAAGTGATTGGTAAGTTCCAAAAGTTTCAATTTACAATTTGATTGTAAAACTGTTTCTAATAAATGGGCCAACAAATACACAATAAGAAGAAAAACCGAAAATGGTGCCTATCTGTGATTTTGTATTAGTTTTGAGTATTTAGTCATGGTTTGGGTTTGCTTTGAATTATCTTAGTTTGGGTTGGGATGGGCTAGGTTCATTGGGTTGGGTGGGTTTTGTTGGGATTGTCTGGGCTTCTTCGTAGTTTGAGAACTATGACAAACATTGATTTGGGCAGTGGACATGAAAGACATTGCTGTTGCAGATTAAGTTATCATTTAGTTTTAAACAGGATGAACATGGACATAACTGCCCTAAAGCACGGCTGCATGCACATCCCATAAATATTCCATCTCCAACATTGATTATTTCAATCAAAGCTAGTCGGCAAACCACATGCTCGATTATCTGAAATTGTAATTCTAAGTAATGTTAAATGCCGCAACAGGTGCTGTTTAACTCGTCAGCTTCTTGAAGAGCGCCACCATGATAGTCAGCCGACTCTACCAAGGTCGTGAGACTCATGCCGCATAACAGACCGAGATAGCCTTTAATGTCACCTGTAGAAATATAATGCATCATGTGTCAATGACGGGTCTCAGAGGAAAGTCAAATAATGCTTCTAAAAGGATGCTTGTGAAACTAGACGTATGCATCTCAAATACTAGCCTCAAAGCAAGTTTCGTTGATGCATATAGATTTGTGTGGCTAGGACCAATCCAGGCACGCTATCAATTCTATCACCAAGGCCCCCTAAAATGGCAAAAGCATCGTGATAGCTTGAAAATCTGTCATGGGCCAGTTGGTTTGTACAGTAGCGTGCACAGTGGTTTTTCCATTGAAGGGGGCCTCATGAGTGTACAGCAATCACGTGCCCAGGTTCGTCTATACGATGAGCCCATAATGAGAGACTTTGGAGACGTTGGTGGCAGCAAACACTCCGGTCCTTTTTGAATGGTTTGCGTCATGTTGAACATGCGCGCTTTAGCTTAAACATGACGGGAAAAGGTCACAATATTTAAGTTTGAGATTTAAATCAGTTACTTTACTGTTTCATTAAATTGGATTTTTCTAGTGTTGGTACCTGGGAAACATGTCGTCGTTTTAGCGGCCCGAGACGCTCAAAACTAAGTTTGTTTTTAGGCTTCATGCTTCAGATTTCAAAAGTACACATGTGTATATGTTTGCTGCACATAATAATTGGATATACCGGACTTAAATATTAATCGGGGAGGAAAAAAACGCACGAACTTTTGATAAAGTTTAGATATTTTATTCACCAGACATGCACGAGGAAAGAAAACGCGAATTGTCTGCAATGCAATTACTACAACCTGCAAAAAGTTGTATTCTGTTATCATACAATATGACTAATAACAGTCAAACAATAAGCTCAATAATGCATAATATTTTGCATTTGATGATTCATTTTATTACTATACGTTCGGTAAGTGCATTACCAAACAATGCATAAAGAATATTTTTATTGCCCATTGCAAATCCATATTGTGAATAAGCAAACTGCAAATTCGTCATTGTTTTGCAGAAGGTACGAGAATCGTAGATTGCATATTTTATTATTTATTTATTTATTTATTTATTTATTTCGTGTTTTGGTTATTTCCAGTTGTGTTAATTCGCCGCTTTAAAAAACGGCCTTTAACCATTCAAAATATTTTTCAACAAAAGCTATTGATGTAAATGGCTAACTTTTAGCAATGACACTGCGCCTTTTCACAAGGCGACGCGAACATAACTGTTCCAGGAAGACATGTTGCAAGGGGAAAAATGTGTAGACGGTTCTTTAATAGAATTACAATTACCGTCGCGTATATTAAATGTTTAAAATTTTCAGCTGGCTAAGGCTACAGACGACATAAAAACAGGTTTTACCCGACTTTCACCTCGTTTCCTAATATTCTCTTTCTACTCTGCTTCCTCACAGTTCTCCCAAACCTGGTCGATTCCCTTCAATTCGCACTTGTGTGATTCCCGATTGGATGTTTTCCTGCAACATTTTCCTTTGGTAAAACAAATCCCATAAAATATACCATCTAGTTTTAAGCATGGGCGGTGATACCAGGGGGAAGCACATCCACAGCCATGTAGTTAATGTGGGGGACGTTAATGAAGATGTACAAGCCCAAAGGTTTTCAATTACTTTCATCTACACCTATTTTTTACCGACCAAACCCCCAGGCTGATGGCCTATTATCTACACATTCTATTTTTAGCGTGTACTACGGCTAAGATATTCATACCCCAAGACATCATATACAGCGAGGTATGGGCGAACTATGGAAGACATATTGAGGGACAAATATTGCAACCACTGGAGAACTATGCATCGTTACTGTGTAGGTTTTGTAGAGCGTCGGTCTGTTTAATGTATTCAAACAAATTGCAATAAAGTTTAATCTTATGCATTCATTAGGCAAAACCTGCAGCTCGGATTGCATTTACATTTCATTAAAGTTTACAATCAAAATTTACAGAGCAGATGTTGCCTTTTCTGTGTAAAACTAATAAATTCCGTCTCTGCTTAACAACGTTCAAGCAGATGTACTCTCAGTGAGACCAGGAGTTCCTCAGTTGCCATCATGTTGCTGGAAGTTTTGTTTCTTCTGTTCCTTACCTGCCAGGAGGTCAGAGGGTTCTGGAAGAATGGGAGCCAGGATCCTACCTACTCACACTTGATAAGAATTCTGTAGTCAAGTCCAACACAAGCCCATTACATAAACTTCAGTAAAATATGAATCACAAATGCTTTTACAATTCCAGCTACCGTAAAAGCAACATTGAGCAAAGTACTGCTTCTGTCACAGTTCATTTGGATAGCTTTCGACGTCACTTTAAAGAGTTCTTGGTCAGATTGACTTGGAATCCGGCTTTTGACTTTGGTGACATTGTCGTTATTCCGAATTGGACACTAGCAAAGCAGAAACAACACCCTTGAAACAGCATGGTCAAAATACAAGCTGTTTTATTTTTTTGCTCGTGAAGTGATTGGAATTGTAGACCTAGTTGCTATATTGAAAACACATGCGGATCGTCTAAGCTTTCAGTTGAATTTTCTTCTCAGAAGGCTTCCCAGTTATCCTTGTTTGAAATTGGTACCAGTGACAATTCTAAACTGGCACGTCTAGGCGTATTTGGCTGCTTTCGGGGAGTCAGTCAGTCAGTCAGTCAGTCAGCCAGTGAGTTTAGTACAAAGAGGACAGGCTGGCCTCGGGGTACCATCAGTTTTACATTAGGGAATCTAGGACCTACGCCTCATTACAATAAGACTCTCTTCGTATTTATTTCTGAACAAACAGGGTTTCTATCAGAAGAACCTGACGTGCAGCGACGCCGGAACCACGTGCCAGCTTTGCTACATATCGCATGGTGACAGAAGACCTTATTCACGTATGTTTTCTTGTATTATATTATGCAGGCGTACATTTTTGCCGGCTTTCAACATAAAAATTCCCCAGATGAAAACCCTGAGTGTCATTTTGAAAGGTTTGCTAAACCGGACAATGAAAACCTATACAAGAATGATCCATTAAGACGAACGGTAGACATACGGAACGCATTGAGGACTGGGGTACAGTGTATTATTATTATTATTCTTTTATTCAGAAGATTGGCAAATTATTTTCTTGAGACGAAGATTAAAATGCCGTGGCGCCTATCCATTATTGCAGAATGCAAGTGCATCCTTCGCATTTTATTTAAAAAAAAAACGAAAAATAATTATGTAGGAGTTTATGGATATACAGATGTTTAATACAATTCATCAATTACACTAATTGTTCGTGGATTGTTGGTTAGGCCAAAAAAAATAATCGGTCTCTGGTCATAGACCGATTTTTTTTTTCAAGCTTGAATTGTACAGACAAGTTGGGTACTATTTTACTTTTTTGTGTCCTCATTATACATTGGTGTCCCATTCCTTGGTGCTCCTTGGTACAAACATTTGAGGAGGTGCGGCAATAGAGGGCCTTGTTGTAGCTTCCGTGTTAATGTTAAGGGAAAAAAGGTTCACGCGAATGATTAAAATCGACGCGCGGGCTGACCAGAGACCGGGTATTTTTTTTTTTTTTGCCTTACTCAAGGTCTATGCATGGTACTCTAAAGGTGTGTCAGTATTACGCAGTCAGGGGATACGTAATGCAGGCTTCAGTTTAAAACTGTAAGAAATTCTAATTTGTTGTAGTGAGATAACATCCGCTCTGAGGTTGTACAGTTTTGAACTTTGCCCACAGTAACACGTGTTTTTTCCCTTCTTATGTTTGAATGTATGATAAACCGTAACTAAATTGTTCAATTGTTGTTCCTTGAAATAGTAAATTTGAATTAAACAATCACGTTGTCATATTTTGAAAAAAAAATACCTTTTTTATTTTAAACCAATATATTCGGTAGATTTCATAGTATTTTTAGTTTGGTAAAATTGATTTGTAGACGTGATCCAATATACAACCGAACCCTACAAGTTGGAATTCATCTTCTTCGCCGGACGTTATGATGGAAAATACTCCATCATTCAAGGTTAGTGATAATAGCAAAACCAAACAAACAAACAAACCTAACAAGCAAGCCATCAAACAAACCGAACCCACTTAGCACCGCCGCATCAAATTCTATGATTGTGTTCACTTAACCTATTGCATTTCATAATAGGTTAACTGCGAAGAGCAACAATTGCAAACCTACGAAATAATAAACTGAACATCCAATAATCTGAAATTGCAGAATCTGAATATATTGCAGCAGCACTGACCAAAAATATATTGCCTTTTACCGTCAACGGTAATTTAGTATTTTATTCTTATACATGTACAAGTAAAATAGATGTTATTCGAAAACAAAAATTGAAAGGGAAATAAAGAATCGAATAGCCTCAATTCAAAATCTTGTGTGACTTCTTTATGGGAGCCTAAGTTTTGAATCACACATCAATGACAATTTTAAGTTTACTGATGAGGCAGTTTCGATCAACCATGAAAGAAAACCTGTCACCCAGAGCCCCTTTTCAGTAATAGGCGTTTTAAAAACATTTCCAAACAGGCAAGAAAAAAATCTGTCGATAAGTCACCTTTGTGTCTGTATAAAGTGAAGACTTCAGGTGTTTGAAATAATAAAACGACAGCGGCAAGACATGCGTATTCTGCTGCGCACGCCAAAAAAAATGGAGATTCCCCAGAATACATTTAGGTAGGACATTTTTCTTTTCTCCTTATGTTATTCTTTGATTTGCGTCTGGTAACAAATCGCAGACGATCCTACCCAGACGTACCGACTGTGCTACGAGTACCAAATAGAGTTTTCTCCCATGAGAGACATGAAGATTGTGCGTTGCCTGGATACTGGCTTCACTCCAGATGTAATGGTGCCAGACACCTGTGCCTCACCCATCGCCGTGACCTCACTGCATGTTAACGATGGAGACAAGGAGATGAGGGGCCAACAGGTGTTGGTGTGTAAGCCTTAGCAGTTAGGGGAAGCACTTAACGAGGGTGCAGTTTTTTTTTGTTTTATTCATAAGTTTTATCTTTACGAAAAAGGCTGTTTTGTTCTATATTTGGACAATTCAACTGCCTAACCCTAACCCTATGAAAACAATAATAATAAATGCCTCAATTAAATCAAAATCTGAATTGTGAATATTCCATAAGTGTAAGTTGGCGAATTTTCAGGAGATTACCAATCAAGCACGCTCAAAGCAAAACAAACACTCAAGCACTCAAGTCTTCAACCCTGAACCATTCGTTTTTCTCTTTTTTTTTACTTTTTCGAACGTTCGGCCGATTTTAGGCCCTTTTAAGATAATGAAATAATGGTATTCGTTAAAATATTGTAGGAAATAGTAATTTCAACTGCGATTCAAATTAACTAACAGGGTTACTACTGTGAAAAATTTGCTAATGTATACGTTTTATTTGAAATTTAAAGAGTTGCTTACTGTTTACAATGTGTCGGTCTGTTCAAACCCCCGATTATCACAATTCGAATCTTAAATTAGTTAGTAAGGGGATGCAGTGTATTGGTATTCTTATATCTAACTTGATGTTTTAAAAAAAAAAAGTTGAGTATTTGGGGTAGAATGGAAAAAATAAATTGTTTCAGATTCTAAATTATATATGTCCATTATTCACTTATCTGCACCATTTTATTCTTATGTTACTGTTGTTTCCTGTTTACAGTCTTAAAGGATCGTCTCCTGTTAATACATATTGTTCGTTTCCAATAATAATACCCCACAAAATCCAAAGAAGGATGGCATCTTGCAGTCATGAAAATTGTGAAAAGAAAATCAAGCAAGGCAAATCAGCATGGGTGTCGCCATGATTTTTCTAGAGGGGGACAAAACATATTTTTCAAAAAATTCTTGTATTTCTTAAGAAATTCTCGATTTATCAGTTTAAGAGAGGGCAGGGACATTTTGCCCCCCCCCCCCATTAAATTTACACCACTATGACTTGGCGCCTCTTTTTCTTTTCTTTTCTTTTCTTTCTCTTTTTTTCTTTGACTTCAGCTTAAACACTGATTCAGCAACAAAAATGACTTTTTTGCAGTCGATACATTTTAAGATTGAAGTCAGTTACTGTGTTGTTTCAGTGAATGGGATCTTTCTAGTGTGCAAACCCGGAAAACAACGTCGTTTCAATGGCCTCGGTTGCTCGTCTCTTTGTCTTTTTTTGGGGCTTCTAGCTTCACATTCCAACAGTGCAAATGTGTACAAATCTTATCGCGTTTGTAGCCCGTAATAACCGGATGTACTGGTTTTTAGTATTAACTGGGGAGAACAAAGTGCGGGCGCTCTTGTGATTAAGTCGAGATATTATTTTTGCCAGAAAAAAAATATGCGAACTGAGTTCAATGCGACACCACAAAATGCAAAAGGCTGTATTCTGTTTTCGTACAATATGACTAATAGCAGTCAAACAATAAGCTCCATAATGCATGAGATTTTCAATTGGGTGATTAATTTTATTACTATACGTTGGTAAGTGCATACATTGCCAGACCGTCGCCCCTACTTTTTAACATGATTGCACTGAGCGTTTTCACAAGGAGACGCTAAAATAACAGTTCCAAAAAACGCACATCAAAAAAAACATTGCACGGGAAAGGAGCAACCTTATGTAATACACTGAGGTTTACGTTTTAACCAAAAGACGGTCAAATTTAAAGATTGTTTCACTGAGTTGATAGTTTATGTGACGGTGTCAATTACAAGTGAAGCTTTTAAAATATAATGAAGATTATTATTTTTTTTTAAATGAAAAATTGAATACCTATTTTTTTTAATTTGTATTCATCCGGCGATAGCTGGGGACCCCCCCCCCCCACCATTTCATTTATTTGGTGGGGGGGGGGGCGCCAATGGAGATGCCTCCCCCCCAGAAAAAGTCCCCCTTCTCTTCCGTGGCGGCCTAATTCACTCTGGAATCTGAACCAATTTGAGTGCTCGCATAGAATTCACTAGCGATTCAAATATTCCCATATGTGTGTACAAATTGAAAACGTATTCGCCAAGTCGGTAACTGAACATCAATAGTTAGCATCATTTAGTCTGGGAACCAGACTACGAGCTTTGCAGCGATATTTTGCGTGCGCCAGCCGGTAACCTGTTACTGTATACGCAAAAAAAATTGCCGACTTGGCTCCAAGTCTAAAGATGTGTCGGATATGTATCGGTATTTATATCCAGCAGTTACCGTTGTGGAAGGGCAAATGTTAAACCCATTGACCATAGGAAACCAATTTCCAGTGGGAGGCAACTAGGTATATCGGATATTTATCGGTATTTATGAGAGAGTCTCGCTATTATAGGAAACCGCGGTTGCGCATGCACACAAAATCGCTCAGGAACAATGTGGGGTTCCATTTTGCTATGACACCGCTGCTGTTTATTGCGTGCCGGGGGGTTTTCCCCGATGAGAAATCATTTTGTGTGTAGAGCACGGTGAGAAATTGGCACACATGCAATGGATGGAGCACGTAAATGTCAGGGAGTGCCAACCAGCCTAAAAAATGAACGGAATTGTGCAGTGTTGGTGATTAAAGTTCCATGAAGTGAGTATTTACTAAGCAAGGATTAATTATAGATCTACATCAGACAATCTTCCAGCTTCCTTTTTCATTTTATTAGTGTAAACTTTGCCAAAACCTTGTAATTACAAAATAAAGCTTCCTGCGTATATGTGTAACCACGTGTAGTTCTATGTATTTTCACAGTACAGGCAGAACGTGCAGTCACCACTCGATTTACGAGGCAACATTAAGGCTTGACTCACCCTCGAGTAAGGTTTTAATTTATTTAATTCATTTGCGAAGACAGCTGACAGTTGGTCTAGAACCCAGAAATGATTACCAAGGTGTAGCATATCTTAATAATTCGTCACCGACACCACGAACTGACACCCTCTGCATCACATGTGTACAAAAAAAATGAAAAATTCAAATTCTCTTTTTTTGCCGATATTAGCAGTTTGCATCATGGCATCTATGATCTTCCTTCGTACTAATGGTAATACAACTGTTCGGGGAAATGATCTTTGACGATGAACTGATACATCCTTTAGGGAACACTCCACTTCCTTTCAAATACAAGACAAGATCAAAGATGTCGTCGCATAACGATGACAGCATATGCTCACCTTTTCGTGTTCAAGTTTAAGGTCGCTGGTGGTCGTCGATGTGTTGTCCTGCTGTTCCAATAGCAGTTTTTCAGTTGCGAGATCAAACAAGGATTTCCTCGTCTCTATAAGGGATGTTGTGTTTCCATCAGACTTAAGCTGATCACAAATACTTTTTCTGTCTGTGGTACATATATTAGTTAGCATTTTCCGATGATTTGCGGCTATATTCTCTGGGGTATAGAGAGCGCGATCATTCGCGTCATTCGTACAGGTCGCCATCACATCATGGGTTTACCCATGGAGGATTTTGTTATTAATTACTTACTTGTTTCTCTACCGACTGCGCATGATTTGTAAGCACATTGCATATAACACAGTAAGTTTCGTTGACTCATAAGATTCTGTGACATGGACCAATCCGGGCACGCTATCAATTCTATCCCTAAGGCCCCCTTCAATGGTGAAAGCATTGTGCTAACCATTGTTCATATAATCCGTCATGGGCAATTCGATTATTGTTCAATAGCTTGCACAATGGTTTCCGCATTGAAGATCTTAAAAATTGCTTAACAATGAAGACACCAACCCGTTAAATACACAATGAGATAGGCAGGTTCACTGGGCCTGACTCATCAAACCATGATGGCAGTCCATCATCATCATCATTGGTCGCTTGCACCACTTGTGTCGGGCAAGATGACGGGCACGCCCGGTTCCATCATCTGTGTCCCAAGATCATCTGCAGTCGCGGCGCCACTGTTCTCCATCATGGTCTTCGATCACCATAGATTTGTATGGGCGCCCACGATTCATCCTCCCATGGGTTGGTTCCGCGATGATGATTTTCTAGCGGGCAACTCTGGGTGTCGCAGGCAGTGCCCTGCCAGCAGTCGCATCCGTCTTCCTGCTGTATTGTTGTTCAATTTAGGGAGGTCACCATAGAGTTGCTTGTTGGTTACACTCTGCGTCCAGTCGACGTTGAAGGCCGTCCAGAGCATCCGGGTGTAGCAGCCATCAAGAGACTTGGCCATGATTCAGTGAGGGTCCAAGTTTCACACCCGGAGAGGAGGATTGTCTCGATAATGTTTTTTTCTGCAAAAAGGAACCAGACCTTTTTGCCTTCCAGCCTCGCTTTGGTTATATTGATTTAAATGGGGAAAAAATTTAATGGCTGCAACATGATGTATTATCGTTCAGAAGTGTGTGTGACTTTTTTTCAATGCCAGGAAAGTAAAGCAAACGAAAAGCAAATATCGATATTTCGATGTGAAAACTCGAAAATAGCGCGTTGAATGCATCCTTAACAACTCGAATCCAACCACACATGTGAGCTCCATGGATACGTGCCACTGTGTACAATCTATCCATGACCTCTGAGCCACCTCTAGGTTCTAAAATTGGCACTCTTTTGTTGAGCATCGCTATGCAAACGGTGGCCTCTGATCACAGGCTTGGGTTTTAGAAGGAAGTATTTATATACCACTGCAGCATAGATTATATCAGAGTACTGTTTATTATAACCATTTTTTAAACAGTTTTTGTCAAGCGATTATCTACCTGAATTATGCGCTCTCTTTTTTTCCTACATGGTGTAGACAGTTTATGGTAATTAAATATTTATTAACCTCATGAGTTCTTTGTGTGTATATATGGGGGGACTAATTTCATAACTCCTCAATTACCAATGAAACAAGCCTTTCGTCCAATCGAGAGGGATCGTGACAAATATCTAGGATTTTAATTTTCTTGATATCAAGTGGCACTAATTCTACACCACGCAGTAACTTGGTACCATTATAGTAATTTATTTTGAGATTATGAAATCATTTATTTTATGTTGCTCACATAGGAGTACCGGAATAAATGAAGATCAGATAATACACTTCTATAAACTCTTCTCAGAGTCGAGTGGAAAACAGCTGAATTTGACTAGCATTCATTTTACCTCTAGTTCAACAAATCACTGATTTGCAAGTCAGCATTACGTGTATTGATTTAAAATGAAAACTTAAAAGCGATTATTTTGGCAGTGGCTTTGTTTTCCCGTCATTCTACAGAAAGAGTAATCAGTCTTTTGTCTGTTTGCTTGTTTGCTTGTATGATTTTGTTTGTTTTATTGAGGCGAGTACGGTTACAACCTCTCCATGCAAGTAATGTTCTACTTGCGTTCTGCAACAAGTAAGATTTAGGAACCATTGCTAGTTACACACGTACTGCATAATACATGCGTAGGCCTACTAGTGTGTTTTTGATTTTGTACAGCATTGTGCTGTGTCTACTGACTCGTGACCAAAGTCTTTTTTCGAGACGTTGTATTTTGTATTTGTATAAGGCTGTGCATCATAAATACAATGACAACGTTTTGAACTGAGACTATCGTGAACATTGAACTTGGTTTTTCACAGAAAGAAATAAACGTCATTTTGCATCATAATAACGTCAGAGGGTGCGGTTAGTACTGTAGTGTGCCGGTTGGGAACTTCATATCAGACGATCAACTTTTTCGTTCGTTCTTCTGAATAGCTGGAGATTTTCAGCTACCAACGTCACGTTTAATACTCTCCATTTCTTGGAGGAAAAGCTTTGAAGTTCTTTGCAAGCTTTCACGTATGGATGTCAGGAGTAGTTGTAATTTGCCTGAATCAAGGGTAATCGCCATTTGTAGTTCCAAACAACCTTGTGACTCAACATTTACAATACTTCAGAGGTAAGCCTTAATCTGCTATTTTATTTCAGTCCATGTTTGTTGTAAATCAGTATCATATTGTATTGAATAGTAAAGCATTAGCTTGTGCATCTAGTTAAACCAGAGATGAGATTGAGAGGAAAGTATCGAATCACCATTCGAACTACTATGTACTAGTCCCCATCGACGCACCGTCAACCATTGCCATGGCAGGGACCATGGCCGTGTGACAGGGGTAACAATACAGCTCAGTAACCCGCTACCGCACACAAACCGACCACACGTACATGTACGTGTATACCGACATGTACATTATGTACTTCCGTGGTTACAGGACAGACTGATGGTCTGCTTCCCGCCGCGTGCTAAACCGCTTCACCACGCACAACTGCGATATAACATTTTAAAAGGAATTGTGGATTATCGACTCTGGGCCGGGTTCTTTGCACAGCAAGTGAAGTTTGTCCAGCGCCTGTAAAAGGCATGTAGTATGTCATGAAAAACACGCTTGCACGGAAATCGTATTTGATAGTTGTAGATTATGCAAAACAACACTGCCTCTAAACCTCCGGTGTTACATGAAAAAAAAAATGCCATCTAAGACCAATCAACATCTTTGGTCATTTTCCAATGTGACTCGAGTGGAGTCCGAGTCACGAAAAATGTGACTCGAGTCCGAGTCCTGGACTCGAGTCCTACACTGCGGAAACACAATCATGCTGCTTGAATGATTGGCTGCATGGGCCCTCCAAAACAAATATAAAAATATAAGGAATGTTGCACAGCACAATGATCAGTCATGATACACCTTACAGTCAGTTGTCGTGTCATGCGTAGCTGCTCTATTTTCTCACTCACACAACTGACAGCCATGGGCGGCGCGAGGGGGGGAAGGGGCAAGGGTGGGCGCTTGCCCCCATCTGGAAAAGCACCCCCCCCCCCCCAAAAAAAAGGGAAGAAAAAAAGAGGGGAAAAAAGGGCGCAAAGTCATATCATAGTGGTGTAAATTTAATGAGTGGGGGGGGGCAAAATGTCCCTGCCCCCCTCTAAAACTGATAAATCGAGAATTTGTTGAGAAATACAAGAATTTTTTGGGAAAAATATGTTTTGCCCCCATCTAGAAAAAATCCTGGCGACGCCCATGCTGACAGCAACGCCTAGCCAGCGAACGATGGCCGTAAAAAGGGCTTCATACAATTCGCGATTTTCATGCCAAACCACAACCGATTCACACAAACAAAGCTGTTTTAGGTAGTTAAAGACCTACTCCATACATCTGTTTAGGTAATTTCTTCTCAAAAAAGGGTTTCGATGCATTTTGACGATATCATTTCACGGACAAATCGACTAAAAATTACATGATGATGTTTTCGGGGGCGTTGACAGCGACGAAAGTCTGCCAAATGTTGAGGTAATCAAAGGATAGAATGAGCTTTCATCTACAAAAACATCTCCACAACGTGATGTCGTTAATAGTTTAAGAAATCGATGTACACCTAATGTTTCCAACTACTTCCATTTTTCACAACGCGAAAAAAATCGTCGCCATTGTAAAAGCACAGAGAAAAGAACCCAGACACAATATGACCTTGTGTCCCCATATGCCCACTGATTGGTCGGGATCGAGATGGCCTGCTTAATATTCATAAGTCATTCATTGCACGTTTGCGCGCGAGCTATTCACAATTTTTTCAACTCTATACGTTTGCACGCGTACATAAGATTGCAGATCATGAAATCTCGCAAAGTCTTCATTTTCAACCGGCGATTGGGACCAAAAATATGAAAGTCTGCACGTGTTTCACTTGAAAATTAAGCGTAGATTATCATATATCTAATGAATCTTGCCATTTCTTTCGGCCTTTTGTTTAGAATCGAATGTTCACCTAAAAACTATCGGCCCTCACTTTTGTTGCTATAAAGTATGATTATTGTTTAACACGTTGTAACAACACTTTATTTTTGTCAAAAGCATTTATATTCGGTATCAAAATAAAGCATACGATTTCAACTTGTCACTTACATAGTCATCTTGGCCAAACATTGCGTGCATCTAGGTACTTTTGTGTGTTTTTCTGTAGTCTCGAATACAGTCTCATAAAATCTGTCGTAGGCTTTTGGGTCATGCGTACGTGACCTTGGGACAAGAAACTTGAGGTCAAACAGGGCGCTGTGCGTGACACGGCTACTGAGTGTTAAGTATCTACGTCTGTTCATGGGTTGCGTTTAGTTTGTGCGCATGCACGAAATATTTCCACTGCAAAGTGAATATGGCTGTTGCATTAGCGAAATATTCAATAGCGTTATAATGTTAAAGCAGAACCGAAAATGAGACGAATGTTTCAGAAAGTTTTGTGCAAAATGTACAAATATATTTCAGACAAACACATACAAATGCCTGGATGAAAAGTACATATAACAGAACTTTCAAAAAGTAAAGTTTGAAAGTGATAGATTAAAGTAAATGTTAACAGTTACCGATAAAAAAATACTTTGATAAAACGACTGACTTTTTATATGCAGATGAAAGTAACAATTGTGTCTTTGGTACATCCAAAACAAATTAAAATAATTTACGAAGTCACATAACATCTTAATATTTTGGGTGGGTTTTTTTTTTTTGGGGGGGTCATTTCTTACATTTCCAAAGCTTGTGAATAGTTTGATAAAACCATCCTCTGTCATATGGAGGTGCACAGCAAGTTAAGGACACTGTGACTAAACAAAATCAAGTTGATAAGATCGATGATGAAAACGTGGATTATCAACGTGTATCATCATATCAGTTGCTCAAATAAGAAGCAGCCTATCGGAAATTGTAATTATTAAACAACGTATTGTGTTATACGATTTTGTGAAATGATATGAAAATGAGGTGCCTTCGAAGTTGGACAGTACAGTGTTTAAGTCAGACGAAAACACTATACTGAACTTTACACCCTCATTTTCTTTTTCAGGCTCTTGTCCCTCGCCATTATCGTCCCCACTTGTATTCCGTGTAGACGTTTCTTTACTGGATCGGACCAGACTCATTTTAAGGTATTACCTTAATGACCCTTTAAAGGACCGTTTAATCCAAGATTGAATTTTCAGATATCTCATCAAAACGTTGATAAAAAAATTAACTACTGTGAAACCTTTACCTTGGTCTTTTTGTATATTGAAACAATTTGTCTTATCCAGTTGGAAAATTACTCAACACCTCTGTCATGGTTCTAAGTTTCGACATTCTTGTAAATACTAACACAAACAGTGGCTACAACATTGAGTACATTGCAATAACTTAAAACTTCTAGGAAGGACGACATAATTGTTTTTCGAATAAGTGCCTCTCGGTATCAAGGGTCAAACATCATGGAACTTCGGAAGCCCTTGAAGATGCTTTCGTGACAAAGAGATATTTCCTGAAATAAATTTCTAAATTCTTGCAAATAGCAGTAAATTGAGGTAGAAGTTCATTTATGACCTACTGTTTGTCAGATATAAGCGCCAGAAATATACGAAGTAAATCCAGCAAGCTGCCCACTCAAGATCAAGGGCTACAGAGTATGGAACAAAAATTGGCACAAGGGTCGTTTGCCTATGTACCCCAAATAGCACACCTGGATCATGCATTGGAGGTACACTGTATGCTATAGCAGTGGGCTCATCTGAAAGTGACTCATAAGGATCTTTGGCATAAAAAAACATGTTGTAATTATACATCCACCACCCACATGCCAATTCTAGTAAAAAAAAATGAATGAACAATATAACATGAATAATATCTACTGGTATGATATTTTCTAATTCAAAACTTCTCAAATGCTTAAGATATCAGGGTGAAGTGTTATCAATAAAAATAAATCATCCTCATCCAGTAACGTTGGCAACAACATAAGTTCAATATGAAAGAGAGAAGTAGCAAGAAAGAATCGGTGTTCAACAAACGTATCACTCTTAGGTCAAAAATACACATTCAAGTACACTCACACGCCAGTGGGTAAATATAACAAAGTTATAAACAAAGTACTTAAGATCAGATTATCTGTACATCGTAGGCAGCATAATTAGTGCGGTGATTTATCTGTATATATATTTCTAAAAAAAAATACACTTAGTTTCTCGCACGAAACTGCATTTAAATGTAACAATAATATACATTGTTTAGTCAAGACGAAATTTGTTTTAAAAACACACAATTTTAGAAACGAAATTATCATAATTGGGAAAAATACAAACCATCTCTTCCGTGCACAGCTGTTTTAGAACGTTGCTAACCAAAATGAAATTAAGTCCCGTCGAAGATATATTGGAAATATCCCCCAAAAAATCATAAATCAAAGCATTTTATTTCCTTGCTTATCAAGGCTCATTTCTCACAAAACAAACAGAAACCTAAAACAAAATTATGGTAGAACAAAACCAAGAGATGTACGAGGTCATATACACATTGAAGAACATGTCCTCGTCAATATAACTCATTACTGACAAACTATCCCATTAAAATCTGTTTTATCTTTAGGTTATATTGCCATTAATTTAGTATTTCGTTTACGCAATGCGACGAGTCTCTTTCGTTTCAAGCACCTTTCCGGCTATAGCTGCGGTTGAAAAAAAGAGGAAGTTGCAAATTCAATTTAATTTTTTTCAATAGACTGCACTAAGCTGTAATTATATACCAATTTTTATCGCGCATGACACATGTCATTATTTGATGGGTTTTACGACCCTTGAGTGTAATGTAGAACTATATTATTTATTATGCACAGAGATGGCTACTGCGGCATCGGTTGGCTCTGCGTTTGAAAAGATTGGCGCTCATCTTGAGTGCAGCATCTGCACAGATAAATACAAGCAGCCGAAAGTACTCAACTGCCTCCACAGCTTCTGTGAGGAGTGTCTTGTAAAGTATCGTGATGGCACATACGGAGGAGCACCACAAATCCCTTGCCCTATGTGTCGTCAGGAGACGGTACTTCCACAGTCTGGCATCCAGGGCCTCAAGACCAATTTTCATTTAGTTGGTATGATTGAGGAATTTGAATTACAGGAGAAGGTAGCATGCTTAGAAGACCCTAAGCTTCTCTGTGAGACATGCGACGAGGATAACGAGGCTTTGCATCACTGTCTCGACTGCGGATTGAATATCTGTACCACCTGCCGCAAGACACACTTACGGTTCCCAGTGTCAGCAAACCATGCAGTAGCAACTTTGAATGACATTCGTCAGGGGAAGGTGAACGTGACTAAACAACCGGACCAGTCCAAATGTAACAAACACAAGGAGGGCGTCACACAATTCTATTGCAAAACATGCAATGAGCTGATCTGCCAGGCATGTACTGTCTTAGATCACTCTAAACCCGATCATGACATCATCGACATCGGAAAAGCTTCAAAAGAATTCAGACAGTCACTGGAGAAAGGCTTTCCTGCTTTCGAAAAAGAGATAAAAGGCCTTGAGGTATCCCTACAGGGTGTGGCTGCATCTAAGAAGGTTTTGAACGACAACACGACAAAGGCTCGAAAAAAGGTGCAGGACAGAGCTGCTGAGGGCAAAGCAAAGATCAACGCTGAAGAGAAACGACTCCTTGATGAGATCACTACGCAGGAACATGAGCAAAACAAGCGACTGGTCGAGCACGAGAAGACATTAAGCAACCTACTGCAGAGAAAGAAACATTGCCTACAGACCAGCCAAGAAGTAACGAGAAATGCATCAGATTCCCACTTCCTTTCCCTCCATCCCGTGATCAGTGAAGACATGGACAAGCTCAGAGGTCAACCAACTCCTAAGATGACAGGGTTGAAGTCGCATCCCGTGTTCGTTAAGAGCAAGAAGCTTTACATCGATCTGGGCAAGGTGATGGTGGAAGACACATGGGAGCAGCGCAAGTCCTTTGGCAAGAAGGGGAGTGGTGAAGGGGAGTTTGAATTAGCCAGAGGCATTGCTGCTGCAGCTGACCCTGACGAGATTGCTGTGACTGACTGGAAGAACAAACGAGTGGTAATCTGCAACAACCAGGGGCTTACTAAGAAATACCTTGCAATAATCGCAAGTAAGTCGTTAATACATGCACACACACACACATTTTATACATATCCCCATTTCAACGTCCAATAAAAATATAAAGGCCTAATGACCATAATATTTTTCCTCTTTTAATTTTGGACAGCGACTAAAACTTTACCGTGGTCCCCCTACCTCCGAGTTCATTTTCTAAAAAAATAAAATCGCTGTGCTTCAATCATAGTCATTATAAAAAAAATCAGTTCTATTTTTCCAGATTCTTTCTAGACTTGGTGCCAAGTCGGTAAGTGTTTTGTGTACGGTAACCGGTTACTGGCAACACGCACGCAAAATATTGCTGCAATGCGTGTAGTCTGAGTTCCAGACAAAATGATGCTGACTATTTGTGATAAAATACCGACTTAAGAGAAAACGTTTTCGATGGTGTACACAACATATGAAAGTATTTTGAATCGCTAGCGAATTCTATGAGAGCACTCTGATCATGGGCGTTGCGAGGGGGGGGGGCAAATATCCCTGTCCATCCACCAAAAATGTTCATTCGGGAAAATGCTGCAAAAATAGGGTTTTGGAAGGACAAAAATTTGCTTTGCCCCCCTCTAGAAAAATCCTGGCGACACCCATGACTCTGATTGGTTCAGCTTCTAGGGCCGCCAAGGAAGATCATTCTTATTACGGTTGGTAACCAACTTAATTATATGGCATACACGACTCATATAAATCAAGTATATCACAGTGATACATTTTATTTCTATAAACAATTGACCAAGCTGAGTGTATTGGTCGTTAAAACGTCGCCAGAGCCTCAAACATGTCCCCGCGTATTGAGAAGAACTCCCGATGTAACGGAATGAATGAGCCCTCCTTTGCATAGCGGTGCGCGATTGGCTTTCATCGCAAAAATTCACTGCATATTGCGCTGCTTGCATATGTCACCATCCTAAAAATGGTCCCGCCCCATAATTATGTAGTTTCTCCCAAAGTACTGTGTCCTTATTTAAATCTGTTCCATTATTATTTAAATCACCAACGGCCAATCACAATATCCGTAGTCAACGGGACCCGGGTTAGCGTCACTGCTGACCGGAGACGAGGAAAGACCATGTCATTATTTGCTTTCCTTTTTCCCGTTTTCCAGAATAAACCAGCACAAAACAGAAACTGAGTCGCCGAGTCCTCTTCCTACTTTTTGACTCTTAACACCCAGGGGCACACATATATGAAAAACAGTGCGAGAACGCAATAGTCAAGTTGATAGATTTGTCGCAATCCGGCCGATTGTAGTTCATCAAGTTCCCTCCTACCGACCATCTGTCTTTCAACCTCTTTTATTAGCCCCCCCCCCCCCACACACACACACACATCCACCTTGCCCTTCGAGTTCAAATATCATGCCCTCGTCTTCATTGCC
Source organism: Patiria pectinifera (assembly GCA_029964075.1). Classification (NCBI taxonomy): domain Eukaryota; kingdom Metazoa; phylum Echinodermata; class Asteroidea; order Valvatida; family Asterinidae; genus Patiria; species Patiria pectinifera. Next base: position 8,426,581 of record CM057150.1, read on the forward strand.
CATGTTGTCATATCCTACAAAACTCGGGGTAAGAGAAATACAATTTTTCTTGAAAGGATTAACAGCAGCTATTCCACTCTTCGAAATGTTTTTTACTGTTAAGGCCAAAAAAAAGTCTCCGGTTTCTGGTATGCGCGCGCGTCGCCGTAGCCATGCGCATCGGCAAATGAATAATTTTTTTTTCAATGAAAGATGATGTCTCAAAACCGCCAAACTCACTGGTTTGAGAGGAATCCTGCTGCTGCACAATTTTAACGTGTTTTTAGATTGGGTTATGGTCGAGAATAAGCTTGTTGTGGCCTCTCTGGACTCCCATCTATTTGCACTAAGTTTAGTCGGGGACCAGTTGCAGTCATCAGCCGACATTTCAATGATTTGAAGCAAAGAAAATCAGGTAAAAAAAAAAAAAAAGGCCGCGTCGCCGCACCACTTTTTGGGCAAGCTCCATACCAGAAACCGGAGACTTTTTTTTGGGCCTAAAATATCCTAAGTAAAGAGCGCCACCAGTTGTCATTAGGTGTCCAGATACAGATTTATTATTCTACACCCAAATAAAAAACTTTCCAATACGATGCTAATGAGAATAATACTAGAATTCTTGACCATCATAAATCCTAACGCTATATGACATCCACAGTTTATGATGGCCAGTCTATGTCGAAAGAAACATTTTTGATCAAAATCCCTACATTTATTATACAAACTCATTCGTGCACGTTGCATATGCATTTTATTTTTTTTTCTAAATGAATTTAACATGTAAAGAGCTGAAGTGGATCAGAAATACTTGACTCTCAAAAAGTCAGATTTATTTATAGTCATTAATTCATTCATTTCTGTTTTACTTGACAAGAGTAATAACTCGAAATACTTTCAGTCACCTGATCATTTTATTCAAAATTATTTTGTTTTCCAGATGACGTCGTTGCTATATTGAATCAGTGGGTGTGTGCTGATCCCGTCAAGATGATGGTTTACGATAGGGACACCACGCACAAGTTTGAGTTCCACACTGTACCGAAGGATGAGGTTGGCAAGACAGACGTGCTGCTCGTGAGCGTGGCTGTCATGCCCAACGGTAACATCATAGCGGCCGATAGGAAGAGAAAGGTATTGACTGAGCACAATCCTAGGAATGGCAAGATCCTAAACACCATGGAAGTGAAGATAACACCTCACTTCTTGGCTGTACTGAGCAATGGTTGGATTGCGATCAGTGACGTGGAGCAGGGACTAGTGGAGATAGTGGAGGGTTTTAATGGCAACGCTGTGACTGTAAACACAATCCAGCCAACCATCGACGGTAAACCGGTGAAATACTGCAAGGGTGTATGCTGCAACAGCTCGGGTATCTATCTTGCAGTGGTCACAAGCAAAGTCAACACTGGTCACATACACCACTATAACTGTGCAGGTCAGTTTGTCAGCTGCGTGGCCCAGGGTCTGTATGACCCATGTGGAATCACATTCACAGCTGCAGATGACGGGCAGCAGCTGGCAGTGGCTGACTGGCACTCAGTTAAGATTTATCACAAAGTGTGAAGCCGACGATGTCATCCAGCATTAAACCGCCTTCCAATATGCCCGCCTTTGGGTCTGTTTATGCCTGCTTGTATAAGGCCTGATGTCGACCTATGTATAAAATTAAATACATTAATATAAACAAAACAAAACAGAGGACTGACAACGTGCATGTTGAATGATATCTTAATATTGTCTCCCGTATGTATTTGTTCTTTTCTTCAACTTTAATAATGACAGATTTTAAACACGAAAACGTTATTATTTGTTTCTGAATCGTTCAATTCAGACCTAAAACACATTATAGTTTGAACACCCGCATCGTCACCAACGGTTACTTGAAGCTAAAGATGTATGAATGTTTAATCTCACCTTAAATGAGAACCCTCCCACTTTCAAGTTGCGGTCTGAATATGATGCCCATGTCACGACAGGAACATATTACTGGGTGAATGGTGATTGTTTGTGGCTCATCCGAAAATGAATGATTATAGTCGCAACAGAATATGCATACAAGAGTTGCAGTATAGTTATGTCGCAGAAAGCGAATTAAAAACAAAATCCGAAAACGAAAATGTCATTTTCTTATAAAATAGTTTATTCGGTTGTTTTGTGAAATTATAGAGACTGAATCTTCTGGTGTGGAGAGCTGTGTAGTTTCATCAAAGAAAATCTGAAAATATAATTCTTTTAGCGTTTGTTTGTAGTACATTACAAGATTCCAAATTGTTGGAGCATCGTTTTTTGCAGTAGAAATTTACAAACAATTTTTGACTTGAACTTATATCAATTGTGTGCAAGTGACAAAAATGTTGACTTTGAATTGGTTCAATGGTCGTTCATTTCGAATTATTTGTATGCATGTGAGTCGTTTTTGAGATGTTTGTCGAATACTAAGGAAATGCATGTGTTAAAGGAATAAAGATATCGTTGGATGTGTTGGCAAAACGGCATCTACCGCAGTTAAAAAAACCAAAAAAGATGTGTTGAAACTCTTTTATATGTACATCCAAATCGACCTTAGCCATACATAACGCTTGCAACAAATATAAAAAAGTCATATAAATACAATGATTTATTGTCAAAATCAGAATTTTAGTGGACAAAAAAGTAACAGTGTCTCACGATCAATCGTCAACTTTTTTAGAAGCAAACAATACAGGAGAAGGAACTGTTTATGTTGAACCTATGAAAACGGAAATGTTCAGAAAGGTGTTATTAGCAATATAATAGTACGTTGAAATTTCATGTAATTAGCATAAATAATTTGATGCACAATTTGATGAAAATCATGTATTTTTACGTAATCCACTATGTGGCATTGTTTTCAAATGTATGTCATAATCATCCATGTAAAAAATAAATTATTCACACAAATGACAACTGGCGTATACATAGCTAGCATATTTTTACATTCCCTAACACATTTATCGAGATTCTACTAAATTCACAGTTTGAACATGTGAATGTTATCACTCAACAATTAAGTATTAAAAGATAAAATTTTGCGTACAAAATGTTAAACCTGTATTCAGTAGATACGAGTAAATAATCAAAAACAAGTGTTTTTGACGCTTCTGAGGTTATTAATCGTTTGTTGTAGTCGAGTCCAGCACAAGTAATCCTGAGCCAATCCAACTCACAAGCTATGCAAATGAAGTCTATGCAAATGAAGTCATTCTTTTTTTAGTGTCCATACTTGTGACTGATTTTATGAGTGGAATTCTAATTAACTTGTGACTGACTCGACGACATACCTGGTTGTCAGCTATTTCATTTTCCTTGTATATTGCTATAGCATATATAAAGATATTTTTAACTGCGGAAACATGTTCAGTTAACAATCATTACAAATATTTCGGATCACTTTAGAAAATTCACTGTTAATTCTTTGCTGCAACAACATCGATACAAAAAACAAAGTGCGTAAATGAATTATGTAAAGTAATTGGTAAGTTCCAAAAGCGTAATCTAACAATTTGATTGTAAAACTGTTCCTAACAAATGGGTCAAAAAATACACAACAAGAAGAAAAACCGAAAATGGTGCCTATCTGTAATTTTGTATTAGTTTTGAGGATTTAGTCATGGTTTTGGTTTGCTTTGAATTATCTTAGTTTGGGTTGGGATGGGCTAGGTTTATTGTGTTGGGTGGTTTTTGTTGGGATGGCACGGGCTTCTTCGTAGTTTGAAAACCATGACAAACATTGATTTGGGCAGTGAACACGAAAGACATTGCTGTTGCAGATTAAGTTATCATTTAGTTTTAAACAGGATGAACTTGAACATGACTGCCCTAAAACACGGCTGCATGCACAACCCATAGATATTCCATCTCCAACATTGATTATTTCAATCAAAGCTAGTCGGCAAACCACATGCTCGATTATCTGAAATTGTAATTCTAAGTAATGTTAAATGCCGCAACAGGTGCTGTTTAACTCGTCAGGATCTTGAAGAGCACCACCATGATAGTCAGTCGACTCTACCACGGTCGTGAGACTCATGCCGCATAACAAACCGAGATAGCCTCCAATGTCACCTGTAGAAATATAATGCATCACGTGTCAATGATGGGTCCCAGACAAAAGTCAAATAATGCTTCTAATAGGAAGCTTGTGAAACTACACGCATGCAATTTCATTGCAGGCCTCAAAGCAAGTTTAATAGATTTCTAGTTAAGTTCCTTGCTTCGTTGACATTTAGACTGTTTCTTTTGATTCATCTTTTATGTTCAGGATGTTCTAGGTTTCCTCCATGTCTGTTGGTTGTTGTTGATTTATGGTTAATGAATAAAAGACGTGAATTGAACGTGTGGCTAGTACCAATCCAGGCACGCTATCAATTCTATCACCAAGGCCCAAAAAAATCTAAATGCATCGAGTTAGCTTGAAAATCTATCATGGGCCAGTTGGTTTGTACAGTAGCGTGCACAGTGGTTTCTCCATTGAAGGGGGCCTCATGAGTGTACAGCAATCACGTGCCCAGGTTCGTCTATACGATGAGCCCATAATGAGAGACTTTGGAGACGTTGGTGGCAGCAAACACTCCGGTCCTTTTTGAATGGTTTGCGTCATGTTGAACATGCGCGCTTTAGCTTAAACATGACGGAAAAAGGTCACAATATTTAAGTTTGAGATTTAAATCAGTTACTTTACTGTTTCATTAAATTGGATTTTTCTAGTGTTGGTACCTGGGAAACATGTCGTCGTTTTAGCGGCCCGAGACGCTCAAAACTAAGTTTGTTTTTGGGCTTCATGCTTCAGATTTCAAAAGTACACATGTGTATATGTTTGCAGCACATAATAATTGGATATACCGGATTTAAATATTAATCGGGGAGGAAAAAAACGCACGAACTTTTGATAAAGTTTAGATATTTTATTCACCAGACATGCACGAGGAAAGAAAACGCGAATTGTCTGCAATGCAATTACTACAAACTGCAAAAGGTTGTATTCTGTTATCATACAATATGACTAATAACAGTCAAACAATAAGCTCAATAATGCATAATATTTTGCATTTGATGATTCATTTTATTACTATACGTTCGGTAAGTGCATTACCAAACAATGCATAAAGAATATTTTTATTGCCCATTGCAAATCCATATTGTGAATAAGCAAACTGCAAATTCGTCACTGTTTTGCAGAAGGTACGAGAATCGTAGATTGCATATTTTATTGTTTATTTATTTATTTATTTCGTGTTTTGGTTATTTCCAGTTGTACTAATTCGCCGCTTTAAAAAACCGCCTTTAACTATTCAAAATATTTTTCAACAAAAGCTATTGATGTAAATGGCTAACTTTTAGCAATGACACTGCGCCTTTTCACAAGGCGACGCGAACATAACTGTTCCAGGAAGACATGTTGCAAGGGGGAAAATGTGTAGACGGTTCTTTAATAGAATTACAATCACCGTCGCGTGTATTAAATGTTTAAAATTTTCAGCTGGCTAAGGCTACAGACGACATAAAAACAGGTTTTACCCAACTTTCACCTCGTTTCCTAATATTCTCTTTCTACTCTGCTTCCCCACAGTTCTCCCAAACCTGGTCGATTCCCTTCAATTCGCACTTGTGTGATTCCCGATTGGTTGTTTTCCTGCAACATTTTCCTTTGGTAAAACAAATCCCATAAAATATACCATCTAGTTTTAAGCATGGGCGGTGATACCAGGGGGAAGCACATCCACAGCCATGTAGTTAATGTGGTGGACGTTAACGGAGATGTACGAACCCCAAAGTATTCAGTTACTTTTATCTACACCTATTTTTTACCGACCAAACCCCCAGGCTGATGGCCTATTATCTGCACATTCTATTTTTAGCGTGTACTACGGCTAAGATATTGATACCCCAAGACATCATATACAGCGAGGAATGGGCGAACTATGGAAGACATATTGAGGGACAAATATTGCAACTACTGGAAAACAATGCATCGTTATTGTGCGGGTTTTGTAGAGCGTCGATCTGTTTAATGTATTCAAACAAATTGCAATAAAGTTTAACCTTATGCATTCATTAAGCAAAACCTGCAGCTCGGATTGCATTCACGTTTCATTAAAGTTTACAATCCAGATTTACAGAGCAGATGTTGCCTTTTCTGTATAAAACTATTAAATTCCGTGGCTGACATGCTTAACAACGTTCAAGCAGATATACTGTCAGTGAGACAAGGAGTTCCACAGTTGCCATCATGTTGCTGGGAGTGTTGTTTCTTCTTTTCCTTTCCGGCCAGAAGGTCAGTGGGTTCTGGAAGAATGGGAGCCAGGATCCTACCTACTCACACTTGGTAAGAATTCTGGAGTCGAGTCCAACACAAGCCCATTACATAAACTTCAGTAAAATATGAATCACAAATGCTTTTACAATTCCAGCTACCGTAAAGCAACATTGAGCGAAGTGCTGCTTCTGTCACAGTTCATTTGGATAGCTTTTGACGTCACTTTAAAGAGTTCTTGGTCAGATTGACTTGGAATCCGGCTTTTGACTTTGGTGACATTGTCGATATTCCGAATTGGACACTAGCAAAGCAGAAACAACACTCTTGAAACAGCATGGTCAAAATCCAAGCTGTTTTATTTTGTGCTCATGAAGTGATTGGAATTGTAGACCTAGTTGCTATATTGGAAAAACATGCGGATCGTCTAAGCTTTCAATTGAATTTTCTTCTCAGAATACTTCCCAGTTATCCTTGTTTGAAATTGTACCAGTGATAATTCTTAATTGGCACGTCTGGGCGTATTTGGCTGCTTTCTCCAGGTCAGTCAGTCAGTCAGTCAGCCAGTCAGTCAGCCAGTGAGTTTAGTACAAAGAGCACAGGCTGGCCTCGGGGTACCATCAGTTTCACATTGGGGAATCTAGGTCATACGCCTCATTACAATGAGACTCTCTTCGTATTTATTTCTGAACAAACAGGGTTTCTATCAGAAGAACCTGACGTGCAACGACGCCGGAACCACGTGCCAGCTTTGCTACATTTCGCATGATGACGGAAGACCTTATTCACGTATGTTGTCTTGTATACGTTTTCCCGGCCAATTTCACCAAGTTTTCATTCAATTTAACGCCTGGCTCATTCGATTTAGATTGAAATTGAAACAATACGCAGATCGGCATTCGACAATCAAAAAGAAACATTCAATTTCAGTATCCGAGCAATCTATCGCCTTTTAGCTTCACTCCTCCCTGTAAAAGATGCATTCATATTAAAAGTGTCGCGTTGTTCATTCAATTTTGTCTAAACCACCAGTAAGGGGTTGATCGGGCGTTCGTTTTCATTAATGGGCAAACATATTTCACATTTTGTCAAACATCTTTTAAGACTTCATACGTGTACGTATTCCTTAGCGTAAATCATGAATTTTTCTCAGGAATTTTTTTGGGTGCAACTCTTTACTACTGTGAAATGTGCGAATACTACACATTTGACAACATTTTTGGGGTTAATCTTATTGCAAAAGTGCATTTCTTTAATCCTTAAGGGACCGGGGGCGGAATCTGCCCCCCGGCTGAGAGATGGTCAAAACAACCGGCCATTTTTGGGTTAAACATTTAAAAGTTTCCATGCTTTTCCGGACTACGTATGAGCGCGCTGTTACTGTCATGTCATTTCAGGAAGACACTGTTCAGTTTTGGAGGTTTTCTTTCAAATTATTCATCCAAAATTTTCTAATTGAATACATTTGTGGGAAAGGGTTGCTCACTGGCTTACTGCCATGCATACTGACACATCAAAGAATCACCAAATGAAAGAAATTTATAACAGCAAAATATCCAAAATTCTAGCAACCTTTTGTGCTTAAATAGCCATGTAACATTAACACATTTTACCATATAACTGGTAAAATTTATTATACTCGGCGCAAAATCCAGTTTGATCGTACTTGTGGGAGTTCAATAATTGTACAGCATACAGTGTGCATGAGTATCCTGATTAAGGAAGGTTGTATGCAAATTGGGATTCTGAACACCCCTGGGCAACCAATAAAAGCAGAGCATCGCTTGCGGGACGTGCGCAAACTTCATTGCGGACGTTGTATGCACTCTCCCTTTATTTTGCCGCGCTAGGATTGCGCGGCAGCCAATCAGCGCATTGTTTTCTATCGGGAGTGCGCGGATTCACTTTTAGTCACGGCTTCAATCTAGAAACATCAACGCTCGATTGAAAACTTTTTTACACCCGAATTTCGGGTTTAATTAGAATTTGAATTACGAGCAAGTGGCGCGTGAGGAGTCCGCAAAGACAAGGACATGCCAAGAGGTCGACCCAAACGCAGGCCAGAGTCCGTACGGCCGTCACAGGGGCCACGAAAGAGAGCTTGCAGATCTTCGTCAGCGCCACAGAGAAGCTCGGCACGTCAGGCCGCAGTCCATGCCGCTGAGATTCACGGTGGGCCAAGTGTCGTCAGGGCACCAGGTCAGCCTGCTACAGGTATATCGGCGCTGTCCATGCCTGATGAGCCACGTCAGACGGCGGCTTCAGTCCAGTATACAACAGAGCACCAGGCATCGATGGGTATGTCAAGTCATTATGGATATGGTCAGCCTTCACCTTTGACCCAATGGGCACCGTTGGATCAGGCAGCGCAGTCGGCACCGTTGGATCAAGCAGCGCAGTCGGCACCCGTGATAGACGCAGCGAGGCCCGTTGCATCCACGATGTTAGCCGCGGCTTATGGAGCAACTGGTGGGATTGCGGCCAGCTCTTCGGCGGCTATGCCTCCGGTGGTACAGCCACTAGGCCTAGTCGGGAATCCGCCAGCGGTTTTTGCCTCTACTCCCCAAGGCCAAGTTTAGTTTGAGTTCCGTGGGGTCATGGGAAATAGTAGGTCATTCCCATCTGCTGCAAGCTTAATTTCTACCATGGGCATGATGGGGGAAATTCCAAGTAGGCCTAGGCCAATATTTACATCTCCTCCAAGCATGACATCTTGCATTTCAAGTGGGCAAACAGTGGGTTTTCCTCCAAGCCAAGTGGGGGGACGAATAGCTGAGGCACCGTTGTATAATATTGCTAGTGGTATACCTATATATTCAGTTGCGTCGCCCCCCTGTCCAATCACTGCTACAAATGACACACATTTGTATACTGTTCCGTGGGGCATGGGTAACAATGTAACCAGTAACGTAGGTAGTGGTTTGTCGGCACCCTTGGTTAATAACCTACCGGGGATTGCAATCGATGGGGTTTCCGGAAATCCGAAACCTATTCCTCGCGTTCAGTCCACATCATTGATTGGGGGGCATGTTTCTCAGTCATTAAAAGACAAAATATGGCGGAATGAGTATGTAGACATGTCACTGTTGTTCGCGGATAGCGCTTCGGAGGTACTTGCGCGGTCGAACAAAGCGGAAGAAGTCGCGCTAGTCATTGAAAACGACAAGATGTTTTTGCGTTCAAATCAGGCCAAAACAAGCCGTCAAAGAAAATGGACACATGGGACAAGTGGGTGTCAGCTTTTCATACTTTTATGGCAATATACCTGGTTAAGTTTCCTTCTCGGGTTAACGAACTACTGAAATACACTGAGATTGTCCGCACGGCATCGGTTCAGTTCCCTGGCCGCAGTTGGCGATTGTATGACGAACAGTTTCGTCTCCGGCTTGAAGCCCAGCCCCACAAATCTTGGGGTGAGCTTGATGTCGAATTGTGGCTGACGGTCGCGTCTTACGAAGCGGCCCCTGCCGCATTCGGAGGGGCACCGCGGGCTGCTCCGCACACGGTCACTCGCATATGCTTTGCGTTCAACAGTCCGAACGGCTGTAAGTTCGTCAACTGTAAATATCAGCACAAATGCGCTGCATGTGGTCGTCACGGACACGGTTCGCCAACATGCAGATTTCCTGGCGTACACACGCGCCTCCAAACAGGGGGGGCAAGGGGGTTTTCGGGGAAAGGCTATGCACACTCTGTTCAACAAACAGCCTTGGCCGGCAGTCAGGTAGATTCAGCTGGATCAAAGAAAAATGCACATGCTTTGGTGACTGGGAAAGCTAATTTTCGTGCTCCCAACCCCAATTAAATTGTCAGTGCTGCACTCACTGCTTTGCGATTATGACAACATTTTAGACAAAGCAATTTTGTTGGAAGGGTTTTCCAAGGGTTTTTCAATTGGATACAGTGGCCCTAGGTTTCGTAGGGATTCAGACTGCCTTCAATCAGCTTCATCGAACCCGGATATGGTCAAACTGAAATTGGAAAAAGAGATTCAAGCAGGCAGGATTGCCGGGCCTTTCGCGCACCCCCCCTTTGAAAATTTGCAATGTTCACCCATCGGGTTAGTACCCAAGAAGGAACAGGGCACTTTTCGGTTGATACATCATCTCTCGTTCCCATACGGGGGTTCAATTAATGATTTTATAGAGGAAGAACAGTGCAAAGTACGGTATGCATTGTTTGACGAGGCTGTAGATTTAGTTGTTCAAGCAGGAAAGGGGGCGTGGCTAGCAAAATCAAATATCAAATCGGCTTTCCGCCTGTTACCAATCACCCCGCTCGATTATGACTTGCTCGGTTTCAAGTTTGAAAATCAGTTTTACTTTGACAAATGTCTTCCCATGGGGTGTGCCATGTCGTGTGCGCTATTTGAGAAGTTTAGCTCTTTTCTAGAATTTAGTGTTCGCAAGATGGCCAAAGAGGGTGATGTAACACATTATCTAGATGATTTTTTGTTTGTTGGCCCATCGAGACAGTCATGTCAGACACGCCTAGACAATTTTCAAGCATTATGTGGGGAACTTTGTGTTCCCATTGCTACGGAAAAAACAGAAGGTCCGTCGCAGGTTCTCACATACTTGGGGCTTGAAATTGATGTGAATCAGTGGCAGGTAAGGGTCCCGCCCGACAAAGTAGCAATGCTCACCAATAAAGTGCGGGCTATGCTTGCTAAGTCAAAAGCAGAGTTAGTGCAAATCCAGTCCCTTGTCGGTTCTCTTAATTTCGTGTGCAAGGCTGTGTCGCCGGGTCGGGCGTTTATTAGGCGGCTTATTGCTTTGTCAAAGGGGTTAAAGCGACCATGGCATAGGGTGCGGATAACGAATGGCGCAAAACTTGATTTATTGATGTGGTTGACATTTTTGCGAGATTACAATGGTGTCACCCCACTGCTGAAGCATGAATGGGAATCTTCGGCAACGCTTGAGTTTTTCACAGATGCAGCGGCTTCAATTGGTTTTGGGGCTTATTTTCAAGGGAAATGGTTGCAAGGCCGTTGGCGGCAAGGAACATCATATACACCCTCCATTGCTCTCTTGGAATTGTATCCTGTAGTTGTAGCCATCCTTGTGTGGGGGCCTATCTTAGCCAATCACAGAGTTCGGTTTCACTCTGATAACATGGCAGTGGTCCACATGATTAACGGACAATCTGCTCAATGTGAAAAGTGCATGCACTTAATTCGTTTACTTGTGTTAGAGTGTTTGAAGTTCAATATCATCTTCAAGGCAGCTCACATTCCAGGTGTATTTAATGACAAAGCTGATGCATTATCTCGTTTTCAGATGCAGCGCTTCTTTGCCTTAGCCCCCCAGGCCGAGCCAGTGATGACTCCGCTTCCAATTCTTCCCCAAGTATGGTAGATCAGGAAATACATAGGTTGCTATAGTTGGCTTTTGCGCGAAATACACACAAGGCATACAATTCGGGGTGGAATACTTTTTGTGGTTTCCTTCAATCCACACACAGTAGTCGGGTCGTGAATCCGCAGTGCATAGGTGAGTTCATCGCCTGGCTTTCCATCCGGCGATATTCCCCATCAACAATTGCAACATACGTCGTGGGGGTAAGTTGTAAGTACAAGTTAATGGGCAGACCAGACCCAACTGATTCGTATATGGTTACAAAATTACTCGAAGGTTGTAGGCGTGGGGTTTCGCGAAGAGACCGCAGGTCACCAATATCGCTGGCGCTGCTTTCGCGCATTATGGCAATTTTGCCTGAAGTTTGTTCATCACATTATGAAGTGACATTGTTTCGCTCTGCTATGCTTCTTGCATTTTTCGGTTTCTTACGAGTTAGTGAGTTCACGGCAAATTCGCGGGGGGATGTGCAGCCTGCAGTTTTTCACATTTCAGACATACGCTTCTCCAACGGCTGCGAGTCAGTAACGTTGGCACTGCGCCAGTCTAAGACAAATCAGCGTGGCCCCCCTCAAATTGTTCTGGTAGGTCGGTGGGCTGATGCCACTCTCTGCCCTGTTGCAGCGCTTCAACAATTTGTTCAAAATCGCCCAAGAACACAAGGCCCCCTCTTTTGTCACATTGATAGTCAACCACTTACTCGTTACCAGTTCAATAGAGTTTTGCAGTCTGCGTTGTCAGGCTGTGGCATCACGAATTCACATTATAGATCCCATTCATTTCGTATGGGGGCAGCATCTACTGCATATGCATTGGGCCTTCCCTTCACAGACATACAGCGTATGGGTCGATGGCGGTCAGACGCGCTAGCCAGTTACCTCCGCCCCTTCCCCATAGTCAATTTTCACAGGGATTAAGCAAATAATTTTATTTGATTTGTAGGTGTTCATCCACATGAGCAACGCTGTGCTGGGATAGTGGGGGATTCACTGGTTCGATGGGCAGCATATGATATGGGTATCCCTGTGCAATGGAATGGGCGAAGTGGAGCACGCTTGAATCAATTAGCATATTTGTTGGACGGCATTGGTGATGTAGACATTATAGTAATGCATGTTGGTACTAATGACTTAGTGCAGCTCAACTTCTATGCGATTCGGCATACTCTAGCCGTCATGCTGGCAGAATGTCGGGAGAGATTTCCTAACACCAAACTTGTTTGGTCATGTATATTACCCCGGCTATTTTACTATGGTGCACAATCCCAAAAATCCATGGAACACATACGGCGAGCGACTAACCGCTGGGCTAGGTCACAATGTCGCAGGCTGGGAATCAGTGTACTTGATCACCCCCAATTTCATTGGTCTGCCGCTCACCTCTACCGGAGAGATGGGGTTCACCTCTCTCCGGAGGGTAATGCAGCCTTTCGAGACAATTTGCGCTCCTGCATTTTGTCGCTAATGTAAGTTCCCGCAGTGATGGTGCTTGTTTCTTATGTGGGTCGCTTTTCGCGTTTGGCAATTTTATTGGTGCCCCAGAAGAGAACGAGCCCCATAATGCTGGTTTTGAGTGAACATTTGACTACAGTGTACTTAACTAAATTCAACTTGGTAACTAAATTCATTGTGGCCCGTGATGTGCCTCATGGGCTGATCCAGTAACATGTTAATCTCGAATCTTCATGTACATGTATAGCCTATGATTTACCACAATGGCTATACCCCACTACATGTGCCTGCTGTGGGAATGTGTTTTTAATTAAGTGCTGAAGTTATAGCACCTTACCTGTTAACTGGTTTTATCGCTTGATTTAACAGGCTTTCACAACGGCCGTTGTTGGTGGGTAGTGGTCACTGGGTATCACTATCGTCATTGTGGTCTTGGGTATCACAATCAGTTTTCTTGTGAGCATCAAACTACGTGAGGTGGTCATGGGTACCTCCTAATGTTTAATGTTAATGTTAATGTGCTCTATGTATCCGGTTTGCCCTTAATCTTTGGTATTCCGGTTGAAGAAGGTTGATTAAAACATTGAAGCTGTGGCGAGAGACACAACAAACTTTTCTCCTGCGTGATTCCTTTTTGTAGTATGAGTATAACACATTTTACCATATAACTGGTAAAATTTATTATACTCAGCGCAAAATCCAGTTTGATCGTACTTGTGGGAGTTCAATAATTGTACAGCATACAGTGTGCATGAGTATCCTGATTAAGGAAGGTTGTATGCAAATTGGGATTCTGAGCACCCCTGGGCAACCATTAAAAGCAGAGCATCGCTTGCGGGACGTGCGCAAACTTCATTGCGGACGTTGTATGCACTCTCCCTTTATTTTGCCGCGCTAGGATTGCGCGGCAGCCAATCAGCGCATTGTTTTCTATCGGGAGTGCGCGGATTCACTTTTAGTCACGGCTTCAATCTAGAAACATCAACGCTCGATTGAAAACTTTTCCCACCTCCTCCCCTACATTCCTCCATGGTGGAAGAGAGGGGGATATTCTGTATGTAGTACAGCACTATTGTTTGGGGCACAGAAGTGGTTATTTCTGGGCATTTTTATTGGTGCCCCAGAAGAGAACGAGCCCCATAATGCTGGTTTTGAGTGAACATTTGACTACAGTGTACTTAACTAAATTCAACTTGGTAACTAAATTCATTGTGGCCCGTGATGTGCCTCATGGGCTGATCCAGTAACATGTTAATCTCGAATCTTCATGTACATGTATAGCCTATGATTTACCACAATGGCTATACCCCCACTACATGTGCCTGCTGTGGGGAATGTGTTTTTAATTAAGTGCTGAAGTTATAGCACCTTACCTGTTAACTGGTTTTATCGCTTGATTTAACAGGCTTTCACAACGGCCGTTGTTGGTGGGTAGTGGTCACTGGGTATCACTATCGTCATTGTGGTCTTGGGTATCACAATCAGTTTTCTTGTGAGCATCAAACTACGTGAGGTGGTCATGGGTACCTCCTAATGTTTAATGTTAATGTTAATGTGCTCTATGTATCCGGTTTGCCCTTAATCTTTGGTATTCCGGTTGAAGAAGGTTGATTAAAACATTGAAGCTGTGGCGAGAGACACAACAAACTTTTCTCCTGCGTGATTCCTTTTTGTAGTATGAGTATAATCATGCCCGGAATGCCATCACAGGTATTCTAATGAATGTGAAACTAAGGTTGCATTAGCATAAAACGGAGAAGGCATAATGTGTATATTTCAAGGTTTGTATTGAAAACTAACTTTGCATGGGCCCTTTAAATACGGTAAGTGTTCGGTCAGACATACGCAAGAAAACATTTACGAAATAACACAAGAGAAGTGTTCCCGATGATACAACCATTGCCAAACGTACCGATGTCTTGCACTTCAAGAAGTCGTCAACGTAAATATGCCCCTTGCTCAAACGTTTAAACAAGTAGAAAAGATCAACAGTGGAAAAGAAATTATCTTAGTCCCTTTATTTCAATTAATTATATCGTTACATCTTGCTTCCCTCCTATCAGTTAATATGTAACTTTGTAAATTTTACAGTCATCAAGATTGTTTGGGGGGGGGGTTGAACCTCGGAGGAAACTAGGAAAATATATCGATTAAAAAAAACTTTAGTAATTAAAATGACCAAACGATGAAAGCGATTGCCCATAAACGAAAAAGAAACGAAAAGCATGGTTATACGTTATAAGCGCACAGATGTTCGCTAATTTGAATGCGTCAACCGTCGAAAGGTTGCAAAGACTTAATTTAAGACTGCTACAATTTAAGTCTTGAATGCAGCAAAACGAAATAGGATGCTCGAAAATGAAAATGAACATTCAGAGCAAAATCTTGGCTGCCTAAAAATGAAATGGAATGAACCCAAAATGAAAAAGAAACCCCAATTTGACCACATGTGTCAAACTCACCCGAAATTGATTGGCTGATAATGAAACTGATTAAAAAAATTCCGAAATTCGTCGGGAAAACCTATATTATATAATGCAGGCGTACATTTTTGCCGGCTGTCAACATAAAAAATTCCCCAGATGAAAACCGTGAGTGTCATTTTGAAAAGTACGGAAAATCACATGCAGAAACTGTGAAAATGAACACTTAAGGTTTGTTAAACCGGACAATGAAAACCTGTACAAAATGATCCATTAAGACGAATGATAGACATACGGAACGCATTGAGGACTGGGGTACAGTGTATTAATATTATTCTTCTTATATTCAGAAGATTGGCATATTATTTTCTTTAGACGAAGATTAAAATGCCGTGGCGCCTATCCATTATTGCAGAATGCAAGTGCAACCTTCGCATTTTATTTTAAAAAAAAACGCAAAATAATTATGTAGGAGTTTATGGATATACAGGTGTTTAACACAATTCATCAATTACACTAATTGTTCGTGGATTGTTGGTTAGGCCAAAAAAAATAATCGGTCTCTGGTCATAGACCGATTTTTTTTTTTCAAGCTTGAATTGTACAGACAAGTTGGGTACTATTTTACTTTTTTGTGTCCTCATGTACATTGGTGTCCTCCATAATTTGCCTTGGTGCCCTTTTTTATTTGCCTTGGTGCAATTTCCCCATTCCTTGGTGCTCCTTGGTACAAACATTTGAGGAGGTGCGGCAATAGAGGGCCTTGTTGTAGCTTCCGTGTTAATGTTAAGGGAAAAAAGGTTCACGCGAATGATTAAAATCGACGCGCGGGCTGACCAGAGACCGGGTATTTTTTTTTTTTTTGCCTTACTCAAGGTCTATGCATGGTACTCTAAAGGTGTGTCAGTATTACGCAGTCAGGGGATACGTAATGCAGGCTTCAGTTTAAAACTGTAAGAAATTCTAATTTGTTGTAGTGAGATAACATCCGCTCTGAGGTTGTACAGTTTTGAACTTTGCCCACAGTAACACGTGTTTTTTCCCTTCTTATGTTTGAATGTATGATAAACCGTAACTACATGGTTCAATTGTTGTTCCTTGAAATAGTAAATTTGAATTAAACAATCACGTTGTCATATTTTGACAAAAAAATACCTTTTTTTATTTTAAACCAATATATTCGGTAGATTTCATAGTATTTTTAGTTTGGTAAAATTGATTTGTAGACGTAATCCAATATACAACCGAACCCTACAAGTTGGAATTCATCTTCTTCGCCGGACGTTATGATGGAAAATACTCCATCATTCAAGGTTAGTGATAATAGCAAAACGAAACAAACAAACAAACCTAACAAGCAAGCCATCAAACAAACCGAACCCACTTAGCACCGCCGCATCAAATTGTATGATTGTGTTCACTTAACCTATTGCATTTCATAAAAGGTTAACAGCGAAGAGCAACAATTGCAAACCTACGAAATAATAAACTGAACATCCAATAATCTGAAATTGCAGAATCTGAATATATTGCAGCAGCACTGACCAAAAATATATTGCCTTTTACCGTCAACGGTAATTTAGTATTTTATTCTTATACATGTACAAGTAAAATAGATGTTATTCGAAAACAAAAATTGAAAGGGAAATAAAGAATCGAATAGCCTCAATTCAAAATCTTGTGTGACTTCTTTATGGGAGCCTAAGTTTTGAATCACACATCAATGACAATTTTAAGTTTACTGATGAGGCAGTTTCGATCAACCATGAAAGAAAACCTGTCACCCAGAGCCCCTTTTTCAGTAATAGGCGTTTTAAAAACATTTCCAAACAGGCATGAAAAAAATCTGTCGATAAGTCACCTTTGTGTCTGTATAAAGTGAAGACGTTAGGTGTTTGAAATATTAAAACGACAGCGGCAAGACATGCGTATTCTGCTGCGCATGCAAAAAAAGGAGATTCTCCAGAACAAATTAGGTAGGGCATTTTTCTCTTCCCTTTATTTTATTCGTTGATTTGCGTCTTGTTACGAATCGTAGACGATCCTACCCAGACGTACCGACTGTGCTACGAGTTCCAAATAGAATTTTCTCTCATGAGGGACATGAAGATTGTGCGTTGCCTGGATACTCGCTTCCCTCCAGATGTAATGGTGCCGGACACCTGTGCCTCACCCATCGCCGTGACCTCACTGTACGTCAAACGTGGAGACAAGGAGATGAGGGGCCAACAGGTGTTGGTGTGTAAGCCTTAGCAGTTAGGGGAGGCACTAGACGAGGGTGAAGATTTGACAGTCTGGGGCACTTGATCTTCAACACTATTGGATTTGTTTTCCTATTATTTATTTTTTTTAATTTGTGAGTTTTATTTAAATGAAAAAGGCTACTGTGTTCTATTTTTGGACAATTCAACTCCCTAACCCTAACCCTATGGAAAAAATAATAAATGCCTCAATAATTATCGTGCCACAATTTAATCAAAATCTGAATTGTGAATAATCCATAGGTGTAAGTTGGCGAATTTTCTGTATATTACCAAGCAAGCGCACAAGCAAAGCAAAACAAACACTCAGGCACTCAAGTCCGCAACCCTGAACCATTTGTTTTTGCTGTTTTTACAATTTTTCAAACGTTCGGCCGATTTTAGGCCCTTTTAAGATAATAAAATAATGGTATTCATTAAAATAATGTAGGAAACAGTAATTGCAATCGCGCTTCAAATTCCAAAAAAGGGTTATTACTGTGAAATATTGACTACTGTAGGGCCTGTATGGTACATATGAAATTTACAGAGTTGCACACTGTTTAGAATGTGTTGGTCTGTGCGAACCTCCAATTATCACAATTTGAATTTTAAATTAGGTAGTTAGGGGATGCTTTGCATTGGTATTCTTATGTCTAACTTGATGTCTAAGAAAAATTTGAGCATTTGGGTAAGAGTTGTAAAATTAAATTGTTTGAGATATTAAATTATATGATATGTCAAGTATGCACTTATCGGCAGCCTCTTATCCTTCTGTTACTGTTGTTTTCTTTTTACAGGCATTAATGATCATTTTCTGTTTATACATATTGTGCGTTTCTAACAACTCAAAATCCAAAGAAGAATGGCATCTTGCAGTTCATGACAATTTTGAAATGAAATTCAAGCAAGGCAAATCAGCACAATTTATTATTACTATTATTATTATTATTATAACAAGTATACCCTACCCTTGGAAGACACTTTAGCGTCATTAGGTGTACCTTTGGCAGACACGTCAAAGTAGGGACGGAGACATTTCAATGTCTTCTTAATTCCACATCCCCTACTTTAAGTAACCATTACACGTATACGCGTAAAGGTATCACTAAGGCGACACGTTATCGTAATTTCTTCGCACGATGGGAAACATCGGTCATAAGGGAGACATTTTCATGTCCCCCTAATGTCACAGCCTCCCCTGTAGAGGCAACATTTTTTGTCGCAATTAGATTATATTTGTTGCTTGTGGTCTAATTATTAAAAATACCGAAATAAGTTTGAAACATTTTGTGCACAAGTCGTTGGGGATGTCTCCCAAATGTCCAATCCAGGGTAATAAGTATTAGTATTATTATTAATTATTTCTGGTAATGAAACCAAGGATTCCTCAAAAGTGCCCTAGGCACTGTAGCTCGCAAGCCTGAAGAAACCTGTGGAGATAAGACAATGAGAATAAATCACAGTTTTAGAGGTGGGAGGAAATGCCAAGAAGAATATTCTGAGGGACTGAAAACCCAATCCAAATATTGGCCCAGGCGGGATTCGAACCCGGGTCAGAGCGGTGGAAGGCGAGGAATGTACCGCTACGCTACCCTGCAGACTCCCTTTGCAGGTAGTTATTGAATCAGAGTTTATTGACTTCAGCCTACTGATACAGCAACAAAAATGACATTTTTACAATCTAAAAATTATAAATTTAAGTCAGTTACTGTGCTGTTTCTAGCGTTGGTACCCGGAAAACAACGTCGTTTCAGTGGCCTCAGTCGCTCATCTCTTAGTCTTTTTTTCGGGCTTCTAGCTTC
Source organism: Patiria pectinifera (assembly GCA_029964075.1). Lineage (NCBI taxonomy): Eukaryota > Metazoa > Echinodermata > Asteroidea > Valvatida > Asterinidae > Patiria > Patiria pectinifera. The sequence goes on from CM057150.1 coordinate 8,446,110, forward strand.
AAATTTCAAAAGTACAAATGTGTACAAATCGTATCGCGTTTGTAGCCCATAATAACTGAATATACCGGTTTCAAGTATTAATTGGGGAAAATAAAAAGTACGGGCGCTCTTGTGATTAAGTCGAAATATTATTTTTACAAGACAAAATATGCGAATTATCTTCGATGCAATTGCAAAAAAAATGCAAAAAGCTGTATTCTGTGTTCGTACAATGTGACTAATAACGGTCAAACAATACGCTCCATTATGCATGAGATGTTCCATTTGGTGATAAATTTTATTACTATACAGTGGGTAAGTGCATATATTGCCAGACTGTCGCCGTTAAGGATTACTTTTATTGCCCTTTACTAACATGCATATTGTGAAAAAACTAATATGCGTCACCGTTAGCCCAAAAGCATGGGCATGCAGAAGATATATTTTCTACATATTCGAGTTTCTTTTTTCACTTTTGCGCTTTAAAATACCGTTTTTAACCAATCCGAGTTTGCTTTGGGTTTTTTAGGAAAATTTAATTCGTTTGTTACTTACATTGATGAAAAGGGCTGACTCTTTTGAAAACATGATTACTCTGAGCGTTTTTACAAGGAGACGCTAAAATAACGTTCCAGAAACGCGCACAAAAATATATTGCACGAAGAAGGGAGCAACATTATGTTGTTACACTGAGCTTCGCGTTTTAACCAAAATACTGTCATATTTAAAGATAGTTTCACTGAATTGGAAGCCATTATATAGTATATATACTGGTGTCAATTACAAGTGTAGCTTTAAAAAGAAATGAAAATTGTTGGTATATTATTATTTTTTTAATAAATATGTCGGTGGGTGAAGTGTTCAAAGAAAATAAATCGTAGATCTACGCTTTCGTCGTAAACATCCTCAGTATATACTGCACTGCTGTACGATGTCGTTTGAAAACCTCCTTACGCGCGCGCGCGCACGCATCTCTAGCAATCCGGTTCGTAAGTGACTTCGTCATACACGCGCACGCACCACAGATTACGAGCGCCCATTGGATAAACACTCAAGTTGCGTTAACTTCCGGTTCCATTGGTGCCATGCTACACCATGCACAGTAAGTTGAGATGACGTCACACTTACGAACCGGATTGTGTTGCGTACGCGCGCGTCAGTCTCACGCGATGGGGGTTGAGCGCATGTGCAGTGATCTATTGTTACAAGCTACCGCAGGCAGGACCGTTGCTCTATTTTGACCAATCATTGGCTTGCATGGGGCTGAACGGGGCTGGATCGATACTGGTTCAGGGGCCATTTATTCGTTTGATCTTTGAAGCCGGTCCCTTATCACCGTTAATGCCCGGCCACGTGATCGAGTCTCGACCAATCAGAAACCATCAACTCTCTAAGGTATTTATTAATGCAAATTAATGCATCGTTATTTCGTATGCATTCATTAAACCAAAAGATGCGGGTCATTATTGTTATTAAAAATTAAATTACAAATTGACAGCAAGATAGTTTCACTGAATTGGAAGCCATTGTATAGTATATATACTGGTGTCAATTGCAAGTGTAGCTTCAAAAAAAAAACCGAAAAATTGTTGTTTATTATATTTTTCGAAATAAATAGGCTTTCTGATCTTATTTAATTGGCTGATATGAAACTCCAAAATAGTTCCTTTGGAGTTTTCAAGACTCATAGCGTGGCCATGTCAATCCGGAAGTCTGTTAACAGATTCCAGATTTGGCCGCAATGGCTGTATTTATTTCTTTGTAATGGAAGACAACGAAAGGTTAAATACCTATAAACTTTAGCACTTTTGTATTCATCCGGTGATAGCGTGGGACCCCCCCCCCCCCATCATTTCTTTTATTTGGTAGGGGGAGTGCAAATGGGGATGTCCCAACCCCAATTTATTGATAAACCTTTATTTACATGTGTTATGTTCATCGCGTACTGCTATAAAATATTGATATCTCAAGATATCTTATACAGCAATTAAAGGGCGGACTATTGAGGGACAAATATTGTAACTACTGAGGGGATAACAGTGTGAGGGGCCCGTCTTCACTGCGTGATAATGACCGGGTGTGGGGGTGACCGCTGTTAATGGACCGAGACGAAGTCGAGGTCCATTAACAGCGGTTAATAAATAATAAATTCCCATTAATAAATACCTTTTTAACGAAATAAACAGTTAAAATGCTCCAATTTTGTGACTTTCTTTCGGCGATATTTCCAGACTTGTTGGTGTTCATGTTCATGGGCCATATTTTAGCTTAACAGCTATAACGACGTAATTTCAACAGAAACTGCTGCCGTAGCGAAACAGATTTCAACAATGTTTTCAAATCTTTACCTCATGGAGAAAGCTGAAATCTCGTTTACACATTCCTTGTGTCCGGCATTAAAAAGGTGCTTGGTTTAGGAAAGGTAAATACGTTGGTGGGTGAAGTATTCAAAGAAAATAAATCGTAGATCTACGCTTTCGTCGTAAACATCCTCCGTATATACTGCACTGCTGTACGATGTCGTTTCAAAAGTTCCTTACGCGCGCGCACGCACGCATCCCTAGCAACTGTGTTGCGTACGCGCGCGTTAGTCTCACGCGATGGGGGTTGAGCGCATGTGCAGTGCTCTATTGTTACAAGCTACCGCAGGACTGTTGCTATATTTTGACCAATCATTGGCTTGCATGGGGCTGAACGGGGCTGGATCAATGCTGGTTCAGGGGCCATTTATTCGCTTGATCTTTGAAGCCGGTCCCTTATCACCGTTAATGCCTGGCCACTCGATCGAGTCTCGACCAATATGAAACCATCAACTCTCTCAGGTATTTATTAATGCAAAATAATGCATCGTTATTTCGTATGCATTCATTAAACCAAAAGATGCGGGACATTATTGTTATTAAAAATTAAAATACAAATTTACAGCAAGATAGTTTCACTGAATTGGAAGCCATTATATAGTATAATTGGTGTCAATTACAAGTGTAGCTTCAAAAAAAATGAAAATTGTTAGTTTATTATATTTTTCGAAAAAAATAGGCTTTCTGATCTTATTTAATTGGCTGATATGAAACTCCAAAATAGTTGCTTTGGAGTTTTCAAGACTCATAGCGTGGCCATGTCAATCCGGAAGTCTGTTAACAGATTCCAGATTTGGCCGCAATGGCAGTATTTATTGTCACTGTTAAGCTAAAATATGGCCCATGAACATGAACACCAAAATGTCTGGAAATATCGCCGAAAGAAAGTCACAAAATTGGAGCATTTTAACTGTTTATTTCGTTAAAAATGTATTTATTAATGGGAATTTATTATTTATTAACCGCTGTTAATGGACCTCGACTTCGTCTCGGTCCATTAACAGCGGTCACATCCACACCCGGTCATTATCACGCAGTGAAGACCGGCTCCTCACACTGTTATCCCCTTAGTACTTACAATATTTGTCCCTCAACAGTCCGCCCATTCCTTGCCGTATAAGATATCTTGAGATATCAATATCTTATAGCAGTACTCGATGAATATAAAACATGTAAATAAAGGTTTATCAATAAACTGGGGTTCAGACATCTGCATTGACACTCCCCCTACCAAATAAAAAAAATGATGGGGGGGTGTCCCACGCTATCACCGGATGAATACAAATTAAAAGAAAGTGCTAAAGTTTATAGGTATTTATCCTTTCGTTGTCTTCCATTACAAAGAAATAAATACAGCCATAGCGGCCAAATCTGGAATCTATTAACCGACTTCCGGATTGACATGGCCACGCTATGAGTCTTGAAAACTCCAAAGCAACTTTTTTGGAGTTTCATATCAGCCAATTAAATAAGATCAGAAAGCCTATTTTTTTTCAAAAAAATATAATAAACTAACAATTTTCATTTTTTGTTAAAGCTACACTTGTAATTGACACCAGTATATATACTATATAATGGCTTCCAATTGAGTGAAACTATCGTTAAATATGACAGTATTTTGGTTCAAACGCTAATCTCAGTGTAATAACATAATGTTGCTCCCTTCTTCGTGCAATATCTTTTTGTGCGCGTTTCTGGAACGTTATTTTAGCGTCTCCTTGTGAAAACACTCAGCGTAATCATGTTAAAAAAAAGTCAGCCCTTTTCATCAATGTAAGTAACAAACGAATTAAATTATCCTAAAAATCCCAAAGCAAACTCGGATTGGTTAAAAGACGGTATTTTAAAGCGCAAAAGTGAAAGAAACTCGAATATGTAGAAAATATACCTTCTACATGCCCATCCCTTTGGGCTAACGGTGACGCATATTAGTTTTTTCACAATATGCATGTTAGTAAAGGGCAATAAAAGTGATCCTTAAAGGCGACAGTCTGGCAATATATGCACTTACCAACTGTATAGTAATAAAATTTATCACCAAATGGAACATCTCATGCATAATGGAGCGTATTGTTTGACTGTTATTAGTCACATTGTACGAACACAGAATACAGTCTACTGTTGAAATTTAAGCTAGAAGCCCGAAAGAAGACAAAGAGATGAGCGACCGAGGCCACTGAAACGACGTTGTTTTCCGGGTACCAACGCTAGTAGGCCATAAGCTGAAACTCAAAAACCGGCTGTAAAATGAGTTTCGTTCCAGCAACACTGGGTCTACTTTTTTAATGCATATATGTGGGGTTCAGTACATCACAAACACTATGTCAGAAGTTCTTCAGCAAATCTGCTGCATTTTTTTTTTCATTTCATCAAAGTTTGCCAATGTTATGTACATGTATGTATGCTAAAAACCCACATTTTCCGGTTTGATGCCTTGCGTTGGCACTTTCAATTTCAAAACTACAACACTATAGCTTGTCACATCCTACACTCTAGAAACTCCTGGGTCAGATTCAGTCTGCTTAGTCCTTTTCCGGGTCAAAACTTGACACCTTTTGGAGTCATAAATGACCCCTTTTGGAGTCATAAATGTCCCCTTTGGAGTAAAAAAAAAGCCATGTTTCTCGGTCATTTTGACTGAAATGTGTATTTTTTTTTACCCAGAAAGGAACTTAGCAAATTTGGATTCAGATTCTGGGTCAATCTGACCCGGGAGATTTTAAAGTTAAAAAATATCTCTCTAAACCAAGCATCTTTGTAATTCCGGACACAAGGATTGTGTAAACGAAATTTCAGCTTCCTCCATCAGGCAAAGATATGAAAACATTGTTAAAATTTGTTTCGCTACGGCAGTAGTTTCTGTTGAGTTTACGTCGTTATAGCTGTTAAGCTAAAATATGGCCCATGAACATGAACACCAACAAGTCTGGAAATATCGCCGAAAGAAAGTCACAAAATTGGAGCATTTTAACTGTTCGTTAAAAAGGTATTTATTAATGGGAATTTATTATTTATTAACCGCTGTTAATGGACCTCGACTTCGTCTCGGTCCATTAACAGCGGTCACACCCACACCCGGTCATTATCATGCTGTGAAGACGGGCCCCTCACACTGTTATCCCCTTAGTAGTTACAATATTTGTCCCTTAATAGTCTGCCCATTCCTCGCCGTATAAGATATCTTGAGATATCAATATCTCATAGCAGTACGCTTAACAGCTATAACGACGTAAACTCAACAGAAACTGCTGCCGTAGCGAAACAAATTACAACAATGTTTTCATATCTTTCCCTGATGGAGGAAGCTGAAATCTTGTTTACACATTCCTTGTGTCCGGAATCACAAAGATGCTTGGTTTAGGAAAGGTAAATATGTCGGTGGGTGAAATGTTCAAAGAAAATAAATCGTAGATCGACGCTTTCGTCGTAAACATCCTCAGTATATACTGTACGATGTCGTTTCAAAACTTCCTTACGCGCGCATGCACGCATCCCTAGCAACTGTGTTGCATACGCGCGCGTCAGTCTCACGAGATTGGGGTTGAGCGCATGTGCAGTGCTCTAATGTTACAAGTTACCGTAGGACTGTTGCTATATTTTGACCAATCATTGGCTTGCATGGGGCTGAACGGGGCTGGATCAATGCTGGTTCAGGGGCCATTTATTCGCTTGATCTTTGAAGTCGGTCCCTTATCACCGTTAATGCCCGGCCACTCGATCGAGTCTCGACCAATATGAAACCATCAACTCTCTCAGGTATTTATTAATGCAAAATAATGCATCGTTATTTCGTATGCATTCATTTAACCAAAAGATGCGGGTCATTATTGTTATTAAAAATTAAAATACAAATTGACAGCAAGATATTTCCAGGCTTTTTGGTGTTCATGTTCATGGGCCATATTTAGCTTAACAGCTATAACGACGTAAACTCAACAGAAACTGCTGCCGTAGCGAAACAAATTACAACAATGTTTTCATCTGTTTACCTGATGGAGGAAGCTGAAACCTCGTTTACACATTCCTTGTGTCCGGAATTACAAAGATGCTTGGTTTAGGAAAGGTAAATATGTCGGTGGGTGAAGTGTTCATAGAAAATAAATCGTAGATCTACGCTTTCGTCGTAAACATCCTCAGTATATACTGCACTGCTGTACGATGTCGTTTCAAAACTTCCTTACGCGCGCGCACCCAAGCATCCCTGGCAACTGTGTTGCGTACGCGCGCGTCGGTCTCACGCGATGGGGGTTGAGCGCATGTCCAGTGCTCTATTGTTACAAGCTACCGCAGGACTGTTACTATATTTTGACCAATCATTGGCTTGCTTGGGGCTTAACAAGGCTGGATCAATGCTGGTTCAGGGGCCATTATCACTGTTTATGCCCGGCCACGTGATCGAGTCTCGACCAATCAGAAACCATCAACTCTCCAAGGTATTTGTTAATGCAAAATAATGCATCGTTATTTCGTATGCATTCATTAAGCCAAAAGATGCGGGTCATTATTGTTATTAAAAATTAAAATACAAATTTACAAAACATGTTGCCTTCGTTTATATATATATATATATGTTGCCTTCGTCTATTAAGTGTTCATCCTGCGACTGATCAGCCACGTATAGTAGTACTACTCTGGACAGGACTAGGTTTCCTCAGTTGCCATCATGTTTCTGGGAGTGTTGTTTCTTCTGTTCCTTACCGGCCAGGAGGTCAGTAGTTTCTGGAAGAATGGGGGCCAGGATCCTACCTACTCACACTTGGTAAGAATTCCGTGGTTGAGTCCAACACAAGCCCACCACAAGTCAAGTCAAGCCCACCACAAGTTCTTTCACAATTCCAGCTACCGTTAAAATAACAGTGGATGAAGTACTGCTTCCGTCACATTACTTTGGATAGCATGTGACGTCACTTAAGATTCCCTGGTCAGGTTGACCTAGAATCTGGCTTCTTACTTTTCAGGGTCAAAATTGACCCTTTTGTGTCACACTATTCCGGACCGCTTTGCCGGAAACATTAGCAAAATAAATAGGTTTTCTTTTACGACTGTGGGAGCTTTTTACTTTGATTCGTGAAATCGTCGATATTCCGAATTTAATACCAGTGAGGCAGTAGCTGCACTCTTGACACAATATTGTCAACAGACAAGGGAGTTTATAAAATAATAAATCACACTCCTGAAATGATTGGAATTTTAGTCGCAATTTGAAAACACACGCACATCGTGTAAACTTTCAAATGGGTTCTCCTTGTCCGAAAACCTCTCATTTTATCCTTGTTCGAAATGCTTACCAGTGCGTATGAATAACACTTCGAAAAGCTGGGCCAGACTATTCAATTCACAAGTGACAGTTGTACTCAGTCGGTCAGTGGCTTAGCCACAATCTTTTGAAAAGTGGGAAAACGTAGGATCCACGCCTCATTGCAATGACACTATCTTCGTTTTATTTGATTTCTCAACAAACAGGGTTTCTATCAGAAGAACCTGACATGCAACGACGCCGGAACCATGTGCCAGCTTTGCTACACTGTGCATTCTTATGACGGAAAAGCTTTTTTACGTATGTTATCTTGTATTATACATTTACGCAGGCTTACATTTTGGCCAGATACAAAGAATCCTTAGATACAAACCATTAATGCCACTTTGAATCCATAAGGAAAATCACACGCAGAACATGTGAAAATAAACACTTAAATGTGAAAGCATATCCAAAGAAATGAACAATCAAGTCAGACGGTAGATTGAGCACATCAATTACTGGAAGACAATACAATAATTATCTAATTTTGACAAAGAATTTAAGCTGGTACATACCTGTTTTGGGGTGTTACACCTGGAACAATAGATATTTCAAATTGAATGGACATTTTTCTAGCTTTACAATAGTAATGAGCTTTCAAACGAGACGTCGAACGAAAAAGGACCCACAACAAGTATTCAATTGTGTTAACTTTTGAATTAGGAGCGTCCCGCTCTCAATTCAGTTCTCTGAAGACTGCAGGACCTACTGTGCGCATGCGCATTCGCCACAGCGCAGTTTATAAATAATTATTCCAACAGATGCACAGACTAACTGCACATAATAAGTGAGTTATCCATTTAGACTTCAAACTTGGGACAATGGGGTGCGTCGCCGTAGCCATGCGCGTCGGCAAAATGAAAAAGGGTGGTTTTTTTTTCAATGAAAGATGATGTCTCAAAACCGCCAAACTCACTGGTTGGACTGGAATCCTGCTGCTGCACAATTTTAACGTGTTTTTAGATTGGGTTATGGTCGAGAATAAGCCTTATGTGGCTTCTCTGGACTCCCATATATTTGCACTAAGTTTAGTCTGGCACCATTTGCAGTCATCAGCCGACATTTGAAGCCACAAAATCAGGTAAATAAAAAAAAAGGCGCGTCGCCGCACCACTTTTTGGGCAAGCTCCATACCAGAAACCGGAGACTTTTTTTGGCCTAAAGTAAAAACGAGTTTGTTTCTGCAGTCAATAGAGAACGCTGAACAATAGAGGACAATAGGGTACACAATTCCCGAAGGTCCACAATTGACGATCGTGTGCAAACCATTATAATGTGATGTCTTCCTACAGACAAAAGAGGGACAATAGAGGGTTCAAGATTGCAGGTAAATACACACCTGTTTGTGGATGTATATACGGTACGTTTACAGAGTGTCGTACCGGCGTAAAACAAGACTTGAAAACCACAGGTTTGCGATCGAGTGAGAGGAAAGCATGCATAAGTAGCAGGGATTCTGATAGAACGTATAGTAGGAGTGTGGTGCAGCCAGGTCGGCCTGGCTGCGCGTAGGCATACTATAATCGCGAAGCAGTGTCGCGAACCGGCCCGGCGATCATCTTGTAGTACCCGGCGCCGGAATACAGAACGTGTGATTCCAAAATTAACATACATAATGTATGAGCTTATACGTCACTACATATGAATGTTTATAGCATCATTCGCTCAAATCTTTCTGAACTGGAGCACCCCTTTTCAAACCACTTTTTTAAACTGTAGAAGGCCTGCAAAATCGAACAAGCAAATGCATTTTGTTACAGAACATTATCTTCCTTTAAAAGTCTCGTTCGGAAAAGAAACTGACAATTTTGAAAAAAAAAGGACGTATGTAGGCCTACCCATTTATTCGCACAATACAAGTGCGACCGTTGCATTTTACAAAAATGCAAAATATTATGTGCGAGTTTATGGATATAACTGCGGTGTTTAATATTTCACATTAATTGCAATAAGTGTCTCTGGCCTGTATTACGCAATCAGAGGATACGTTTATGTAGGCTTTATATACAGATTACCTTTGGAATTTGTAATTTGTTGTAGTTAGATAACTTCCGTTCTGAGCCTATGCTGTGAAAGTTTTCACTTTGATAAAAGTGTTTATCCGCTATTTACGTTTGAATTGATGATAAACGGAAACCAATTAGCTCAATCTGTGCTCATTAAAATATATATAGAAATATATTTGAATTAAATAGTCATATTGTAATGAAAAAAACAAAACTAACCTTTTTATATTCGTTGAATTCGGTATACTTCAAATTGTTGGTATTTTGGATAAATTTATTTGTAGACGGGATCCAATATACGACCGAACCCTACAAGTTGGAATTCACCAGCATATCCGGACGTTATGACGACAAATACTCCATCATTCAAGGTGAGTGACAATATCAAAAACAAACAAACATCAAACAGCCCCCACAAACAACCCAGCTTACCAACAAAATCACCCACAAAACAAACAAAACGCACGGAGCGCCGACGTAGCAGATTTTAAGATTGTGTTCAGCTAGTATTGTATTTCATAGGTTAACTGCAAAGAGCAAGATTTGCAAACGAACGAACATATACCGAATAATCAATAAGATGAAATATTTATATTTTGCAGCTGCGCCTAGGAAAATATATTATGTTTTACCATAAACGGCGTTTATCTTATATACACGAAACGTCTTAAAAACCATTAAGTAATATAAACAAAGCATCCAATGGCCTCGAATTGAAACCGTGTGTGACTTCTTTAAGGGAGTTTTGAATCACACACAATTCCAAGATTCCGCGGTATTAACAGGGATAATGCGTAGACACTTATCCCGTTGTGTGGATTGGAACTACATGCATGCTTTGCCCGTGCGTAACGGCGGGCCGTCTGGCATTGTCCGGTCGCATCGCGGTGTTCGCTGGACAGTGCGAAGGTCGGGGGGGGGGTCGTAACTTTTTTATTATGAGTGGTAAAAACCTGGTTCAAAAATCAAGTTGTTGTTTATTTAATGGGGATTCCTATGATATTAAGCATTTTGATAGGTTTTCAAAATAAGATTCATAATAAAAGTAAATAATTTAAATCGTACAGAATAGAAACTCAAAATTTGGCCATTTGAATTGTTGTATCTCCAAAGGGCAAACACCTATGAGCCTGATTCAAACGCCATTGATTTTGTTGTGTAATTTGCTTTTCAGTAATACAAAACTTGAGATTTCTTTCTTTAAAAAATAAAATTCGCCGGACTCCCTTCAAGAGGAAACCCATTGCAAGCTGTAAATTTGTAAGCCAGGCACTCCAAAACTCAGTGAATTCAACTAAAAAGATGTTAAAACTCCAACATAATCTTAGCCCTTTTTAGTGATTTATATTTTACTACGTGTTTTGATAGCTGGCCTCGGCCTCGGCCTTGGCCTCGGAGGTGGTGGCCTCGGCCTTGGCCTTCGCCTTGGCCTTGGCCTCGCGGTTGTGGCCTCGGCCTCGGCGGTTGTGGCCTCGGCCTTGGCTTCGGCCTCGGAGGTTGTTGCCTCGACTACAACACTGTTAATTCCATTACAGTGTTTTGTAATAGACCACGAAGTGAGTACATCACGCGCACAATTATGTGTGTAAAAAGACATTAGCGGCTGATTCAGCCCGAACATGCGCGCGTACTCCATACCTTTGCGCTAAACTTTCTGGTTCTAAAATGACGTCACAATTCGGTACTCTATTACATACACCAGCAAATAAGGGGGATTCCTCAGAAAGCGTTTAGTAGAAGATGTTTTCTTCCCCTAAAATGTGTTGTTGTTGTTGGTCTTGTTGCGATTCGCAGACGATCCGAACCAGACATTCCGACTGTGTTCGGAGTTAGAAACGGAGTATTCTCCCATGAAAGACATGAAGTGGGTCATTTGCCTGGATACTCGCTTCCCTTCCGGTGAAGTTGTGCCAGAGACCTGTGCCTCACCCATCGCCGTGGCTTCAGTGCACGTCAACCGTGGAGACAGGCAGGCGAGGGGCCAAGAAGTGTTAGTGTGTAAACCTTAGCACTGAGTGGCGGCACTGAAGGAAAGTAGAGTTTCCACAATACCCCAACCGACCCAGCATGGTTTTCGACTTTCAATTGTTTATCAACCTTATTCTATTTTTCGTCTCTTTATTTTTTTAAACTTTGTTTTATATAAACGCTAAAAAGCTACTTTGTTCTATTTTTTTTTATAATGCATCCCTCTGAAAATACATTTTTATTTGTTGACAAAGGATATGCCTGAATAGTTATCGGTCGATCCATAAATGAATCAAAATGCGAATTGTGAATATTCCATAACTGGACGTTGTATTTTTGTTCAATGAGCAAGTCAAAAGTGAATAAATGTCAATCTATTTCAAGAAAACAAGCAGTTTGGAAATAAATATCTAAGGTTGTATGGGTAAAACTCATAAATAGTATACTGGGAGAGCAACTTGAAGCTATTCCCAAGCATAAAAGCAAAGCAAAACAAACACTCAAGCACTCTACGTGTAGTCTACAATCGTGGACCATTGTTGTTGTTGTTTCCCCAAACGTTCGGGACAACTGTAGGCCCTTTTACGATATAAAGGAATATGGTATTCATTAAAATACAAATTTAAGGAAAAGTACGTCAAATTTCGCTTTAAATTTACATAAAGGGTTCTTCCTGTGACTAATTTTGGGTAACGTCGTATTTGTTTTAATTGTATATTAGAAAATTGTTGCACACTGTTTAGAATTTGTCGGTGTATTTGAACCTCCGATTACCACAATTTGAAATTTGAATTAAGTAGTAAAGTGATGCTGTCTATTGGTATCCTGAGGTTTTACTTGATGTTTAAATTATATGGTGAGAATTTGGTTAAGAATGGTAAAATAAAATTGTTCGAGTTAGTAAATTATATGCTTGGTCAGTTGAGCACTTGTTGGCTTCCTTCCATTCTTCTGTTACTAATCCATTTCATTATTTGTTATTTATTTTTACTGGCATATATGATCACTTTTTGTTTATACATTTTGTTAGTTTCCAATAATGTAGCGGATACAAGGGCGCCCTCACTTGACGGGATTGTTTGCGCGCTTTAGAATAACAAGCCCATTTTCCATGTACCTTTTTACAACAACTGGTCTCACTTTCATCAGTCTTGTCTTGAATTTTTTCATCAGTCTTGTCTTGTATTTGAACCGGGCAGTTTGGAGAAAGACCTACTGTAGTGTTATCCTTGAATACCCTGGAGTGGGTGAGTTGAGACACAAATTATAAGTCATTTGTTTTATGTGATTTTCGACTCGTTTTACCTCGTCGAAATGTATATTAACTTTGCATAATGCGTGTGTACGTTGTATTTCGTCTAGTGTGTTTAGTGCTATGCACAGTTACAGGCATTGAAGTATACTATGACGTGGTGCACATGTAGTGTATGCACATGTGCAGGTTAGCCCCATACATGTGGCCAATTAATACTGGACTACCTCCGTAAACATAGGCCACACATCCGCCATCACTGAACCTACTCGCGCAAATCTGCAAAGTTATTTCCACATTGCGACTTCAGACCCAGTTCATTTATGCTTTAAAATACACTCACCCTCTTAATAACAAAGTTTGAACCTGCTTCCAGTGTCAGTTGCCCAGCTGCTGCGTAATTTACGATTATTTCTGGAGGCTTCTTTTTGGTCCAACTGAACAGTAACCTCGCGCAATACCTGACGGGATACGAACCAATATGCAGGGATCGTTCACCTGTCAATCACACATGCACGAGGCACAGGTTCCCAGACCAAAAGATTCTTACTATTCCTGATGAGGCCGTGTCCGAAACGGGCTACAGAGCTACGGCTACGTCTATTGTCAGCGCGTTCTCACGTATTTTCAATGGGCATGGACCTAGACCTAGCTCTAGACAGTTGATTCGGAATTTCGGATGTAGCCTTATTTAGACATGAGCGTCGGAAATAATTGTCAGGCCTGAGCAGCACCTCTCGCGTACACTGTCCTTTCAGTTAAGGAGAATACACGAGCAAGTGTGGATTCATAATTCAAGAATTCACGAGACGTAAAGCACCGAGTGAATTTGAAAATTAAAAATCCACTTTTGTAGTCTGTGGGCTAGGGGGGTCCCAGTGCACCCCCCCCCCAACCCACCGCCACCGATATTTTTGGCATCGATCCTTGGCATGTCCCCAGTAGGAAAAAAAAAGATGTTAACAGTGAAAATTTAGGGATGCTCTCTCTCAGGAGGCCAATTATTGGAATTTCCTAGGATTGACCTTAGAAAGCATTTTATTAGCACTACGGTTGGAAGGGGAAAAAAACAAAATGCCATAACCTGAGCAGACCTTGACATTTCTTAATCAAACTCAGCACACTTATTCTTCATGAATAGGTCTTTCAAAAAATATCTTTGGTTGCCATGGAAATTAACTATAGAGGGCGCTACGGTCAAACAAAATATATATTTACATGTTTATTTTGAAAATTTTCCGAAAAGTTGCTTATCGTTAACATTACTGCTTACTTTTTGTCTTGAAAGCCACCAAATCATAAAACAGAAGTTGATTTATGATTGTCCAACTTCTGATAAGCTAATTTGAGAGTTAGGTCTTGGCAATTCGAAAATGATATACATTTTTAATAAGTTAAACAACGTCCTGTTTGAATCTAGGTTCTGGTATTCTTAGCCTTTGGGTTGGTAGGTGTCAGTTCAATCTTCCAGATTCATGTATATACCTTTTCCAATCTAGGTTAAGCTTGACATGGCATATGTTCATATATTTATCTTCCTAAAATACCTTGAATCGTCATAAAAACCGTTCACAGAGCCTGACTCTAAACCCAGATAAATATAATAATATATACATTTTGTGAGTTTTTAGTCTAAGACCAAAAAAAAAATACTCGGTCTCTGGTCAGACCAAAGTTCTGGAATTGATGCAGCGACGCGGCTTTTAATTTTTTTAGTTTTTTGGCTTTTTTTTCCCAAGCTTGGATTGTACAGACAAGGTGGTGTACTATTTTGCTTTTTTGGTGTTCTAATGTACATTGGTGTCCTGCATTATATGCCTTAGTGCCCTCAATCATTTGCCTTGGTGCAATTTCCCATTCCTTGGTGCTCTTTGGTAAAAAAAATTAGGAGGTTCGGCAATAGAGGGCGCTGTTAGAGCTACCGCGGAACATTTTGGAAGAAAAAAAAAGATTGACGCGCATGGTTAAAATCGACGCGCGCGCTGACCAGAGACCGACTATATTTTTTTTTTTTTTGCCTAAGTGGCAGTTAAATAAAAGGAAAATCAAAAATAGCAACATGGATGTGATCCATTCTAGCCTGTTGGACCCATACTTGTAAACACAAATGGGGTAAAATATTGAAATTACTTAATTTATGGAAGATTTTGTCATCACATATTATTATACTTATCTGGGTATAGAGTCAGGAAGATTGAAAATTTTCGAAAAAAAACATGAATATTTCGTATGACCGCATCCCTAAATTTTCACTTTTAACATCTTTTTTCCTAGGACATGCCAAGGATCAAAAAAAATATCGGTGGCAGTGGGTTCTGGGAGGGGGGTGCACTGGGACCCCCCCCCCCAGCCCACGGTCTATTGCGAGTGTATTCTTCGACTGGAACCATTGCGTCAAAAGTATTGGCATTAACAGTGAGTGGAGATGAAATCACTTGGGGAAAAATGTTGCAACCTGACGCCACTTCCACGATTGTGTACAAAGTCTGTGGAGAGTCAAGAAAATTTTTTAAGTATTTCCTAACAAAATTGGAAATATTTCTCAGTCCCAGATTCATGTCTTATCATCATTTTTGCAATGAATGACCTTCATTGGGATGATATATGAAGAAAAAAGTGGCGTCAGGTTGCAACATTTTTACTTTCTGACTCGAGGTAGGTTTTGCAGTGACGGCGGAGAATCTGACAATGAAGATGCATTGGTAATTTCGGAAGGAAAGTTTTCACGCATACGGTCCTATTAATGCTCATTATGGAGAACAATTGTCTGACATATTCAAAGTGTGGATTCGTAATTCCGAATCCACACTTTATTAAAGATTCGTCGTTGCGAATCCACACTTTTAACAATAGTGTGACATCATAGCAATGGTTTAAGATTCGTTTACAAGACTTCTTTTTCGCTTTTAGAGGGCGTTTTCAAACATTCGCCGTTCTATTTCACTTTTAGGTTAATGTCTTCTGCGCCAGATGCAATTAGGGGTTTCTTTTTCATAACCGCCAATCAAATTAGCTGTACCTGAAGTCAATTTAGAAAAGGTATCCTTGCGTAAATGAATGCACACGTAACGTCATCTGTTTCTCGAAACCGAATGCACGGACAATGAAAACGATTGACATTTCGTTGAATTGAAATGAGATTAAAGACGGGCATTCAAATTCAGACGAAAAGGAATGACCAATTTTCAGAAGTGACCGCTATGGGTATTTATCGGCACATTTAAAATGTCTTTTCGTTAACAGAGAAGTTTTGTTAACTTTCAAAGTAATAAATAAGATCCATAATTGCAGTCTAGGATCCAAAACTTTGATTAGATACGAAACTGGCGGGTAGTGCTTTCTAACCTTGCATACTCTTTGTGGACCTGTGAACAAAAGTGGTCCACAGGATGCAGAAAGCGTGAACGCTTTGTGGACTTGCACAAGTCCACACTAGGTTCCCCCCTTTTCTGAAAAAAAAGGTTTAGAGGCATTTTGGGGTTAGGTTTATCCGTCGCAATCTAAAAAGGAACACTCAAGGAAATCATAATTAATTATAAAAAAAAATTCTCCGTTTTTTCTTAACTTAAAATACAAAAGACTGTCCACTGAAGGTATGGAAGGTAAGTCTGAGCGTGTAAACACCGGCAATCATCGACTTAGGACAAAAGGGTCAGGGGACAAACAATACGACGTCCACGATTGATCGATAGTCCAAGATTGAAATTCGTGTACAAAACCAATGAGAACTGTTGCCAAAAAGTTAGAGTACAAACAAAGGAATGAGGGCTGCACGATTGCTAGTGTTTAGAAATGTGTGCATGGGTTTATGTGTGGGTGAACTTGGAAGTTGACTAAACTCTCAACGTTTCAAAAGTCAAGTAGATCCCGCGCTGTTTATCTATACAGTTGAAGGGGTAAACACTTCAACAAGATAATGCTATCAATAAATTACTGACTCTGCTATGAGTCACTGTGGCGTGATCTGCCTCGTGTTGGGTAAGGCCTAGGTGGAGAATCGTTTTTAATAACTGATTGGATCAGAAGAGCTTTGTCGTATTCACTGAACAAAACAACTTATGTATGGCAACACTCCTGTCTTCCCACTATTTGAAATCATAGTTTCACCATTGATTTGTTAGGTTTTTGTAGATAATGTGTACATAAGGCGTAAGAGTAAAAATAAAGTTGTTGAAGTTATTTCGAGGTTCATGTTAATGTGCAGCAGGAGAGTTTTACGTTTCGCGCTTCGTCTTGGTGTACTTTACTGGGATATCGCAGGATTTTGCATAAAGACAGCAAACAACCTTTTCAAGGTAAGATATTTAGATGCGTTCCGCAGGTTGATCGTTATTGATTCAACGTTCTGTGGCAAAGAATACATGAAAATAGACATCGGGGCTTTTCATGTTAATACATGAAAATAGACACCGGGGCTGTTCAACAGTTTCGCGAAGTGAATCGTGAATGTTTGTATTTTCCAAAAGAAAGCAGTTTCAAATCATCTATTGCTGTACGTGCTGCTTTATTGTGAAAAGTATTGAATTGTAATGTACTTTTGCATGATTGCATGAAAACAAGTACTTTCAATGTCAAACGGGTTACCAACAAAAATGCAAAAAAAAGGATGGTCGGTTGCGGCTTGTAATCACGGTGACCGTAAGTTCAACGGTATTTTGCCGTAGGCCCTACTAAAATGAACAGGGTGACATAAAAACGGGAAACGTTACAGGGTTTTCTCTTCAGCCAACATTCAATCTTGGTAGGCCCATTGACCACATTCAGTACAAATTCACTGAATTCATCGCTACATGTATACCATTGTTTGAGACTACCCATAAACACTACCAACACTATGTTTCCTAATATTTTAAGGGAGTACTTAAAGTTTTTTTTAATGGCGCAAACAAGAACCTGAATTAAGTGCGCGATGATCTCCTAGTCATATCCCCGTTTGATTTTGTTTTCTTTGTGTGTACCTCAATGACTGTGTGTACCGCATTGTGTCAGGTTTTGCTCACCTTGTATAGCACAACGAGGGTGGCAAGCCGGGAGCCGCGGGTGTGTTGGTGGCAGGGAGGTATGCGTAAGCTGGGATTGGTACCAGTTGGGGCAAGCTGAGCAAAGATTACACTCTGTCAAACCATAGAGCAAGGACTCAAGGAGTCAGAACTCTTGGGCGATGTACATTTTGACCATTAACATACCAATCCCTCGGGAATGTCTATAGCTACAGCACTGTGACCGCAAGCCTCGACCATTCAAAGCGTAAATGCCAGCGGCCTTTGAACACATGATCGTCGCCGCCTTTTTAGTTGGTAACCAACAACCTCCCTATATGCTGCATAATAAGTCATGCACGTCGCTGCTCTTTTTTGAAAAATATATTTTACGACAAGATAGGTTTTTACAACTGCGCAGTTGTTAGATGTGAGTTATGAACTCAAGTTAGAAATGTGCAGTTGTTGGTGCTTAAAAGCGTTATCTGTCCCTGTAATTTGGAGATAAATTGGATTTCTTTCAGATAAGTTTTCATGTATTTTCAGACATTTTAATTGGCAATATATATCATTGATGAAATGTGTTTTTTTTGGAAAATTTCACAAATTTTCACACTAAAGGTTCAGAGCATTTTGTTCTTCATGAAATAATTGTTCCAGTGATGTTGACCACATTTATATATAGTATCATCCAACTGCGAACAAACACTTCAAAATCATTAATTTTTAACGATGTATAACAACTGCGCATGCGTATTTACCATGGTACTGTCTACGAAGCCATGCAAACTCCTTTTCTGGCATTAGTGAGCGCGGATCTCTATTGTGTCGAGATTAGCGTAGTGAGCAACTGAGCAAGCTGGCCGCCAGGTGCTTTCCAGTGTTGTAGGACTCGGACTCGGGTCTCGGACTCGAGTCCGGACTCGAGTCCTTTTTTCAAGGACTCGGACTTGGACTCGAGTCCTTTGCTCAAGGACTCGGAATCGGACTCGGACCCCAAGGACTCGAGGACTCGGCTTCGAGTCCGGCTCGAGTCCGGCAAAATCGGGTCTTTTTTAGGTGTTTTATTTCAATTATTTTATGTCTTTCACCTTGATTTGGTTTTGCTGTGGAACCGAATTCCGCAGTTCTGCCGCTCGCAAAAATAACTTGCCGATTGATCAATGATCAATTGATTCATTCCAACCTAACCTCGCCAATTGCCCACCAAATAAATCGATTCATCAGTTATTCAGTTGCTTGCCGATGTGTTGGACTTTTTGTTCAATATTACTAACATGGTTGACACAATGACAAGGAGCTATCTCAGCCGCATGGAATCAACGCCATACAATTGGGCTCGAATTCATACCATTTAGCGCACGTGGGTGCTTTTACACGCCCAATATGATTAATATAGTATTGGTGAACCGCGACTTGAATTTGATACATAAGGACTCGGACTCGGACTCGAGTCCTTTTTTCAAGGACTCGGACTCGGACATCAAAAATTGACAAGGACTTGGACTCGGACTCGAGTCCTTTGCTCAAGGACTCGGATGAGGAGGACTCGACTACAACACTGGTGCTTTCTATTGTAGCTTTGGAGCGCGGCGACCATCATTTTACTTTTGAAGTCTTGGAGTACGAACTCCTTGGGTCCTTGCTCTATGGTCAAACAAATACAGTCATGCTGCTTGAATGATTAGCTGCATGGGCCCTCCAAAACCAATATTAAGCATTAGGAATGTTGCACAGCACCGTACAATGATCAGTCACGATACACCTTAATTATCTACCACTGTTTATGGGTTTCATTTGGTTTGGCGCATGCGCGAAATATTACCACAGCAAAGTGAAATTATTTGTCGCGCACTTTTGAGGATCAAAATGGGGCTGTCGCATTAGCGAAACATTTATTTTGTATTATAATGTAAAAGCAGAACCTAAAATGACACGAATGTTTCAGAAAGTTTTTTGCAAGAATGTACAACTATTTCAGACAAACGAATGCCCGGATAAAAGAAAATACAGTTATAACAGAACTTTCAAAAAGTACAGTTTGAAAATGATAAATTAAAGTAAATATTGATAGTAACTGATACATTTAAATACTTTGATACGACTGATTTTTGATATGCCGATGAAAGTTTTATCTAGTCAGAATATTTTGGTCTGGCAACCAGACTTGAGTGATCATAGTCAATGATAGGATTAACCATATCCAGTGGGAGGCAACTTGGTTCAAAGATATATCGGATATTTATAGGTATTTAGATATCCATCAGTAAACGACGAGTTGTGGAAAGTAGTTAAATAAAAAAGGTTTGCGGAAACACGATGTGGGAATAATTTCTCAACTAAGAAAATGGTTATGAAAAAGAACCAGCGGTATAAATTCGACTTCCGGTCAGTATGCTCTGACCGTCTTTATAAGAGAGTGGTCAGAGCATACTGACCGGAACGTCGAGTTTATACCTCTGGTTCTTTTCAGAACCACTCTCTTAGTTGCGAAATTATTCCCACATGGTGTTTCCGCAAATCTTTCTTTCATTACCAACTCATGCAAAGCCTCAAATCTTACTGAACGTAGTTTAAACATTCTCCATCGGCACTTTGTCCCCCTGCCCAAGACAAAAAAAAATGGTCATTTTCAAAATAATAATTATTTGAACAAGAACATTTCCTTGCCATCCAGGAAGCAAAGCCTGGATGTGTGTAAAGGATCCAAGTTGAGTAAACTTTCAAAACTGTTTCACGAGTCAAGTGGAGCCCACGCTATTTATTCATACTTGATTATCGTTTGGTGGTGAGGTAAAAACTTCAACGAGATGACGCTATCTACGAACCATTGTCTGTGCTATGAGTCACCGTGGCGTGATCTGCCTTGTGTTGGGTAGGGCCTATAGGTGGACAACCACTTCACCTGATTGTATCAGAAGAGCTTTACTTCTAGCCCTTCTTTTTAGTCTACTCTCTTGACTAACAACGATTTGCATAAAAACAGCAAACAATGAGTGCCAAAAAGTACCCCCAAAACTTGCAGAAACATTCATTGAAGATGGTTCTTTAAGTGCGTTTACGTGATAGGTTTGGGCAGAATAAAAACATGGTTCTAACACTCATGTATATTTCTGTGGTTTTTCTTTAATAAAGAACATTTCAGTTGTTTCAATAACTAGTGATTTTTAATCAGTTACATTGGCAACTATGAACACCCTACAGATTTTCACTTTTGACCTCCCGCCAACAGTTAAGAAAAGTCAGCAAATTTCACGCCAATCAACCAAAGTGTTACCGAGCTACTGCAAGAAGTTTCATAGGGGGACAGATTGGATGTTTTATTGAAACCAACAATCTCTGGGTTTTGGGGGGGTTTTTTGGAATGTCTGTTTTGCAGACTAGCTCCCGGTCTGCATATCATCGATACTGATTGTGGCGCGGGAAGTAAAGTCCAAAACCTCAAAGCGTACACTCAATTTGGTTATGTCGTTCTGGGGGGAAAAATCGCGACCCGGGTGAGCCCCGAGAATAACGTCACATAAATCAAAAATTTCACACCCAGGTCCAAAATACACGATCAGTATGCCTATTGCCACTGAATAAATACAACACAGTAACAAACAAAGTACTTCAGTTCAGATTATGCGTAGATAGTATTTGCTTTATCAGTGCGCGTGATTTGTCTGTACAAACCACCCGTTAGCTCTGGTCCCCGTCCGTGCTTCTCATCAAATTCGTTGTCGTCGTCGTCGATTGTGGGGCGGAAAACAGCCTACACCCACAAAAACGGAATTATTGTCTGGCAGCAATAATATTAATAGTAAATTTAATAACTATAGAATGGTCCGTTTGGGGGTTGATGTCTCATTCAATGTCATTATCATCGTCGAGGCTCGCGATAGCTTGTGAGACTTCAATTACAAAACTGACTAAAACCTAAAATCAAGATATGGCAGAACACAACGAAGAGATGTACGAGGGCATACCGTATAGCGGTGTTTGGTATAGCGGCGTCCCAATGTATTCAAGAACATGTCCTCGTCAGTATAACTAATTAACAGACAACCCCTTTCGAACACGTTTTATCTTAAGGTTATATCGCCATTAATTTAGTCTTTCGTGTACGGAATGGGACGAGTCCCTTTGATTTCAAGCACCGTTTTTGGTGCTATAGCTGCGCTTGCAAAAGAGGAAGTTGCAAAATTTAAATCATTGAATATACTGCCCTAAGAAATATACAAAGTTTTCACTACACAATACAAAAGTCATTATTTCACGACCCTTGATCGTGTTTTAGAATTGCATCATTTATTTGTTTCACAGAGATGGCTACTGCGGCATCGTTAGACTCTGCTCTTGAGAAGATCGGCGTTCACCTTGAGTGCAGCATCTGCACAGGTAAATACAAGCAGCCGAAAGTACTGAACTGCCTTCACAGCTTCTGTGAGGAGTGTCTTGTAAAGTACCGTGATGGCACACACGGAGGAGCTCCACAAATCCCTTGCCCTATGTGTCGTCAGGAGACGGTACTTCCACAGTCTGGCATCCAGGGCCTCAAGACCAACTTCCATTTGGTTGGTATGATTGCAGAATTTGAATTACAAGAGAAGGTAGCATGCTCAGGAGACTCAAAGCTTCTCTGTGAGACATGCGATGAGGATAACGAGCCTTTGCATCACTGTTTCGACTGTGGAAAGAATATCTGTACCACCTGCCGCAAGACACACTTACGGTTCCCAGTGTCGGAAAACCATGCAGTAGCAACTTTGGATGACATTCGTCAGGGGAAGGTGAAGGTGACTAAACAACCGGATCAGTACAAATGCAACAATCACAAAGAGAGCGTGAAATTCTATTGCAAGACATGTGATGAGCTGATCTGCCAAGTCTGCACAGTTGTGGGTCATCCCACTGCTAAACATGACATCACTGACACCGGCACGGCTTCAAAAGACTACAGACAGTCACTGAGGAATGCCTTCTCTGCTTTGGGTAAAGACATACAAGGCCTTGAGTTGTGTCTGCAGGACACTATTGAAGCTAAGACGACAGTCAAGAACAACATGGCGAAGGCTAGAAAGGGGGTGCAGGACAGAGCTGCTGAGGTCATAGCGAAGGTCAAAGCTGAAGAGAAACGACTTCTTGATGAAATCACTACCCACGAACTGGAACAAAGTAAGGGACTGGATGAGCACGAGAAGACACTGAGTGACATGCTGCGTAAAAAGAGGCATTCCCATAGCACCGGTAAGGACGTAACGAGTAATGCATCAGACTGCAACCTTATTTCACTATATCCCGTGATCAGCCAAGATTTGACAAGGATTAACAGTCAGCATCCTCCACAGTATCATCACAAACTTTGGTATCTGAGGTTCAAGAGGAGTCAGACAGCTGGTGTAATCGATCTGGGCAAGGTGGAGCAAGAAGGGGACAAGTGGGAACTGCAGCATAAATTGGGCAAGCAGGGGAGTGGTGAAGGGGAGTTTGAATTAGCCAGAGGCATTGCTGCTGCTGCTGACCCTGACGACATTGCTGTGGCTGACTGCAAGAACAAACGAGTTGTAATCTGCAACCACCAGGGACAAACCAAGAACATCATTCAAGTCGTTGCAAGTGAGTTGTTAGTGCACATTGTAATGTTCAGTGTAAAGAAATTGACAAGTTAGTAATTTGTGTGCATACATTTTAATTTCTTATCACATTTAACCTGCAATCAAAAATATTGGCCTATTGGATTTTATATTATTTTCTCGTTCCGTTTTATACAGCGATTAAAAATGTTATCCGCGTCCTCTACTCCTTAGTTCTTTTTCTCCAATAAATTGCTATGAAATTTAAATTTCAAAGGGCTAATGAAACAGAAACATAAAATGGTACTTTCAATCGGACTCATCCCCAATGCCTTCCATTAATCATAGACATTATACAAAATCAGTTTCATGATTCCCGATTCTCTCCTGCGTAAAATCACAGTTGTACCTGAAGTTGCATTGTAGTTGCTATTTACCATCCCACCTAGCTATTTTTCCTCTTCGTCTTTGTTAGCCCTCTGCTGTTTGCCCTTCAAATTAAAAATAATGTCCGTATCCTAATTTCATATTGTCCTACGAAAGCAACCCACAAACAAATCGGGGTAAGTGAAATACATGTTTACCTAAAAAGGTGAACAGCACCCAACTTACTCTTTGAAATGTGTTTTTACTGTTAAAAATGTCCCAAGCAAAGAGTGCCCCCTGGTGCCAGAAGGTGTCCTGATACATATTCTTTTTCTACACCCAAATGAAGCATTCCAAAACGATGCTAGAGAAAAAAAAACCGCTTGAATACTTGAACATCATAATTCCTAATCCCATGTAACATTCCCAGTTTATGATGGTCATTCTTGACGAATCCAAAGATTTTTAATCAAAACCTATTCGTGCGCATTCGTGCACGTTGCATTTGCGTTTAAAAACAAAACTGCTTCGAGTGAATTGAACATGAAAAGGTCTGAGGTGGATCACAATCACTCGACCCTCAAACAGTCAGATATTTCTGTTAATTCACAAGAGTTAAGTCGAAATACTTTCAGTTATCTGATCATTTCATTCAATTTTGTTTTGTTTTCCAGATGACGTCGCTGTTGTATCGAATCAGTGGGTGTGTGCTCATTCCGACAAGATGATGGTTTACCATAGAGACACTACGCACAAGTGTGACTTCCACGTCGTGCCGGAGGTTGGCAACGCAGACAATAGCCTGTTAAGCGTAGCAATCATGCCAAATGGTAACATCATAGCGGGTCTGAAGAAAAAGGTATTGATTGAGCTCGATCCCAGGGATGGTGATATTCTACATACCATGCCAGTAAAGATACGACCTGGCTTCTTGGCTGTACTGAGCAATGGTTGGATTGTGATCAGTGATTGGGAGCAGGGGCTAGTGGAGATAGTGCAAGTTTCTAATGGCAACGCTGTGACTGTAAACACAATCCAGCCAACCATCGACGGAAAACCGGTGAAATACTGCAAGGGTGTTTGCAGCAAAAGCTCGGGTATCTACATTGCAACGGACACAGGGTACATCAAGACCGGTCACATACACCATTATAACTGTACAGGTCAGTTTGTCAGTTGCGTGGCCCAGGGTCTGTATGACCCCTATGGAATCACATTCACAGCTGACGGGCAGCAGCTGGCAGTGGCTGACCGGTACTCGGTGAAGATATATCACAAGGTGTGATGTCAGAGATGTCATCCAGCATTAAACCGCCCTTCCAATGCCCGCCTTTGGGTCTGTTTATGCACGCTTGTATAAGGCCTGATGGTCACCTTTAAATTAAATACATAAAGATAAAACAAATTAATAACTAAGGACTGACAAAGTGCAGGTTGAATGATGTCCTACTATTGTCTCCCGTATGCATTCGTTCTTTTCTTCAACTTTACCACTGACGAATTCTAAACACGAAGCGTTATTATTTTTTTCTGAATTGTTCAATTCAGACACCAAACACATAATTAAAAGTTGGAAGACACGCATCGTCGCCAACGGTTACTTGAAGCTAAAGATGTATGAATGTTTAATCTCACCTTAAATGAGAACCCTCCCACACTCAAGTTGCGGTCTGAATATGATGCCCATGTCACGACAGGAACATATTTCTCGGTGAATGTTCATTGATTGTGGCTCATCCGTCACTATGGTGATCGTAAACAGAAAATGAGCGATATTACAGACGGAACAAATTAAGCATACAATCGATGTAGTGTAGTTATTTCACCAAGAGCTAATTAAAAAACAATCCGAAAAAAACGAAAATGACATTTTGTTATAAAATAATTTACTTGGTTGTTTTTTGAAATTATAGTGACTGCATGGATCTTCTGTTCCTTTTTTAAGAAAATTTGATTTCTCTGTCAGTTTTACAAGATCGCGTGGCCAGCGGTCTACTTAACTTCGCTATTATACTTCGTACACTATTCTGAAAATTATTTTGATTACAAATTTCTCTCTCATGGAGGTCAACGAGTGGAGAGCTTGATAATTTCATCACATTACTCAAGGAACCAGATAAATCTGTAAATAAATGCTTTGAGCGATAATTTTGTAGTAGTATTTGTGGAGCATTCTTTTTGCAGTAGAAATTGACAGGTAATTTCGACTTGTGTAAGTGAAAAAAATTGACATTGGAATTGGTTCAATGGTCTTTCACTTCGAATTGTTTGTATGCATGCAGGTCGTTTTGGAAGTGTTGGTCGATTACTAAGGAAATACTTGATTAAAAGAATAAAGATATCGTGGGATGTGTTGGCAAAACATCTATTACCGAAGTTAAACAGATTAAAAACTTGTATTAAAACTATTGAACATGTACATCCAAATCGACCGTAGCCATGCATAACGATTGTAACATGTATGAAAAGGTCATGTGAATACAATGATTTTTTTGTCTAAATCAGAATTTGAGTGGGAAAAAAGTGATGTCTCACGATCCATCATTAATTTTTCTAGAAGCGAAATTTAAAAGAAAACGAACTGCTAAATGTATATGAAAACGGAAATGCTCAGAAAGGTGTTATTAACAATAATAGTGCATTAAAGTTTCATGTAATTAGCATAAACCATCTTATGCACATCTGACAATCATGTGTTTCATACGAAATCCAATAGTTGGAATAGCTTTATATATATATATGTCGTTATAATCGATTAAAAAAAAGAAGGTTTACCCCAATAACTACCGGCGTGTACATAGCTACCTTATTTTCACATTCCCTAACACATTTATCAAGATTCTACTAAATTCACAGTTTGAACATGTGTATATTATCACTCAACCATGAGTTATCAGGGAAAAAAAGCAAATCTTGCGTAAAAACAGTTTAACCTGTATTCAGTAGATATGTGTAAATAATCCAAAGCTGGTGTTTTTGACACTACTGAGGCTATTTATCATTTGTTATCAGCGGGAATGTAGTCGAGTCCAGCACAAGTCCTTGCAAGTCCGTCACAAGTTATCCTGTGCCGATCCGACTCACAAGCTATGCAAATGAGCTGTTAGTGTTCATCCACCGTTACGTTTGACTGGATTTGTGAATGAAAGTCAAATTAACTTGTGACTGACTCGACTACATACCTGGTTGTCAGCAATTTCTTTTTCCGTGTATATGGCTATGTCTAATACATATATTTTTTTATAAATGCGGAAATATGTTCAGTTAACAATCATTACAAATATTTTGGATCGCTTTGGGAAAATTCACTGTTTATACTTTACTGCAACGACATTGATATAAAACGAGGTGCGTAAATGCATTGTGTAAAATTATCGATAAGGTCCAAAAGCGTAATCTAAGCAATTTGATTGTAAACTATTTCTAATAAATGCGTCAAAAAGAAAACACCAGGATTATAGCAATAACCGAAAACGGTGCCTTTCTGTGATTTTGTATTTGTCGTGAGTATTTAGTCTTGATTTGGTTTTGCTTTGAGTTGGCTTGGTTTGGGTTGGGATGGGCTAGGTTAATTGGTTTGGATGGGTTTTGTTGGGATATGAAGCCCTGCCATTTTATCCTTCTCCGAAATGCTCACGAGTGATGATTCTTAAGTTGAGCGCCTAGGCGTGTTTGGCCGTTTTCATTGAAATCCGAAAAGAGTGTGAACAAACACTTCGAAAATGTGTTATAGTTAAGCTGGGCCAGACTGTTCAATTCACAAGTGACAGTCAAAACTCAGTCAGTCAGTTAGTCATGGAGGATAGGCTCGTCTCTGGGTACAGCAAAATGTCTGTGACTTAGGCCTACCCACAATCTTTTGTAAAGTGGGAAAACGTAGGATCTACTCCTCACTGCAATGACACTATCTTCGTTTTCTTTGATTTCTCAACAATCAGGGTTTCTATCAGAAGAACCTGACATGCAACGACGCCGGAACCACGTGCCAGCTTTGCTACACTGCGCATGCTCATGACGGAAAAGCTTATTTACGTATGTTTTCTTGTATTATACCGTCGCAGAGCTGACAAACCGGCGAATCGACCATTTTGGCGATTTCGAATTTTTGTTATTTTTAGGCTTTATGAAGGTTGTTCTTTCAAGTATTTATGCCAAAATTCTTAATTTTTGTCTGGATTTTGAGATTCAGAGCCCCCCTTGTGGCGAATCACTCACAAAAACAAATCCATAATTTGACATAGTGACGAATACGAAATTTCGCTGGTAACCAGCTTGTGTGCGTTCCAAGTACCAACGAATGTTATTCGTCAGTTTGTCGGCTTGGCGCGCTGTGCGCGCGCGATCCGACAAACTGACGAATAGCATACAAACATTCCGCTGGTAACCAGCTTATGTAAGGTGTGCGTTCAAAGTACCAAAGAATGTTATTCGTCAGTTTGTCGGATTGCGCGTGCGTGCACGCGCGATCCGACAAACTGACGAATATCATACAAACAGTGTGAAGATCAACCGGATATTGCAGATTAATGTAATTTGACAAACTGACGAATGCGTTTACGATCAAATAAAACCATTTTGCACAACTTCTCTGATTAAATAAGTGACCTGGTGGATACTTAGTTTCATATTTTATTCAGAATATATACTAAAAGGTTTTTTTATCGAAACATTAAGGGTAAAATACGGCGCCCGGAGAAGTGTCCAACTTCAAACGCGAATTACTCCAAACAAGGTTTTCGCTTATTCGTCGGTTTGTCAGCTCTGCGACGATACATTTACGCAGGCTTACATTTTTGCCAGATACAAAGAATCCCCAGATACAAACCATTCATACCACTTTGAATCCATAAGGAAAATCACACGCAGAACATGTGAAAATAAACACTGAACGTTTTCTAAATTTTAAAACCTATCCAAAGAAATGAGCCATAAAGTCGAATGGTAGACTGAGCACATCAATAACTGAAGGAAATAATGTTACTTCTATTCCTTTTAATTAACAAGACAGTAAGATAATTATCTGATTTTGACGAAGAATTAAAGTTGGTATATAAGTGCTTTTTGGGGGATGTTTCACCTTAAAAAATAGATTTGTCGAATTGAATTGCTATTTTTCTAGCTTTACAATAGTTATGTGCTTTCAAGTGAGACGTCGAACGAAAAAAATTTACCCACAACAAGTATTCAATTGTGTTAACTTTTGAATTAGGAGCGTCCTGCTCTCAATTCAGTTCTCTGAAGACAGCAGGACCTACTGTGCGCATGCACTTTGCCACAGTGCAATTTATGAATAATAATTTCAAAGCTGTACAGACTAACTGTACATAATGGGTTAGTTATCCATTCAGACTGAGGAATGGGGACAATGGGGTGCGTGCGATTTCAATAGGTCCGAGGACCTAGGCCCTGGTCCTCGGGAGAAATCGTGTACAAACCTTATGGGAGCTTTCGAGAAAAAGTGGAACAAAAGGAGGAAAGGATCAGGATCAGGTCCTCATAAGCATAGTAAAACGAGCTGGGTGTGCATGGGTGTGCACGTGAGATTGTTTCTGCAGTCAATAGGGGACGTTGAACAATAGAGGACAACAGGGTTCACAATTCCTGAAGGTCCACAATTGACGATTGTGTACAAACATAATTATGGGAAGTCTTCCTTTAAAAGGAGGGACAATAGGGGGTCCAAAATTTCAGGTAAATACACACCTGCGTGTGGATGTATCCACAGTACGTATACAAAATGTCGTACCGGCGTAAAACAAGACTTGAAAACCACAGGTTTGCGATCGAGTGAGAGGAAAACATGCATAAGTAGCAGAGATTCTGATAGAACGTATAGAAGGAGTGTGGTGCAGCCAGGTCGGCCTGACTACTATGATCGCGAAGCAGTGTCGCGAGCCGGCCCGGCGATCACCGCGTAGTATTAGGCGAATACAGAACGTGCGATTCAAAAGTTAACAAACACAATGTACGAGCTGATACGTCACTACATAATTATGAATGTTGATAGTTTTTCGCTCAAAACTTTCTGAACTGGAGCGCCCCTTTACAAACCACTTTTTAAAACTGTAAAAGGCCTGCAAAAACGAACAAGCAAATGCATTTTGTTACAGAACATTACATTTCTTTAAATTTCGTTCGAAAAAAAATACAATTTTGAAAAAGAACGTATATACCAACTTTAAACGCAGTAGGGCCTGCCCGTTAATTTTCAAAATACAAGCGCGACCTTCGCAATTTACAAAAAATATGCAAAATAATTATGTATGAATTTATGGATATACAGGTGTTTAATATTTCACATTAATTACAATAAGTGTCTGCGGCCTGTTGCATTATTCAAGGTCTATGCTAGAAGCATGAAAGTATTTCGCATAGAGCTATATTAAAATTGCAGGTAGTTATTGAATCAGAGCTTATGTTGGCTTCAGCTTACACACTGATGCAGCAACAAAAATGACATTTTTGCAATCGATAAATTTAAGATTTGAGTCAGTTATTACTGTGTTGTTTCAGTAAGTGGGATTTTTTTAGTGTAGGTACCCGGAAAACAATGTCGTTTCACTGGCCTCGGTCGCTCATCTCATAATAACCGGATATACCGGTTTTTAGTAATATTTGGGGAGAAAAAAAGTACATGCACTCTTGTGATTACGTCGAGATGTTGTTTTTTTGGCAGAAAAAAAATATGCGAATTGTCTTCAACATATTTTTGATACGCTGAGATTCACGTTTAACCAAAAGATGGTCATATTTAAAGATTGTTTCAATGAATTTTTATTTGCGGGGCGCCAATGGGGATGTCCTAACCCCAATCTATTGATATACATTTATTTAGTACATGTATTGACATGTTTTATGTTCATCGTGTTATACCGCTTAGATATTGATATCACAAGATATATTATACATCGAGGAATGGGCGAACTATTGAGGGACAAATGTTGTAAATTATAACACCTAACCCACAGATTCTGTGTCTTGATTGGCCGAGAGCGAGTCACATGTTACTTTCTAATTTTGCTATCTTTCTGTGCACGGCCAAAAGTACTATGCGCATAGCAACCAAAGTACTATACCATTAGCAACCACAGTACTATTTCCACGGCGCGGTATTTGTGTGCAAATGCATGCTGGTGTGCGCGTTGTGCGTAGCGCGTATTATTCCAAAGAGAGCGCGCCGCAGACTTGGGTTTCAAACATTTCGTGAAGGGTTAATTTTTAATAGAGAAATACATTTTCCACCAATTTTGTATTGAAATTGAAGTTTATTTCAACTGTGTTCAGATTTAAATAGTGTAAAATATTAAAATCAAGCAGAATCTGTGGGTGAAGTGTTATAAAACAAATATTGAATGCTTTATCTCGTGGTGAAGTAAAAGTAGCCTCCCTCGGTGATCCATGGACCATTCTATTTTCCCTCGGCTTCGCCTCGGGAAAATAGAATGGTCCATGGATCACCTCGGGAGGCTAGTTTTACTACACCACTCGAAGCATTCAATATTTGTATAATAGTGCATCGTTATTACGCATGTATTCGGTCAGGCAAAAGATGCGGGTCATTTATATTTTATATTTTTATATTATTATTTATTATTTTATAATTTACAAACCAGACTGCCAGATGTTGCCTTCGTCTATATTCTGCGACTGATCATGCATTCATTAAGCCTAACCAGCGCGTCGGTTTGCATTTACGTCTCATTAACGTTAACAATCCAAATTTACAGACCAGTTATTGCCCTCTTCTGTATACAATTATTAATTCCGCGGCTGATCAGCCACGTACAAGCATATTACTCTTGGTAGGACTATTGTTCGTCAGTTGCCATCATGTTGCTGGGAGTGTTGTTTCTTCTGTTCCTTCCCAGCCAGGAGGTCAGTGGTTTCTGGAAGGATGGGAGCCAGGATCCTACCTACTCACACTTGGTAAGAATTCTGTAAAAGCAATAGTGGATGAAATAGCCCACAGTTCATTTGGATAGCTTACGACGTCACTTTAAAGAGTCCCTGTTCAGATTGACCTGGAATCCGGCTTCTGATTTGCATGACACTGTTCAGGGTCAAAGTTGACACTTTTCTGGGTCAAAATGATACTTGTGTGACACTTTTCCGGACCATTTAGACGGAAACCATAGCAAACTCAAGGGCTTTTCTTTTTACAACTGTGTGAGCTTTTGATTTTGATTGGTAAAATCGTCGATATTCCGAATTCAATACTTTCAAGGGAGAAACTACACTCTTGAAACATACTGGTACAGGGCGAGGCAGAATGATCTGGGCCAAAGTTCACCTTTTTGTGATGGTAAATAGAGTGATTCCGATGAATGGCTAATACTTTGTCTTCCACGGGAATTTTGAATTTTTAAATAAGTGGCTGTGGTGAGGAGTTATGCCATTTTCATTGAAGTGGCTCATTTTCCAGTCTCGAAACCGGAATTGGTTTTGCCTTTTTTAAACGTGTCAATAATTTCAAGTGAGTCAGTCACCATGGCTAGATTTTTATTTGCTTCACATGAGAACGCGATTTCAATAAATTTGTTGGACCATGGAACCGTGGTCAGAGTGTTTTTAGCGTGTGTTTTTTGCTAACGCTTTTCTTCAAAATGGTACAGTGGATATACATGCCTTTTTATCTCATTTGCACTTGTTTTGATAATTGCTACTTTTTTTTATTTTTCTTTAATTCGGGTCCAGATCAGTCTGACTCACCCTGTACTCCACAAATGAGTGGAATTGTGGAAGCTACCTAAAACGCACGCAGTTGTCTGAGCTTTCGAATGGATTTTCCTTGTGCAAAGACTTATTTTCAGTCGGTCAGTCGGTCAGTCAGTCATTCAGTATTCATTTGGAAAAACACATCGAGGACATGCTCGTCTCTGGGTACAGCAAAACGTCTGTGACGTATATCCGCTATCATTCTAAAGTGGGGGAATCCACAACCTGCGCCTCGTTACAATAAGACTATCTTCGTTTTTATTTATTTTTTCAACAAACAGGGTTTCTATCAGAAGAACCTGACATGCAACGACGCCGGAACCACGTGCCAGGTTTGCTACAATGCGCATTCTGACGGACGAGCTTATTCACGTATGTTTTCTTTTATTACATATTTACGCAGGCGAACATTTTTGTAGCCTTTCAATAAAAAGAATCCAAAGATGCAAACCATGAGTGTCATTGGCATTTCCGCCATCCACGGAAAAGCCTTTGTTTTTGTTCTGATTGTCTTTCTTTTTCCGCTTAAAAGCAGAAAAGCGTTTGTTTTTGTTCTGATTTTTTTTCCTTTTTTTTCTTTTTCTTATAAACCGAACCCCATAGTACACGATTTTTTCTGAACACGACTTTTGTCATTTGTAAACATTGTATCTAAACCAAATTTGGCATAAGGGAAGACCCCTACCAAAAAACATTCCGCTTAACACGACTCCACGGTGACGTCATCATAGGTCATGTGACGTCATCTTAAGGTGTATATTTTAAAGCCCTACATCTGGAGAACTGTTTGTCCAATTGGGTTGAAAATCGGTATGTATTGTGGTGGAAAGTGTTTAGTTGTGACGTCATACCATAGCGCTAACACTTAATCACTCCTGTGCAGTGACCGGGCGGAGCTTACGAGCTCCGTGGGCTGCTGCGCGTACATGATTGGCCAATAACTCCCATAGATTTAGCGCACCATAGGTTTAGTACATGCACATGGTTTGTAGACATGGCGTAGCGTCTACACGTACGTACCTGGGTGGTCTTAGGTACGTTTCTTAATTGCCCCTAAGGACGTAACATGTACGTCCATGCACGTTTGTTATCTTCTCAGTGATTGCCCAATTCCCTGTCACGTGGCATAGCTATAAGTTCCTTTTACGTTCGGGTTATGAATAGGAGGCGGGCACATTATAAAGAGCCTAATACCTTGAATGAATAACTTACGCCACGGCCTTTTCAATTCATTGGCCGGGGCACAGTGTCACAACACAGACAATAGAAGGAAGGCCCACCGCTCCACCCTAATTCTATAGAAATATCTCACAGCGTTAAAGCAATTATAGTTTCGTTCGCACCTGTTGGTTTACCGCATTTGAAAAGCGCAGCATTTCGTTCAGGTATTGAACCCTCTACGCAGATAATGTGCTATAATTATGTAAAACGTCAATCAACCAAAACACACATGAAAATAGAATACACCATTCAAAAATAACAAAATTTTGGAATATACTTTTCAAAGGGAAACAAATTTTAAAAACGCATGTTTACCGATGACAGTTTTGATATCTTACATTGGTATTTGGCTTGATAGATGCATGATCATTATGTAATACGTAGAGCACACAGGATCACCCCACCCGAAAACCGTAGGAGGGGGGCAATTAAAAAAACACAAATTCCAAAAGTAGTGGTTTTAAGGTAAATTTGTATTTTAAGACGCAGCTGTTTTGAAAACTTAGCTTCATTATGTTGATACACAGGCCATACAACGTTTTTGAAATAATCCAGGGATGAGTTATACCACAAAATGTATAATTAATGCCAGTCACAACGAAACGCCCACCACCGACTACTGTCGGACAAAAATACGAGTATGGGTGGACCTGAAAATTTTACAAACCATACCATCATGTTTGTGTGCAACACCTTACATCAACAAGGGCCACAAAACAATACCCATACAGGAGTGGATCCAGCATTTTTCGCGGGGGGGGGGAGGTATATCGGCACCCCCTGGATCTGCACCTGCCATACTCGTATTTGGAAGGGTTGTAAATGGGGGAATTTAGGACAGTTTGTTTACGTCATGACATTGCTCAACCTAGCATGACGAAGACATGATATGGCCTGTTTCTCAATATAATTAAGCTTAGTATCGTATTTAAAAGCGTGTTCCAACGATAAACAACAAAACGACGGTTGTAATTTAGTTTAGGCCTAAACATCAAACATCCTCTGAGGACCACCCCTTTGTTACTGAATATCACCCCGCGTGGTTTATTAGTTTTGAATGAGAATATTGCAGATGGATTTGTTTGTCCGATCACATTTTCTTTCTTTTGGACTAATCAGCTTATTCCAATCCTAGTCATTAGGATCTAGGAGCCCCGGTTATATAATACCATTGTGAATCTGTAATGCTAATAATTCAGAGTGTGCCGAGAAAGCAAAATAAATAGTTACAATACGAATACAAGGTAAAACTACGAGATGGAACGACTGCGAACTTTACCAGTACTTCCACTGCCGCCGCCTCCACCACCACCACTTCCACCGCTTCTGACCAAAATGCCCCTTCCTCCTCCTCCACCACCACCACCAGTTTCAAAAAGTGCCCTTTTTTTCTGAACAAGTGCCCTTTTAAAAAAGAAGTGCCTTTTAAAATAAAGTGTTTCCCTTTTTTGTGGCATCTGCCGTTTTGGATGCCTTTTTCAGAATTTCGCATTGTATCGCCCTGAAAAAAACACACCATATATTGGCCCTTTGTGTGTATAATTGTCGGTTTTGAACAGTGCCCTCATCGACAGATGGGACCAGCCCCCCCCCCCCCACGCTTTTTGATTTGACGGACGCCAAGCGTCCGGAGAAAAAAAACCTGTTTACATTTCACATCGGATGAGCAAGTGCCCTTTTTAAAAAAAATTCGGATGAGCAAGTGCCCTTTAAAAAAAAAATTACCCCCAATAAAAATGACCAATGGTCAGTGTCAGGGCAAGTGTTGGGAGAAAAAAAAACATGTCTACATTTCGGCGCGGATGTGCAGTTGCCCCCCCCCCCCCAACATCAAAAACTGGATACGCTGCTGCCTAAGCTTCCAGCCATCACGTGGAAAATCAATGTATGCCATGTAGACGCGATGTCTGGTCAACCATACCATCACGTCTCAGCCAAAAAGGCACGCACGTCAATCACGAGTCGCTCAGTGAACTGGGATCATTATCATGTTAATGGCCTTATACGGTGGGGAGTCACAGCCAATCACAGGGAGGCCGCAAGCGTTAGGTTCGCTGCTCTCGTCCTACGTCCCCAGATCAGTGCTGTCCATGGTGGCATACTCCGGCATAACCAATCAGATCCACGGTTACAGCGCTGAACGTAGCCTTAGGGTCATTTTAGGTTTTCGTTCGGGAATTAAGAAACGTACCTACTGGTACATGTACATGTACATGTATATAAATGCGTCCCTGGAGCCGGAGAGCGCGCTCTGTTTTAGTTTTCGTTTTGGTCTGGGTTTTGTGAACTGATTTTCAGTCGTAGGTTACTACTAAGGTAGCTGGTCGTGTGTCTAGGTTCGGGGCTCAGCTGTTTAGGTGTTGAGTGCCGGGTGTCTGGATATAGCGGGCTATAACGGGCTTCAGCGTAGCTGCGACAGCGGGCAGAGAAGTTGGTGAATTACTTGTACATGAACTCTGCATGTGTAATTGCTTAGGAGATTTGTGTACAAAGTCTGTGTAGCTGTATTGGGGTTGCGTGTGTGTGTAGCTGAATTCTGGCTTACACACACGGCGTAGTGGGTACCCTGCTAACGGACTGTAAACATTGCTAAGCGGCTGTTGTGACGCTGTGTTTTGCTGACTTGGCGATTCATTACTAGCGCTGTGCATAGTTCCTCATTGCTGCCATTGTTGTCTAGTGCTTAATGCTGTGTGCGTTGTTGCATAGGCAAGCAGCGGGCTATCTCCAGTAACTAAGGACCCTTTTAATAAAACAACCCACCGAATCACATGCTAAATATTAAATGTTCCTAATTATTGTTGAATAAATTACGATCACTGTTGTTTGAGATTACCGACAATTCTGCTTCCGGGGTTTATGTTTACAGGTTTAGTGTGCAATTAATTAACAGAGATGAATAATCAACACTCATTCATAATCGGGCGGTAGATTTCCACCAAAACGGACCTGCATGTGCAACCTTAGCCTTGAAGGTCGCTCTGAGTGATCTCTCGTCTAGGGAAGAGCCTTGGTTTGGAAAGATTGTCTTTACCCCGATAGGAGTCAGACTTATCCTAACAGACTTGGGTTGGCCCGGGGGGTTCCCGCCACAGTATATAGACAGGGATGTGTTATAAGTAAACAAAATTGAGGTGAAGTAATGATGAGGTCATCGTAGGTTATGCACGTCATCCTTAAAGCTACATATTTTAAGGTCCTGTATCTAGGGAACTGTAAGTATGATTGGGTTTAAACTTGGTATGTAGGTATACTGGGATGCGTTATAGGTAAACATTTAACTGTCGTTATGGTAACGTCATCCAGTAATTTTATATGGATTTTTGAATTTTTTAACCTTTAAGCCACTTCTCATTAACAGAACAAGCTAAATTCAAAATTCTTTTTGTAAGAGGTATGTTTAATTGGTCATACATATTTGTTTACCAACAATTACAAAGTGTGTGATGTCATGACGATGTAGTCAAAAATGCAATTTTTATATCACATATAGGTTACATGTAAGTCTGCTCTTGGATAGGTAGAAACTATTATTAGTATACAAAATCCGAAGTTGACGTTATGTTAACGTCATCACCTGAAGTTTTATTAATTTTTTAACTTTTTACATTTTCTTCTCGGTTGGAGTCTGGATTTTATAGTGTTCGTATTTTTGTAAAATTGATTTGTAGACGTGATCCAATATACGACCGAACCCTACAAGTTGGAATTCGCCAACTTCGCCGGAAGTCATGAACACAAATACTCCATCAGTCAAGGTAAGTGATAATAGTAAAAACAAACAAACAAACACCCCAACAACCCCAACAAACCAACAAACAACCATAACAAACCACGAATCACGATTGTATGATTGTGTTCAATTAAAACTGGTGTATTTTATAATAGTGTGGCACGGTTGGAGTTTGACCAGCCTTTATCCCACAAAAATATATTAATTAGCCTCGCGCGAGGAACAGCGGTACCCCAGAAGCAAGGGGAGGGATAATTAACGAACGGTGGACTAAACCGTTAGGCTGGTTTTTTTTGGTTGTTTTTTTTTTGGTGGAAATATGCCACCGCTCTGTTAATTGAATTAGTAGTGTGGCGAAACAGTCGGTGGACTGGTGCCAGTTTACCTTGGCTCGCCTGGTTCCCCGACGTCGCCCGCGTAGTGTATACCGCATTATCAGATGTTCAGGCGGTTCGTCTGCAGGCGCCGTGGAGTGAGCGTCGGAAAGCGATTAGTGCCGATTAGCGAGTTAACCTCGTTGTAGTGTGGGCAAATGGTGAGACTTTAGAGTAACAATAAGCAAGCTAGACCTTTTATTGTAAAGGGGAAGTTAGCCTGGGTGGCTGTGGGTTGAGCTGGTAACTGGGGACCTGAGGTTCGTGTGGTATGTGCAGCAGTATTCCCTGGTCGGAAATTTGGTTGCCTGTAGCCTGTCGACCTTTTGCCGCCAAGAGTCACCTCGGTGTTTATAAACCGCGCTCCGTAACCTGAGCCAGCGCTTACTGTATGTTAGGTTGCATGTGAGGGTTACTCTGGTAGGTAAAGTCTTGATCAGTGTGTGCAGTTCATAACTTGTTGCTGTTGATCGCACTGGGTGTGCACAGTGAGGTTCTTGCCACTGTGAGATAATCGTTCTGGGGAACGAGGTTAATTACATAGAGCCCTATTTAGGCTGGGCTTTGTAATCATTGTACAATAAAGTGTGTATTGTTGTGCAAGGCTTAAGGGATGAACCTAGTGCAGCGGAATTGTTGCTCTGCGAGGTTTAGTTCCACTCATTGAACCTTGTGTACTTGGACTAAATAAAGAGTTGTTTATTGTTGTTCTCTAGTACACATGTGTAGTGAGATTTATTGACGTTCCCTTGTCACCTCTAGGTTGCTTGCCACGTGAATTGTAATTCATTAAGGGTTGGTATATTTCCCAAAAAAACAGACAGGCCTAGGATTTGAACTCCCCGTTTGTGACATTTTCTCCCCTTATTTGCGTGGAGTATTTTTAATTGATTATTAGTTCCTTAAATGTTTAAACTTGTATCAAAGATGGGCGGACAAACTGTAACGTACATGCAAGTTGCCGTCGCGAAAGTTACCACCATTTAAGGGTATGTGGCCAAAATCTGATATGAGATTTTCTTCATTACGTTACTGATAAATTCAGTTACTAGTAAATAAATGGTATTATATTACCTTATCAATGCATGACCGGTATGAGGAGACTTTTGAATCAAGACCTTCAAAACATTATGCATGTCCGTTTTATGCAAAAAAATAGTTAGTGGCCTGACGTTTCGACCCTGACGTTTCGACCCTTCCGTTTTATGTAACGAAAGTTACCAAAGTTTAAACTATTGCCATTCCACCCCCCCCTCCCAAAAAAAGCTTTTCCACTTTGAATTTATATGTTAAAACAGACTATGCTACGTGTTGAAATGAAAAAAAGTCTGACTGTTGAAACCAATGCATTAAGTTGTGAGACTCTTGTGTGCGTGTCAAAGTGCCTAAAAAGGTAACAAACGTTACTGTGAAATTGCCCAAATAGTAAAGACGTCAGTTTGTGTGAAAATTACCGACAGCGGCAGGAGATGCGTTTTCTGCTGCGCATGCAAAACAGGGAAATTCCTGAGATTGCATTTAGCACGATTGTTCTTTTCCTTTATTTTTGTGTTGTTGTGCGTCCTGTTACGTTTCGCAGATGATCCAACCCAGGCCAACAGACTGTGTTACGAGCTCCAAACGACAGACGAGAAGTTTGTTCTTTGCCTGGATACTCGCTTCCCTCCCGGTGTAGTGGTGCCGGAGACCTGTGTCTCACCCATTGCCGTGGCCTCACTGCAATTTAACGTTGAAGACAAGGAGATGAGGGGCGTACAGGTGTTAGTGTGTAAGCCTTAGCAATCAGAGGCGGCAATGTAAAGGGTGTGGTTTGGCCCCCCCCCCCCTCCCTCCACCACCACCCCACCTAATGATATACTCACAAAAGTGGTAATACTGTCGGCAAATAGTATACAAATAAGGAATTTTTCGAGTGGTGTAGTAAAACTAGCCTCCCGAGGTGATCCATTGACATTCTAGGGAGGCTAGTTTTACTTCACCATGAGATAAAGCATTCAGTATTTGTTTTATAACACTTCACCCACAGATTCTGCTAGGTTTTAATGTTTTAAATTATTTAAATCTGAGCACGGTTAAAATAACCTTCACTTTCAATACAAAATTGGTGGGAAATGTATTTCTCTCTTCCAAACGACCCCTTCACGAAATTGTTGAACCCAACTCGGCAGTGATAGGTGTCTGTACGTCATCCCAGGCCCACGCATTGTGATTATTCTAACGTAATACTTGAGCGGTAGTAAGGTCTTCCTGGGGGAACGTCTGTTTCCCTTACTTTTTTCGACACGTTATGAACGTGTCGAAAAAAGTGTACGATGAACTATTCTTCTTGATTTCCAAATGATTGTTTCTTCCTTACTGTCCTTTAATTCTCAATTGGATTTAATCACAAATTATTTTTAGTTTGGTACTGACCTAATCCTGACAGCTGAACGTTAGTTCTCAAACACTGCTTATAATTCCTTTAGAACCTCTCTCGAAGCCCGCCAAACGTGAACTGCCTTTTCAATCCGCGCGCCAAGCAAGCCACAATCTTAAGCACGTGAGCTGATCATGTAGTGATCACGCGCTGAGCACGCGCCACGCATGGATCAGGCGACCGGAAGTAGCTGCCAGGAACTAGGTCCGTATCAGTGTATAGCGCCGCCAGGCGACCAATTCGCCACAGTATTATACCTAAGGCCAAAAAAAATCTCTCCGGTTTCCGGTATGCGCGCGCGTCGCCGTAGCCATTCGTGTCGGCAAAATGAAAAAAAAAAATTTCACTGAAAGATCATGTCTCAAAACCGCCAAACTCACTGGTTTGACTGGAATCCTGCTGCTTTACAATTTTAACGTGTTTTTAGATGGGGTTATGATCGAGAATAAGCTTATGATCGAGAATAAGCTCATGTGGCCTCTCTGGTCTCCCATAAAATTTGCACTAAGTTAAGTTGGGCACCATTTTCAGTCATTAGCCGACATTTGAAACCAAAAAAAAGTCATTAAGAAGGAATTGTGTTTGACCCAGCGGCGAAACATGGATCCGGATGCGGTGAACGATGCTCTGTACTACTCACAATGCGGCAAGCAGCATTGGCATCCTTTCCTCGCCCCAAATTTTACTTCCTGTTTTAAACTTAAATTTGTATTTAATTATCTATTTTTCAGCTGATGGACGGCATCAACAATACCCCCTGTGACTTGTCCATTTTTGCGTAGATTCGAATCGGAGTTTTCTAATTTAAAACGTATATATAATAACTCTGTAAAAAGATATAAAACAGTATTCGTCCACTACCACTAGTTGAACACTTTAAATAGTGAGAAGAATAGGAATAAAAGGGGGTTATGTACGCATTGATGTTAAAATATTTGGCTTTTTTTACAGCACACCTTGATTCAGGTGGCAAAATCAAAAGCAATCTCGACCAAAAAAATACTCCTGAGTATCGTCGTGTTTCGCAATAGGATATTGAAGCTGTTTATTGGGTTTCACATTTTCGGGTCCATTTCGAATGTGATGTTATCGGGTGTTAAAGTACGCCTTGAGCCCAAACGGTTTTACAGCCAACCGTATTCAAGGAAACTCATTATACGGGATTTTTTTTTTTTTTCTTTTTTACTTTGGCTCTCCCCCAAGAGAACATAAAGCTAGTAGAAATACCACAGCTAAAGTTCATAGATTATGAGCAGGGGGCATGTTAAAGGAACAAATTATGGACAGTTGATTTAAAAGATTGGCTAGATGGAGCTAACACAGCAGAAGCGGGTAGTGAGTTCCAAAGCCTTGCATATAGGATGCTGTAAATGAGCTCAGATGTTGTGAGGTGAGTTCTTACAATTGTAGGAACAAGAATAATTGTTAAACAACCTTGCCGTTAAAACATCGTTGCCTGTCCTTTACGAGCATGTGCCTACATCTTAAAGCATATAGGTTAATTTGCTTTGATCCCAAAGTAACCTACCGAATTATTATCAAAAGGTTTACTCGGATTATAATCGTACTGGTACTAAACATCTTGTGAAATGATTCCGTCTGGTTTGCTGTCATTCAAAAGAAATCAAGAAATGTATCAAGAATCAAGAATCAAGAATCAAGAATTCGAACGTTCACCCAATAGACTTTAATAAAATTAAAGAGCTTTCTCTTAAAGGGTAACATCCAATGAGCTGAAACTTTAACGGGTTAGGTTTTGAGCATTCTCCCTTGGATTTTGTGTGGTGATCATATAATGCCTTTAAAAAAGGAAACAAATTCACAAGGTAGTGCGTGCCACCAAGATTTTGCCAAGGAGAGTTCATTTTTCCCAGTGCATTGTGGGAGATGGACGACAAATTTGCAGCTCGGGACATTTGAAATTGTTAGTTTTTCCGGTCAGTGGTTTCGTAAGCGTACGATTCGAGGATCTGTTTGCCCAAAACCTAATTTGATTCATTTCTTTTGTTGTTATCAATATGGTGTTTTTTGTTAAGGCGGCAGAACGCTATGCCCCAATCTATGACATATTAGCTCAAGTTGTCTCATTCAAATGAGCCGTGTTTTGTCGACCGTAAACTTGAACAAATGAACTCGCCTTTGCGAACTCTTGGTGGCGCACTTCATTGTGAATCACCCGAATTGACAAATTTACAACAATTTTGTTCAGTAAGTTATTTCATGTTCAAACAATTTAATTGTCCTCAAATACTCAACGTTTTTAAACATCAAGTTAGACATAAGAATACCTATACACTGCATTACCTTACTACTTAATTTAAAATTCAATTGTGATAATCGGAGGTTGACATAGACCAACAAATCCTAAATAGTGCAAAACTCTTTTACATTCATGTACAGCATACATTCGTCAAAATGTTCGCAGTAACAAACCCCTACATTATTTTAATGAATACCGTTACTTAATGATCTTAAATTGCCTAAAATCGCCCGAGAGGTCTGAAAAATTGTAAAAACAAAATGGTACAGGGTTGCAGACTTGAGTGCTTGAGGGATTTTTTCAGTTGCTCTCCCCGTAACAAATACAAGGCCCCCCCCCCGCAAAAAAATCTACCGCTTTCCACTCTTGAACGACTTATCGAACAAAAACTCGCCAACGTTCAGTTATGAAATATTCGTAATTCAGATTTTGAAGTCCTGAAGACGGTCAGAGCATATTGACCGGAACGTCGAGTTTATACCTCTGGTTCTTTTCAGAACCATTCTCTTAGTTGAGAAATTGTTCTCACATGGTGTTTCCGCAAACCTTTCATTCATAAATAAATCCACCATGCAAAGCCTCAAATCTTACTATATTCAGATATGGATATATATGTGGCCCGATAATCATTCAGGCATATCTTTTGTGCGTTATGGGCTCAAAAATGACCAAAACAAAAGTTAATTTACCGAGGGTTAGGGTTAGGGGTGGAATTGTCCACAAATAAAAAGGACCCTTTCCGTTTAAATTAATCTCACAAATTAAATACAAATTGAATAGTGTTGAAGAGCAACTTGAAAGTAAGAAATCAAGCGAATTGATTGGTTTTGGTGTGGGAAGGAGTAGGGGTGTCGCATGTTGGGGTAACACTTGGGTGGACTTCATCTGTCCCTCGAGTGATGTTAATCAGTTG
This sequence comes from Patiria pectinifera, assembly GCA_029964075.1. Taxonomy (NCBI): domain Eukaryota; kingdom Metazoa; phylum Echinodermata; class Asteroidea; order Valvatida; family Asterinidae; genus Patiria; species Patiria pectinifera. The sequence goes on from CM057150.1 coordinate 8,489,506, forward strand.
GTCTAGTTGACGGCAGTATTGTGTTTATGTATAGGCCTTGGGTGGGGTGTGGGATTGTCAAAACTGCACCCCCTTTTGTACCACCCCTGATTCCTAAGGCTTACACACTAACACCTGTTGGCCCCTCATCTCCCTATCTCCATACTTAACGTGCAATGAGGCCACGGCGATGGGCGAGGCACAGGGTTCTGGCACAACCACACCGGGAGGGAAGCGAGTATTCAGGCAAATGACAAGCTTCTTGTTTCTCATTGGAGAATGCTCTGTTTGGAGCTCCGAGCACAGTCGGTACGTCTGGGTTGGATCGTCTGCGAATCGTAACAACAGGCAATAAAGAATGCAAAATATGACGAAGAGTACATTTCCAACTGAATGCGTTCTGAGGACCCCTTCCCGTGAACTATTTTTCCCAAACAACAACGTTGTGATGGCTGTAGAGCGCCATCTACGATCCCTGTTAATATACGAACGCAGGTATATAATTCCATGAATAACGGTTTGCTGTCGAGCTCTACGATAGCTCAGCTGGATAATGCAAAGGTTTTGAGAACGGAGGATGTGACTTCCACACCACATCTTTCCAAAAAAAATTCTTTTCCAATATGCGGCTTTGGAGGATTTTTTGTTACGAGGGAAATAAAATCCGAATTTTGTATGGTTCGATTTCATTTTCGGATCTTTTATATATCTGTTCTCATGTTTTACGGAAGTAAAGTCCAAAACCTCATAACGTACGCCATATTATGTCGTTTGTGGAAACAAATCGCCCCTTCCCTCTTTTGCACGTATGTATGTCCTGCTGCTGTCGTTCTAATATTTCACACATTCTGACTACATGTATATACAGACACAGAGCTGACACTGTTGACTGTTTCTTTTGATGTGTTGAACTAGAGCTCTGGGACACAATTTGTCATTCATGGTTGAGCGAAACTGTCATCAATAAACTTGAAATTGTCATTAATGCGGCATGTCAATCTTAGGTTCTCATCAAGAAGACACACAGATAGGCATTCGACGCTATTTGATTTCAATTTCAATTTTTTTTTTCGATGAACATTTTATTTCACTTCACAATTTCGTTTATTTTATTGGTAGAAAATAAGCATTGAATTGCCGTTGATGGCAGAACACAACATTTTTTGTTCAAGAAAGATATCAAATATTGAATTGTTAGGTATATTTTTCGTTGCTTTTGCAGTGTTCACTCTTCGCAGTTAATCTGTCTTGAATTATAATACTTAATGAACCCAATCAAATAATCGGATGTTGTGCTTCGTGGTGGTTGTTGTTTGTTTGATATGTTGCCTATTGGATTGTTGGGTTGCATGTTTATTTGTTTGTTTTTGCTATTATCACTCACCTTGAATGATGGAGTATTTGGTATCAAAAGGTCCGGCAAAATTGGTGAATTCCAACTTGTAGGGTTCGGTCGTATATTGGATCACTTCTGCAAATCAATTTTACCAAAATACGAACACTTTAGAAATACACCGAATTTATCGGTTAAAAATAACAAGGTCATTTATGTATTTGTCGAAATACGACGAGAAGATTGTTTAATTCAAGTGTACTTTTTTGTACTACTGCAACATTGCCCAACTTCAAAGTGGACGTTAGCTCACCACAAGAATGCATTGCATAGACCGTGGGTAATGCAACAGGCCACAAACAATTATTGTGACTGATGAGTGGTAGTAAACACCTGTTTATCCATTAACCCCTATATACTTATTGTGCCTAAGGTTGTACTTGCGTTCTGCAATTTAATGGGTAGGCCCCACTGCATTCTATTCTTCATCAAAAGCAAATATTTTGACCATCTTCTTAATGACAACTATGAGAAGAAGAATAACACCTTTTTTCCCCATCCTTCATGTGCACTTTATGTATACCGATCACTTTCATGGCTCATTTCTAAGGTTCTCCCGGTCAATTTGGCAAATTTTAAAGGAACGTTACGGCCTGGAATGCGCCCAATGGGCTACAAAGTGCGTTTGAAACGAAATTATAAAAAAATGAAAACAATATTAAAAGTAGAATATAAACGTCCACACCATCATCCTTTACTAACTGGACGTGTTTGATTTGTTGTTGCGAGAGAGAACCATGTCAGAACGAATTTCGGGGGTCACGATTTTGTCCCCGAAAAAATCGAGCTGTTGGCGCTAGCTGTGAACCCAGCCACACAGTGGTTCGCATTCTGCGGACGTGTAAGAAACAACATTTGTGTATTGGTACTGTGTGTATTATGTATCGCACGCATAACATGTACGATACATTGAATAGACACGACTTGAAATACGAATGTAAGCGATGTAAACAAAAGGAGGGTACGTCTTTTCTCGAGAGCCGTAAGACATTATTGGGTTTGTTTCCTTTCAACCACATCTTTAAATAAGTACACAATACATGTACAAAACATGTTGTTTGCGGGGATTTCAGGCCGTAATTTTTAGTGTTCATTTTCACTTTTTCTGCATGTGATTTTCCTTATGGATTCAAAATGACACTCGTGGTTTGCATTTAGGGATTTTCTTTAGTTGAAAGCCGGCAAAATGTACGTCTGCGTAAATGTACAAAAAAAGGTGAACATACGTGAAAAAGCCTTTCCTTCACAATGCGCAATGTAGCAAAGCTGGCACGTGGTTCCGGCGTCGTTGCATGTCAGGTTCTTCTGATAGAAACCCTGTTTGTTGAGAAATCAAATGATTTGACTTTTAAAATATTGATTGTAGATAAGTCACATACGCTTCGCTGTGCCAAGAGGCCAGCAAATCCTATTTGTATTAATCAAAACAATACGATACGATACGATACAATACAATACAATAAGGCATTTTATCAAGCACCCTTTGAGGACCACAGCGCGGTACTAGGCAATATATATAATAAATTACATATTAATGAACCATGAAACTCAAAAAACAGAACATCAGTAAATAAATAAAATACAAAGCAATGAAAGAAATTAGACAAGAGGTGTATTAATTAATGTAAACTGTTTTTCAGGTCAGTGATTCTTAAAAATAACGGAGAATTTAGATATGCACAATGCTAGTCACGATGGCCATATATCACGCGGTATCGTGCGTGACTGCATGCACTTGTGTACAGCGGGCAACCCATTCACTTGTATGCCGCAGAAGTTTCGGAGAAGCATGCTGCTTCAAGTACAAGCGGTACAACCGGTATAACCTCGATAAATAGTTAAACCAAATATATTCACCAACATTGAAAACTTTAACCACGGAAAATACATTCTCAAAAAGACTGATCCTGTAAGTAGTTGAATCAAATTGCAGACTCGTTTTTCTCCATCTACTTTTGTTTGGCACCTGGAACCTAGTTTACTTGGGACCAAGGTTGTTTCGTGTCAATTCGGTCCCAAACCAAGTCATTTGGAGTCAACTCGGTCCAAAGTTAACTCGATGGCGCATATTCAAATAATCCAGGCCCAAAATACACAATACTACATGTTTTACAGCGAGCGCGGTGCGGCGACCCCCACTCAATCCCACTATGCATTGCGGTAAACATTGTGTGACGTCATTAGTACCTATAGGGTTATTATGAAAGCACTTGTGATTTACATTTTACTTGTAGTGGGCTTGTGTTGGACTCGGCTCAAGAATTCTTACCAAGTGCGAGTAGGTAGCATCCTGGCTCCCATCTCCCCAGAAACCACTGACCTCCTGGCTGGTAAGGAACAGGAGAAACAACACTCCCAGCAACATGATGGCAACTGAGGAACCTTAGTCCTGCCAAGAGTAATATGCTTGTACGTGGCTGGTCAGCCGCGGAAATAATCATTATATACAGACGAAGGCAACTTCATACGATTAAACTTTATTGCAATAAATTTGAATACGTTAAATCGTTAAATCTCCTGCGTTCATTACAAACCTTCATAAACAAAACCGATGGATAGTTCTCAAATAGTTATCATTTTGTCCTTCAATATGTCTTACATAGTTATATGTAAGCGATATTAGACGCTGAAGACTAAATATTTTTGGGGTTGGAACATCTCCATTGCGTCCAACCAATATAATACAAAGAAATAAATACTGCCATTTCGACAAAATCTGGAATTGACATGGCCATGACCTGCTAAAGGAACTATTGTAAGCTACACTTGTAATGATTGACCCTAGTATACAAAATCTCATTGTAGGCAAATTATGTTGCTCCTTTTCCCGTGCAATATCTTTTTGTGCGCATTTCTGGAGCAGTTATGCTAGCGCCTCCTTGTAAACACGTACAGTGTAATTGTTCAAAAGTCAGCCCTTTTCATCAATGTAAGTAACAAACGAACGTATTTTTTCTTTAAAAAAAAACACACAATGCAAAACTCGGAATGAATAAAGACGGTATGTTAAAGCGGAAAAAAATGAAAGAAACTCGAATTAAAAAAATATTATCTTCTACATGCCCATGCCTTTGGGATAACGGTGGCGCATTATAATTGTGAGTAAAGGGCAATAACAATTATTCATTACGCGACTGTCTGGCAAAAATGCATTCACCCGAGGTAAAGTAATAAAATTAATCACCAAATTGATAATCTCATGCATTATGGAGAATATTTTTTGATTGCTATTAGTCATATTTTATGAGAACAGAATACAGCCTTTTGCAGTGGGTACTATTTGCATTGAAGACAATTCGCTTTTTTTTTTTCTGGCAACAATATAATATCTCGACGTAATTACAAGGGAGCCCGTACTTTTTTCTCCTCGATTAATACTTGAAGCTAGTCTAAAATAGACCATGTAGTTCAGTCGGAAAAGGGGGGTATCGTGCATCCTCAGAAATCAATTTCTAATCAACGTTTCTAGGTCAGAAAAAATGCGTAGAAAACGATTTGCTATGTTAAAAAATTCAAAAAATGTCCCACGTATTGTTTTTATGCAAATTAGTGCCGCCATTACCGAAAAATCTATTTTTAACTATATCTCAGCCAATATTGCAGATAACTGAACGAACTAGGTGTCTAAACCCATGTTTTCAAGGTCAGAGATCACAATAAAACTATTTTGGCAGTGACCACATGTGTCTGTGGCATAGGATTATGCAAATTAGTGCCGCTAATACCGGAAAATCATGTTTTTGGCATATCTCGGCCAATATAGCACATAACTACACCAGTAAGGTTTCTAAACCCATGTTTTGAGGGTCAAGTATCATTAGAAGACCATTCACGAAGTAACTATGTGTGTCTTTGGCATGAAAATATGTAAATTATAAAGTGTCGGTTTATCAGATATTTGATTTTTAACCAATATCTCGGCCAATATTGCACATAACTACACAAGTAAGGTGTCTAAACCCATGTTTTGAGGGTCAGGTATCATTAGAAGACCATTCACGAAGTAACTATGTGTGTCCTTGGCAGGTAAATATGTAAATTCTAAATTGCCGATTTATCAGAAATTTGATTTTTGTCTCTTGATTTTTGTCTCTTGTTTATACATATGCGGTGAATCAGCGGAAAGCTGCACTCCGAGGGGAGAGAACCCACCATTTACTAAGGGAATGACTTGTGGACACATTTACGAACGTAGCCACGATTTTGCCGACAAGAGGACGATTTGCAAACAACAGTGACAGTTTTGAGTGCTACAATCTTCGCACCACAAAGCATCTAGAATCAAAAAATATCCGCGTACTATAAACGGGCACCGAACCCCACGCCGTCATTTTTGGGACCCACAGTGTTAGTGTGTAAGCCTTAGTAATCAGGGGTGGCAATGTAAAGGGTGGAGTTTGGCACCCCTAACCCCCCCCCTCCCCGGCCCCTCCACCACCACCCCACCTAATGATATTCGCATAAACGTGGTAATACTTGTCGGCAAATAGTATACAAATATGGAATACTTCGAGTGGTGTAGTAAAACTAGCCTCCCGAGGTGATCCATTGACATTCTATTATCCCAAGTCGAAGCCGAGGGAAAATATAATGTTCCATGGATCCCCGAGGGAGGCTAGTTTTACTTCACCATGAGATAAAGCATTCATTGTTTGTTTTTTAACACTTCACCCACAGATTCTGCTTGGTTTTAATGTTTTAAATTATTTAAATCTGAACACGGTTAAAGTAACCTTCAATTTCAATACAAAATTGGTGGGAAATGTACATGTATTTCTCTCTTCCAAACCACCCCTTCACGAAATTGTTGAACCCAACTCGGCAGTGATAGGTGTCTCTACGTCATCCCAGGCCCACGCATTGTGATTATTCTAACGTAATACTCGAGCGGTAGTAAGGTCTTCATGGGGGAACGTCTGTTTCTGTTACTTTTTTCGACACGTTCATAAAATGAACGATGAACTATTCTTCTTGATTTCCAAATGATTGTTTCTTCCTTACTGTCCTTTTATTCTCAATTGGATTTAATCACAAATTATTTTTAGTTTGGTACTGACCTAATCCTGACAGCTGATGATGTGCACATGCACAATTATTTCTTCCAAATTTGCTCCGTACGTTAACAGAAAAGTCATTAAGAAGGAATTGTGTTTGACATCCCGGCGAAACATGGATCCGGATGCGGTGAACGATGCTCTGTACTACTCACAATGCGGCAAGCAGCATCGGCATGGGTGACGATCCCGATGAAAATACATGTCCTTTCCTCGCCCCAAAGTTTACTTCCTGTTTTAAACTTAAATTTGTATTTAATTATCTATTTTCAGCTGATTGACGGCATCAACCATACCCCCTGTGACTTGTCCATTTTTGTGTAGATTCCAATCGGAGTTTTCTAAATTAAAAATATATAACTCTGTAAAAAGATGTAAAATAGTATTCGTCCACTACCGATTTTATATCGAAATCTAGTGGACACTATAAATAGTGAAAAGAATAGGAATAAAACGGGGTTATGTACGCATTGATGTTAAAATGTTTTGTTTTGTTTTTTACAGCACACATTGATTCAGATGGCCAAAAAAAAAGCAATCTCGACTAAAAAAAATACTCCTGAGTACCGTTGTGTTTCGCAATAGGATATTGAAGCTGTTAAATGGGTTTCACATTTTCGGGTCCATATCGATGTTATCGGGTGTTAAAGTACGCCTTGAGCCCAAACGGTTTTACAGCCAACCGTATTCAAGGAAACTCAGATACGGGAAAAGTGTTTTGTTTTGTTGTTTTTTTAAATTGGCCCTCCCCAAGAGAACATAAAGCTAGTAGAAATACCACAGCTAAAGTTCATAGATTATGAGCAGGGGGCATGTTAAAGGAACAAATTATGGACAGTTGATTTAAAAGATTGGCTAGATGGAGCTAACACAGCAGAAGCGGGTAGTGAGTTCCAAAGCCTTGCATATAGCATGCTGTAAATGAGCTCAGATGTTGTGAGGTGAGTTCTTACAACTGTAGGAACAAACATAACTGTTAAACAACCTTGCCATTAAAACATCGTTGCCTGTCCTTTTACGAGCATGTGCCTACATCTTAAAGCATACAGGTTCATTTGCTCTGACCCCAAAGTAACCTACCGAATTATTATCAAAAGGTTTACTCGGATTAAAAATTGTACTGGTACTAAACATCTTGTGAAATTATTCCGTCTGGCTTGCTGTCATTCAGATGTAATCAAGAAATGTGGGTGAATTCCAACTTTCACTCAATATACTTTAAAATGTTATGGATTAAAATGTTTTCTCTTCAAAGGTAATATGCACTGAGCATAAACTTCAACGGATTAGGTTTTGAGCATTCTTCTTTGGATTTTGTGTGGTGTTATTATTGGAAAACGATCAAAATGTGTTAACAGCAAGTGATCACATATGCCTTTAAAAAGGAAACAAATAATGGAAATGACAGTAACAGAAGAATGGAAAGAATCCAACAAGTGCTGAATTGACAAGCCATATAATTTAGAAACTCAAACAATTTAATTGTCCTCAAATACTCAACTTTTTCAAACATCAAGTTAGACATAAGAATACAAATACACTGCACCACCTTACTACTCAATTTAAAATTCAAGTTGTGATAATAGGAGGTTGACATAGACCCACAAATCCTAAACAGTGCGCAACTTTTTAAAATTCAAAAACAGTATGTACGTTTGCCAAATGTTCACAGTAATAACCCTTTCGTGTAATTTGAAGCGTAATTGGAAGTACTGTTTCCTAAATTATTTTAATGAATACTATTACTTTATGATCTTAAAAGGGCAAAAAATCGCCCGAACTTTTGAAAATTTGTAAAAAGAAAAAAAAATATGGTGCAAGGTTGCAGACTTGAGTGCTTGAGTGATTTTTTTTTCAGTTGCTCTCCCCGTACCAAATACGAGTCCCCCCCCCAAAAAAAAAATCTAAAGCCAAAAAAAAAATATTCGGTCTCTGGTCAGACCAAAGTTCCGGAATTGACGCAGCCACGCGGCTTTTCTTTTTTTCTTCAAGCTTGGATTGTACAGACAAGGTGGTACTATGTTGCTTTTTTGGTGTCCTCATGTACATTGGTGTCCTCCATAATTTGCCTTGGTGCAATTTCACATTCCTTGGTGCTGTTTGGTAAAAAAAAAAAATTGAGGATGCGCGGAAATAGAGGGCGCTGTTGGAGCTACCGCGGAACATTTTGGAGAAAAAAAAAGATCGACGCGCATATGATTAAAATCGACGCGCGCGCTGACCAGAGACCGACTTATTTATTTTTTTGGCCTAACGCTTTCCACTTTTGAGTGACTTATCGAACGAAAACTCGCGAACGTACAGTTATGAAATATTCACAATTCAGATTTTGAAGTCCTGAAGACGGTCAGAGCATACTGACCGGAACGTCGAGTTTATACCATATCTGGGTCTTTCCAGAACTATTGTCTTAGTTGAGAAATTGTTCTTACATCGTGTTTTCGCAATCCTTTTATTCATTAGTATATCCACCATACATAGCCTCAAATTTTACTATATTTAGATTTGGATTGATATGTGGCCCGATAATCATTCAGGCATTTTTTTTGTACGTTATATATGCATTTATATGGGCTCAAAAATGACCAAAACAAAAGTGTATTTACCGAGGGTGAAGTTACTGCGTGGTGTGTAATTAGTGCCACCTGATATCAAGAAAATTAAAATCCTAGATATTTGTCACGATCCCTCTCGATTGGACGAAAGGCTTGTTTCATTAGTAATTGAGGAGGTATGAAAATTAGTCCCCCCATACACACACAAAGAACTCATGAGGTTAATAAATATTTAATTTTATAATAAACTGTCTACACCATGTAGGAAAAAATGAGCGCATAATTCAGGTAGACAATGGCTCGACAAAAACTGTTAAAAAAATGGTTATAATAAACAGTACTCTGGTATAAACTATGCTGCAGTGGTGTATAAATACTTCCTTCTAAAACCCAAGTCTGTGATCAGAGGCCACCGTTTGCATAGCGATGCCCTTAGGCCAAAAAAAAAAAGTCTCCGGTTTCTGGTATGCGCGCGCGTCGCCGTAGCCATGCGCGTCGGCAAAATGAAAAAGTTTTTTTTTCAATACAAGATGATGTTTCAAAACCGCCAAACTCACTGGTTTGACTGGAATTCTGCTGCTGCACAATTTTAACGTGTTTTTAGAAGGGATTATGATCGAGAATAAGATTTATGTGGCCTCTCTGGACTCCCATATTTGCACTAAGTTTAGTCGGGCACCATTTGCAGTCATCAGCCAACATTTGAAGCAAAAAAAAAAAGGAAAAAAATAAAACACCACTTTTTGGGCAAGCTCCATACCAGAAACCGGAGACTTTTTTTTTTTGGCCTTACCTGGATTTAGAATGGAATATTGACTGTACACATTTTTAGGTTTTATATTGTCCTGGCCACGTGGTAAACACACCCGGGGCCATCTATCACCAGATCCTAGTATGGACCATAGTACGTCCTTCAGAGGGGGTGTCAGTCTTGTGATCCTACTGGAGGGGTTGAAAATTGGCGGGAAAACCCTGTGTGCTTGTGCACATTTACATAGGCTTGTGTACAAATGCACTATAAACATTGGGATTATTTCGATCACCCCTGTGACCAAAATGGAATGTCAAATGGGGTTATGTCTGCGGTTTTAACGGCTGTTTGGGGCCTGATAGATACTACAGACATGCCAGAGGTTAATCAGGGGTGAATGGGCTGGTTGTGAGGGTCGGGTGGCTCAAATTACATGTTGTCATGGAAACATTCCATACAGTCACGGGATATTAAACATTAAAGGTGCTCGCTCCAGTACCTAGAGGTGGCTCAGAGGTCATGGATAGATTGTACACAGTGGCACGTATCCATGGAGCTCACATGTGTGGTTGGATTCAAGTTGTTAAGGATGCATTCACCGCACTATTTTCGAGTTTTCACCTCGAAATTTTTTTCGATATTTGCTTTTCGTTGCTTCAGTTTCCATTAAAAAAGTCACACACTTCTAAACGATAATAGATCATCATCATGTTGCAGCCGTTTGATTTTTTTCCCCATTCAAATCAATGTAACCAGAGCGAGGCTGGAACGAGAAATAGTCTGGTTCCCTTTTGCAGAAAAAAATATCATATACTACTGTTATTGGATAATAATAATAATAATAATAATAATAATAACATGACTAAAATGGTGGAAACATGATAAAGGTCTTTTCCACCTCCACCTGCGTTGAGTTATTGAGTCACCATTGTCAAAAAAATTATAAAAGACTGGCTGCTAGACAACAAATCCGGCTCTCACAGGGTGGGTGTGTGTGTGCGTGTATGTGGGGGTGGGTCATGTGTGGGTGTGAGTGTGGGGAAGGGTGTTCAATTATGCGCAAAAATAAAATCCCCTTTTCTAAAGGTTGAAGACGGCCACAATATGAGTAAAGTATTTGTTTGTGCTAAAACAAAGTAGGCTATACACGTTGAAACGTTAGGGGAAAAAAACAAATCCGATTTACTTGAAGAGCAATGCAGCTTTAAATACAAGCAAAACAGTATTTGAGCTTATGTTGCACGCAAAAGAAACCCACAAAGTTTAATCGGATTGTGTGGATTCTCGCAGTACAATAAGTTGTGAGGAATTATTGACTTGGAATATAGTTCAATTAATATTTTATGCCATGTCGAAGCGATTATTACCAAGACAGGGGCAGATCCAGGAAAATATGTGCAGGGAGGGAGAGGGGGCTCATCAGCACAAACATGCTGAAACTTGGCCTCCGTACAATCAATAGGTGGGGGGTGGCTCATTCCATACTTTTAACGGGGGCGCTGTTCAAACCTAACGATCGTCAACTCTATATTTTGAACGATTTGTGTGGATCCCGCGGTGTTCGTGATAACGGCGTTCCGCTGTATTGTTTCCTGTTTCTAAATATGGATCGCACAATTTCGTGGAAATCCTAACGACGAATCCATCAAAACCACGACTCCATTTAAATCCCATACACCTCATGTCTGATGTTCAGTGTGGGATCAGCGGGAAAAGAATGAAAACATGACACACGGGGCAGGGTGGGGGTTGGGTGGGGGTGGGGGTGGGGGCTTGACATGTCCTCGTTGTGGAAACGACCATCACTGTAGCTCGCAGCACATTGCGGTTAACGTACCCTTCCGGTGATGTGATATGCACTTGAAAAACACATAAAGAAGGTTGATTTAAACGGTACATGTAGTACACTCTAAAATAATCCGGGTTTCGTTTCGCTTAATACCTTTCAGGTTCAAAACTGACACTATTCAAGGTCGAAATGATACTTCTTTGAATCGTTTTCGGGTCATGTTCGGCCTTATAACCATGGCAACGGTGTAATTGTCACCCACGGGCTCTGAGAAGCATCAGGCCGAAGGGAACCAGAATTCCAGATCTATCTGACCATGGACTTTTAGAGTGTAATTTATCCAATTTGCACCTACGCCACGTACTGAAGTTGTGTACATGTTTTCACAAGTAAAGGTCATGAAGATAAATAGTGAATTGAAATGTTCCAACCTCGTCCAACTGATCAGGCTTACGCTTGTAACTGTTTTCCCTTCTGTTGCCTGTAATGCTATAATAATAGATGAGGTTTTTGTCATGAAAGGGCACACGCAACTGCCCAATAGCATGCACTTCTATCACTTACGACAGAGAGATGTCCCTTTTTTTATATTGGCCCGCCTCCCACCTTAGCAGGGAACTCCAAGCAAATCTCAAAATAAAGAAAGATTTTATCAGGCAAGTGCACTGCAACTGATCTTGGGTTTTGACTTTTTTTCTTTATTGAATTAGGATGGTGCATCACCTTTATCATTTAGTCATCATTTAGTTGGACATTCTCATGAATTTAGAACATGAATGAATGAACCACCAGCGGTAATTCCAATTGATTCCAACGGGCAAAATTTGCTATACAGTGCGTGCAAGTCAAAATAGCTCCGGCGACTTATTTTGGTCCATTATTTTAAATTTGGTGACATTACTCGCTTCAGCTTTCCTTCATGTAATGATTTTCTTTTCCGTTTCGCAAGGAAAACTACCTTGATTTCTACATCTACCTCGAGGAATTTGGCACGAAAACCGTGAAAATTGGTCCCCTGACCTTAGATAATTTACACAGTAAGTCAGCTCCATACGCAGACAAAACGAGCGATAAATCCAGTCGACCCATGTAGACTTTGGTATTAGACATGTGAGCTCCGTCAATTATCAATTAGCTTGAGCAACGTTTAGTCGGTCCTTTTTAAAGAGTCAAATTATTTTATCAACTAGCTTCAAACCGAGTGATAAATTATTTTTGCCATGTGATTTGCTATCAAAATATTATCTTTTAAATTCAAATATTTCCAGAGATTCTAAAAAAAAAAGGGGTTAAACTTTGTACATGTGGACTGAGCTAAACGCCATCTGAAACTAGGTGGCGCTTTTCATGCACACATATTACAGACGTCGACGCGAGTTTGCCGACAAGAGGGACGACTTTAATACGAACAGTAATGACAGTTTTGGGTATGACCATCCACAGTTCAACTCCCTCGCCTAGCAATGCCCGTGACATTGGTCTATCACAGAATCTTATGAATCAACGAAACCTGCTGTGATATATGCAATGTGCTCACAAATCATGCGCAGTCGGTAGAGAAACAAGTAAAAAGTAAATAACAAAACTAAAGGAACAGTCTTTTCGTGCCTTGTTTTCAACATTTCTAATTGACTTCACAACAAAGTGTCGGTAAATAATTTTACATTAGGGAGACCTTTATTGTTAGGTTAATTATATGTCTCTCTCTAGAACGTATTGTTATGCAAGTGGCATCATAAACAACTATCCGGTCGAAAATAGTCTAATATTTTGGAAAGGGGCATTTACAAATGGGGGTATTGGGAACGTTTTGCTTGTGCACTAGATTATTCGAATGGCTCCCTGAAGTGTCCCTTTGGTTGTTGTTATAATTGCGCTTTTTGGCTCGTTTATTACATTTTAATAATAATGCCTAGAGGCTACGCATTACGACCTTCGTCAATGGTTTTACACAATGCATTTACTAACTTCAATTTACATCAATGTTGTTGCAGTGAAGTAATGTGTTTTGCAAAGCAATCTTAAATATTTGTAATGAACTTAAACTAAACATTTTCCGCAAAATATGATTTTGATTTTAGCAATAGCAATATACAAGGAGAGACTCACTGACAACCAGGAATACAGTCAATGTTTATCTTAAGTCAGTCACATGTTCAGTCACAAGTTCATCACAAGTCAATTCACAAGTCCGACTACAAGTAAAGGTGCATTGAACAATAACAAATGTATGCCAATGTCAAAGCTCATTTGACTAGCGTGTGATTTGAATTGGATAACTAATGTGACACTTGCATGGACAAGTGATTGACTCGACTACATTATTCCCGCTGACAACACAATAATTAATAACCGCAAAAGTGTCAAATTCAAGATGTTTTGATTACTTACAAATAAAGTTGTAACAGTTTGTATGTATAATTTACTTTTCCCCCTGATAATTAATGGCTGAGCAATAATATACATATTTTTGCAGAATCTCGATATGAATTATATTAACTCATTTAGGATATTTGGAAATAGGCTAGCTATGTACACGTCCGCAGGTATTTTTGTACTCGATAACGACATCAAATAATATGTAAATAATTCCATAAAGTGGATTACAAGTCATATAAACTATAGGCCTACGCATTTGAATTGTGCATAAAAGGCTTTATCCTTCTTACATGAATTCAACCTTAAATACACTATTTTATTGCTAATAATAACTTTCTGAGCAATTCCTTTTTCACACTGCAACATAAGCATTTTTTTTTCATTTATATTTCGCTTCTAGAAAGTTAATGATGGGTCGTGAGACATTATCACTTTTTTGTTCAACAAAAATTCTGATTTTGACAATAAATCATTGTAATCACATTGAAGGTTTTCATACTAAGTACAAGCGTTATGCGCACAGTCGATTTGGATGTACATGTAGAAGAGATTACACCAACGTTTCATACGATTTTAACTTCGGTAATTGCCGTTTTGCAAACTCATCCAACGATATCTTTATTTTTTTAATACATGTATTTCCTTAGTATTCGACAAACACCTCCAGAACGACTGACATGCATACAAATAATTCGAAGTGAAAAACCTTTGAACCAATTCAAATGTCGATTTCTTTACTTACAAACAATTGATATCATTTCTGGTCGAAAGTTATTTCTACTGCCAAAAAAGAAGTGCTCCAACAAATTGGAATGTTGTTGTGTACCACAAATTACAGCTAAAGGAATTATATTTACAGAGCAGAAGATCCAGTCGCTATAATTTCACAAAACAAAATGACATTTTCTTTTTTTTCTAAAAAGCCGCCTGTGACATAACTACACTCAAATCTTGTATTCTGTCGTGTCTGGCATTAATTTTCTGTTTGCGATCATCGTAGTGACGGATGACCAATAATGAACATTCACCGAGTAATATGTTCCTGTCGTGACATGGGCGTCACATTCAGACCGCAGCTTTAATGCGGAAGGGTTCTAATTTAAGGGAAGATTAAACATTCATACATCTTTAGCTTTAAGTAACCGTTGGCGACGATGTCTTCAAACTTTGGGGTCTGAATTGAACAATTTAGAAAAATATAATAACGCTTCGTGTTTAAAATTCGTCAGTGTTGGAAGTTGAAGAAAAGAACGAATACATAATGGGACAAAATATTAAGACATCATTTACATGCTCGTTGTAAGTCCTTTGTTATTAATTTGTTTTGTTTATCTTTATGTATTTAAATTTTTACCTAGGCCTCCATTAGGCCTTATACAAGCGGGCATAAACAGACCAAAAAAGGGGGCATGGGAAGGCGGTTTCATGCTGGATGACATCGTTGGCATCACACCTTGCGATACATCTTTACTGAGCACAGGTCAGCCACTGCCAGCTGTTGCCCATCTGCTGTAAATGTGATTCCATGGGGGTCGTACAGACCCTGGGCCACACAGCTGGCAAAATTACCCGTACAATCATAATGGTGTATGTGGCCGGTGTTGTACCCCGTGTCCACTGCAAGGTAGATACCCGAGCTGTTGCTGCATACACCCTTGCAGTATTTCACTGGTTTACCGTCGATGGTTGGCTGGATTGTGCTAACAGTCACAGCGTTGCCATTAGACACCTCCACTATCTCCACTAGTCCCTGCTCCCACTCACTGATCACAATCAAACCATTGCTCAGTACAGCCAAGTAGGAAGGTCGTATCTTTACTGGCATGGTGTGTAGGATATCTCCATTCCTGGGATCGAACTCAATCAATACCTTCCTTTTCTCATCACCCCCTAGGATGTTACCATTGGGCATGGCTACTACACTCCTGAGCTGCCCGTCTGTCTTGCCAACCTCATCCTCTGGCAAAGTGTGGAAATCAAACTTGTGGGTGGTATCTCTTTGGTAAACCATCACCTTCTTGTCGTCAGCACACACCCACTGATTCGATACGGCAACGACGTTATCTGGAAAAAAATGATTTTGAATAAACTGATCAGATAACTGAAAGTAATTTGACTAGTTTCTCTTGTAAAAAAGTCATTCAAATTATTAACAGAAATACCTGACTGTTTGAAGGGCAAGTGATTGTGATCAAACATATAGCTTTTCGTGCTCAATTTACTCGGAGCATTTATGTTTGAAAACGCATATGCAACGTGTACGAATGAGTTTGTAAAATACACAAATGGATTTTGATTAAAAACCTTTTGACTCGCAAAATGGCCATTATAAACTGTGGATGTTACATGGGATTCGAAATTATATTGCTCAAGTATTCAAGCGTGTATTTCACTACAATCGTATTGGAATTTTTCATTTGGGTGTATAAAAACAAGAAGATGTATCAGGACACCTTCTGGCACCAGGTGGCGCTCTTTACTGAGGATATTTTTAATAGTAAAAATGCATTTCAAAGAATGGGTTAAGTGCTGTTTGCCTTTTTAGGTAAACTTGTATTTCCCGATTGTTTTTATTTTTGGGGTGGTGCTTTTGTATGACAACATGAACAATTAGGATGAGGACATTATATTTTAACGTGAAGGGCAAGAAGGTATGGGGTGGTGAGGGCTAAAAAAGAGTTAGACAAAATATTTGGTAAGATGGAAAAGCAGCCACACTGCCTCCTCCGACACAACTGTGATTTTACGCAGGAAAGAATCGGGGAACACAAAGCTGATTTTTAAAATGAATAATAGAAGGCACTGTGGATGAGGCCGATTGAAAGCACCTTTTTTAGCTGTTCCCAATTTCAATTGGGAACAGCTCTTGTTTTCGTTAAAGTTTTTTTTTTTCCTTTTTTTTTTCTTTTTTTTCTTTTTTTTTCTTTTTCCACTTTTCCCATAGGTTTTGTACACGTTTTTATTCTACAAGCCACTTTGGCAATTATTTTAAATCCGATCAACTTTAAACTCAGCCTAGTTATTAACCATCATCTGATGATGTATGCCGAAACTTTTCGTCATGCTGACGTCATCACGTGATTTATTATAGAATTTTGAATATTTAATTTTTCCCATAGACTTTGTACACAGAAATTAAAAAAAAAATGTCGATTTTCAGAGGGCATTTTCAACTCTTTGCCAGTAAATCATTTACACCAATCTTTGTCCAAGCAAAGACCCTAATTGAAACAACATTGTGTAATGATGACGTCATGATGACGTCATCCGGTGTTTATTTATAGGTGATTAAATAGTAACACTTTTAATATTAAAAAATGCATAAGAAATCAACCGTATGCGTCCGCAGCATTCTGTTGCTGGCAAGTGGTAGAGTAGGTTGCGGTCTTTATTTCATTCAGTGTGCGTGAAATCACGTGACCATTGCTTCGGTCGAAAAAGGCCAAAACCGGAAGTGGCTTATTATTTAAAAGTGGTAATAGATATGAACTTGCTTTTAACGGTGTTAGTCTCTTGGATGATAGTATTCTTCAAATCATCTACCGATGACGTCATGCAATCTTCGAGCGCCCTCTAGCGACAGGTTGAAAATTTGAAAAAATGTATTTTGAATAGATGTCTGTGGCGAAGTTTGTCAGAATTGCCTAATAATCGGTGTATATGATGACCTTGACCCACTTAACACGTGTGCGAAGTTTAAGGTGTATGACGTCATCAGACCGGAAGTTATAATGAAAAGACTCTTTATCCTTAGAAAATTCCTGAAAAATCAACCATGGCAGTTTTTATATTAGTTTTTACTTTAATTGTCTATTTAAGGGTAGGTCTAAAACATTTCAAAGCTTCGAGGCAATAAGCAAACTCGGACATGCCCCGCGCACGCTTAAAACTTCAGGTTGACAATACCTCTGCTTTAAAACATGCACAAGACGTCCACAATGTACATGTACATACACGTACATTGTACGTTGTACATATCGTATGTCAGTCAGCCCGCGCGCAGCGCACGTGTTGCTGAGGTCAAATCCTGTCCACAGTGACCGTTTTAGCCGATTTCCGGCTAACTTTGACAGATTTTATGTTCATGCATAGTGATAGTCAGGGACGTTGATAAAAACAAATCATAATGCGGAAAGCCCTGTCTTCTGTTGCAAACAGACATAGATCTCTACTTATATGTCTATGGGTCCAACAGATAATCAATATTGGGAACAGCTCTGTGGTTGTTCACAACCACAATTTCTAGTTTGTTTTTGTTTCAGTGTGTCTCTAAAATTGAGATTGCATAGCAATTTAAATGAGAAAAAGGAATTTGGGGACTCGCACAAATTGTCAAATGCTGTCCAAAATGGAATGATAATGTATTACAAAACCCAATAGGTATATATCTTTGCACTGAACATTACAATATGCACTAACAACTCACTTGCAACGACTTTAATGATGTTCTTGGTTTGTCCCTGGTTGTTGCAGATTACAACTCGCTTGTTTGTCCAGTCAGCCACAGCAATCTCGTCAGGGTCAGCAGCAGCAGCAATGCCTCTGGCGAATTCAAACTCCCCTTCACCACTCCCCTGCTTCCCAAATGTATGCTGCAGTTCCCACTTGTCTCTTTCCTGCTCTAACGCGCCCAGATCGATGTCTGTCTGACTCTTCTTGAACCTCAGGTACCAAAGTTTGAGGGGATACTGTGGAGGATGCTGACTGTTCATCTTTGTCAAATCTTTGCTGATCACGGGATATAGTGAAATAAGGTTGCAGTCTGATGCATTACTCGTTACGTCCTTACCGGTGCTATGGGAATGCCTCTTCCTATGCAGCATGTCACTCAGTGTCTTCTCGTGCTCATCCAGTCCCTTACGTTGTTCCAGTTCGTGGGTAGTGATTTCATCAAGAAGTCGTTTCTCTTCAGCTTTGACCTTCGCTATGACCTCAGCAGCTTTGTCCTGCACCCCGTTTCTGGCCTTTGCCATGTTGTCCTTGACTATCGTCTTAGCTTCAATAGTGTCCTGCAAAGACAACTCAAGGCTTTGTATGTCTCTACCAAGAGCTGAGAAGTCATTCTCCAGTGACTGTCTGTATACTTTAGAAGCTGTGCCGATGTCAGTGATGTCATGTTTAGCAGTGGGATGATCAACAACTGTGCAGACTTGGCAGATCAGCTCGTCACATGTCTTGCAATAGAATTGTGTGACGCCCTCCTTGTGTTTGTGACATTTGGACTGGTCCGGTTGTTTTATCAGGTTCACCTTCCCCTGACGAATGTCACTTAAAGTTGCTACGACATGGTTTGCTGACACTGTGAACCGTAAGTGTGTCTTGTGGCACGACGTACAGATATTCAATCCGCAGTCGAGACAGTGATGCAAAGCCTCGTTATCCTCGTCGCATGTCTCACAGAGAAGCTTCGGGTCTTCTAAGCATGCTACCTTTTTCTGTAATTCAAATTCCTCAATTAGACTAACCAAATGGAAGTTGGTCTTGAGGCCCTGGATACCAGACTGGGGAAGTACCGTCTCCTGACGACACACAGGGCAACGTATTTGTGGTGCTCCTCCGTATGTGCCATCACGGTATTTTACAAGACACCCCTCACAAAAGCTATGTAGGCAGTTCAGTACTTTCGGCTGTTTGTATGTATCTGTGCAGATGCTGCACTCAAGATGGGTGCCAATCTTCTCAAAAGCAGAGCCTACCGATGCCATCCCTGTGGAAAATAATACAATTCAACATCACGATCAAGGTTAGTAAATCAATCAACTAATTATGACATTTGTCTTGTGCAGTGATTGGTATCTATTTCTTAGTGCAGTCTATTCAATATTCTAAAATTTGCAACTTCCCATTTTTCAACCGCAGCTACAGCAAAACGAAAGTGCTTGAAACGAAAGGGACTTATCCCATTACGTACTAATATATATGCACTAACTTTGTTTTTACTTGGCATATAAGTTTGGAACCAAAGTGTGGTAAAATATTGGTCAACGTTGCAAGTCTACCTTGGTATAGTGTTTCCGTGGACCTGATATTCAGCATTTTATTCATGACACGATTCCTTGTTTAGAAATCTGAGGATGAATAGTGTCTACCTTGTAATTTGTCTCGGACGATCTAGTGAAGACAATTCAGGACGGGAGGAGACAAGCTGATACGCCACTGGTCAGAAGAAAAAAAAGAGTCTACAAAAAAAAACAAGCAAATAAAAATGGATTGTATTAGGACATTTGTATGATTTATTCGATATTCGATAGTGCACGGAATGGTTTTAATATTCCCCGACTTGTTTTCCTCTATATTTCTTAGAACCACTCAAGAGTCAAGAACTCCGTTTCCTTGGCTATAAGCTTACACCAAACGACTTTTGCCAAAAATCAATTATTAGAATAATTGTGTTATGGTTCATACCATGTTTGTCTTGAGTATAAACAATGTATATAACTATTTCATTTAAACTCAGTTCCGTATGAGAAACTCAGTGTAGTTTTACAAATAAATCACGCTCACAAATAAGGCTGATACAATAATTTTACAAAATCTACTGTGTCATTTTAATTAGAAGTCCAAGAGAATTCGAAACATATCGGCCAGTAACGTTTCACCATGCAACTAACGAAATTGAATTACTGAAGGATTTTACCAAGCTTTTGTTTCCCTCCACTAAAGCAGATGGCATCAATGGTATGGAAATAAAAGAAACCCCCTTTGTTTACATCAACCATCTGCCTTCCCTCATTTTGGACTTCCTGGACCGCCTTGACAGGTAAATATTATGAGCAAGGGGAGTAAGCAAAGCTGACTTTGAAAAGACTTTGATCCAATTGAAATGCTCTATTTTGTGTGCAAAGAAGTGACAGCAATGTTTCATGGCCTTTCTTATTACAGCACAGGACTTCTGACATGGCATGACGGTGTCATTCCCCAGGATGAAGTTTGGTTGAAAATCGGTGGGGACAAGGGCGGGACATCATTCAAGATGGACTTCCAGATAGTGAATGTGCCACATCCCAATTCACTAAGTAACACCGTGGTGTTCTGTGTTTTTGAGGGAAATGATTCCCTTGTAAATTTGCAGTGCACACTCCCCAAGCTCATGGAACAGGTAGCAGCTCTCTCATCCACAAAGTGGAGGTGAGACATTTACTTTTTCCTAAAACATGCACATGATAGGTTAGTCTGTAAAAATAGTACATGTACTTGAAGAAATCCCTTTTTTTTTATAAAACACTCGTTATTAATTTCCTCTCTTTTTTTTGGAATACATGTTGCAGAGACAAGTCCATTCGCCTTCTGTTTTGGAGATTACGAGCTCTTGAACAAGATGTATGGTCTTTGTAGTTGCAATGGTAAGTATATTGAATAACAAGCAGTACATTCATATCTAGAAAGAGTATACATTGCCAATTTAATCGTACAATTTGTTATGCCTTTTTACAGCTCGTTACTATTTGCCTTTTTTTCAGCTCGTTACTGTTGCATTTATTGCACTGCATCAAAAGAAATGATGCAACGATCCTTAGTGGAACGTGGACCCTCCCCTGCACGTTCATTACACACCATCAAGGAAAGACATCAAGACTTCCTCAGAAGCGGTGCCAAAAGAAGTCAGGCCAAGGATGTTTCTTTCAGTGTCGTCAATGAACCGCTTATGCCCATAGATATTGATCATGTAAGTCAGATATAACTACATTACCTTCAAGTACATGTACTGTTTTTAAACTTGTACATTTGCATGTTCACATATGGATCAACATGCGCATGTAGAAGATAATTAGGAAATCCTTCATTTTTTCACAACAATAATTATGTACATGTACATTAATGTATCACCAGGTAATACTACCAAGTCTACACATCTCACTGGGAGTTTTTAAGAAGCTCTACGACCTTTTTGAGAGTGACTGCCACAAACTCGACGAGCACCTCTTCAAATTAAGAGCTGAAGCAGAAGAAGGTGAAGATGAAAATGCCGGCACTAATTTTGATGAAGAAATAACCACTAGCGTCAAGAAAAGAAACAGCATTGCTCAGCAGCTGAGAGAGAAACAATCCCGTCTTGATGAGTTAGAGGAGGATCTCCCACTATTCGTGCTGCAGCGCACTGAGCAGCAGCGTGTAGATGAGGAATTTCGTCAGCTGGCAAAGGAGACGTATCAGCTGAGGGTGGATGTAGTGACCTGGTGAGTTAGTCATGTAATTACGATAATAGCAAATGTTCCATTAACTCACTATTTTATTGTGTACATAGTACATGTATACATGTACAAGACCGTGATTGCACGATGATGATGCTATTGCTCACATTTTGATTTCCATAGGAAGATGAAATGCGTCAGGTTGACCTTGCCTTTGGAACGGGTCCTGTTGTCAGCTCATTGGACAAGGTATTGTCAAAATTCCATGTTCAGCGACAAGCCTACCATGGCAAAGCGTTTGTGGGCAACCACGTACATCGATGCTGCACCGTAAGTCCATGACAATTAGTAACTGCACATTACATGAAATGTCATTTCATGTGACTTTCCAAAATTATATGCGCATACACAATGATGCTCATAATCTGCATTTTCCCCTGACAGGTTGAAGTCATTGATGCGTTGACTGCTGCTCCAATGCAAGTCATGCTGGACCACATGACCGATGACATCACCCTTGCAGCTCAAGAACGCATAATCAGAGAATCGGCTCACATCAAAAAGAAATTTCATGACATCTTTTTGAAATTCTCTGATGTGCATCATGGCATCAACCATGCAAGGGCACTCTCACCACAGGAAATCCATCCCGTTGGTAGGCTAAACGTAGACTTGCATGTTCTTTGCATGTAAACAAGTTCCAACCTTGATGGTGATCACTTCTCTCTTTTTGTGTGAGAAAGTAAGTCACATTTCTTTTGTGTGTTAATGTAGATATCTGCATCAAGGATTTCTTGAAATCATTCCGTGAATCGTTCCCAGGCACGAACATCTCACCGGAACTCCATCTTCTAGAAGACCACGCAGTTGAGCAACTCCAAAGATTCCGGGTGGGATTTGGCCTTCTAAACGAACAAGGGGGTGAGCTGGTTCACACGGACTTCAACAGAACTGGTAGGGTGGTGCATGGGATGAGGGATCCTCTCCAGCGACTGATGGCCATCATGAGAAGGCATCTTGTCAGCACAACGCCAGAAGTCCAGGCAAACATGGCATCAACCTTCAGGAAACACGAATGTTGAGAAAAAAAATGATCAGAAAAAGAATAAATGTATGTTCATGTACAGGGAACATGACTGTTGATGTTGAGGAGAAATAAAGTTTCAGAAAAAAAATACAGGTTATTTAACTTGATCTGCATACAGTTTCACTTGCCTGGTGTGAATTATTTACTTCAGGTTTCCATTTTTGTTGCATGTAAGTAGATTTGATTTTCCGAAGACACCCCCCCCCCCAAACAGTTACATGTATGTGCACACTGAGTGCCATTGTTCACTCTTTTATTTTTCTTTGTGAATCTCGGGATGTATGTCAAAGAAATGATGCCCTGTGTGAACATAGGATATATACATTAAGCAATGGAGAAAAAAAACCTCTGAACTCTGATGATTTGTATGATATGTCTACGACAATAGTCTACGTGGATAAGAGCATGTTCAGTTTGCGTTTAACTGTATTAAATAATGATAGGCCTTCAGGCTACATCATAACATGTACATGTACATGGGAGTTGAACATGTTGAAGCGACAGCTCATGTAAATACATCATTCAGAGTCACATAACCAATTAATCCGACCTCTGACCATGCATGCCATGCATGATAGGATTTTCATCCTGTACTAGGCCTACCTATTTTTTTTTTTTTTTTGGAAATGTAAAATTAATGTGGTCATGAACATGATTGAAAAAAAATCATGGGCACCAACGCTGTGACTTCACAGACGGCCACAGGTCATCAAGCACGTGTAAATCCATGCATTGTGTACGTACGTGGAAACACATACTGTACAATGTACATACACATGGGTTATGTACGCAAATGGTACACGCACGGCACCCCTCCATCATGCTCGAAAAATCACCGATTACTTTCCCAATTTACTTCAAACAACATAATGTCCCAGACTTACCGTTTACATTACTCTGTTGAATGATGTCAAACGTGACTTAGGTTTCCTTCATAAACTCTGGTGAATGCTCGGCTTCTTCAGAAATGACCAATTTGTGGGCTTGTTTTTCCACGCATCCGCTGAAAACAACAACGCGCCGTCCGTTACAACACGAGGTGTTCAAATCGTAGTCTTTCATTCAAGGCAGTGGATATTTTGCCGGAGACGGCAAACCTTCAGTAAACGTTAGTTTGCCGGATATGCACTGAACATGCGCAGTTACTGTTTTTTTTGTACTTAAACATTTTCCGGTGATAAATTTTAGTCTGGCTCCATGCCTATATTATCGTAGTATTTTTGTATTAACAAGATGGGAATCAGACCATTTTATAATTTCGGACTTTATTTCCCTTTAAAAAAAATCCTCCAGAGCCACAAATCTGAAAAAGAAAAAGTAATACTCTGCAATAAAATGTTTGAGACATATTAAAATAATTAAAGAAGAATATTCTTATTTATTTGGGGATTAAAAAAAAAAAAACTTAAAATTTTGACGGGGTTAGGATTTGAACTCGGGACATCCCACTCACAAGAGCTATTGCTTAACCACTGCACCAACTGTGCTACACAACTTTGATGGGAATTCAATACGTTATAATTCAGCCCTATCTTAAAGAGTACAGCGCCCTCTGTTGATATGGATTGCCGCCGGCAAACCTTTAGTAAACGTTAGTTTGCCGGCGTTACCTCCGGCAAAATATACACTACCTTCATTCAAATCGTTTACTATACGGGGTTATTTCACCGGAAAAGGGACTAGTATGACCATATAACTAGTAAGAGTTGAGAATAAATTTCCAATAATACCCAACCAGCCACAAAAACCTGAATTTTGGGAAGGTTATGACCTCTCGAAGGCGTCGTTTTGAGCGCCGTTCTTTTTATAAATAATGACGTCATACGTTTGTACGCTCAGAACCAACTCTCCAAAATTCACGAAGCGAGGGCGCTCTTTTATGCGTGTGAAACAGCCGTGCCCTGCAAAGCAGACACCCCCCCCCCCCCAGCTTTTGGATTTTACGGAGGCCAAGTGTCGGATGTGCAAGTGCCCTTTTCAAAAAAAATTACCCCCCCCCCAATAAAAATGACCGTGCTACGCCCCTGTTATTTACTGTGGTGGTCTGCCCTACTTTGATTCTAGGGTTGGGGTCCGTCCACTTATTAAAGATGGATGAAGCTGGACACCAATCAGTAACATCTCATTGTTTATTCAAAGATGCAAGGAAAACAGAAAGCATTGAAATGAAAAATAAGTACTGCCTATTTTCTATAAATTATTAAGATATGCTACAGCTTGATAATCATATCTGGGTTCTAGACAAACTTTCAGCTGTCTTCGAAAATGAATTAAATAAATCAAAACCTTACCCGAGGGTCAGTCAAGCCTTGATGTTGTCTTGTAAATCGAGTGGTGACTGCACGTTCTGCCTGTTCTGTGAAAATACATAGAACTACACGAGGTTACACATATACGCAGGAAGCTTTATTTTGTATACAAGGTTTTGGCAAAGTTTACACTAATAAAATGAAAAAAGGAAGCTGGAAGATTGTCTGATGTAGATCTACAATTAATCCTTGCTTAATAAATACTCACTTCCTGGAACTTTCATCACCAACACTGCACAATTCCGTTCAATTTTTAGGCTGGTTGTCACTCCCTGACATTTACGTGCTCCATCCAATGCATGTGTGCCATTTTCTCACCGTGGTCTACGCACAAAATGATTTCTCGTCGGGGAAAATCCCCCAGCACGCAATAAACAGCAGCGGTGTCATAGCAAAAAAGAACCCCACATATTTCCCGAGCGATTTTGTATGCGTACACAGCCGTGGTTTCCTATAATAGCGAGACTCCCTCATAAATACCGATAAATATCCGATATATCTTTGAACCTTGCCTCCCACTGGAAATTGGTTTGCTATGGTCAACGGGTTTAACATTAAATGGCCCATACGCAATTCGCTCGTACCCCCACCCCCCCCCCGGCCCTGCAAATTAACAGAACGCTGGGATACTCTGATGAATTCACGCTCTGATTGGTTGGATTTTGCGTGACAAGTGACCTGCGCGTCATCACGGTCATGACTCTGCAAGGTTTGAAACGGCCGTTAAGACTGATTCATTACTCTTTTGTTCCAGTTTAGAGATTTTTTTTTTCGTTTAAAAATGTAATAATGTAGGAAATTCTGTAAAACTTACATGTGTTGTAAATTTACAATTCCAGTCACTTGGTCAGGCTCCGTTTCGAATCACGAACGGTCGGATTGCATAATGCGACGTCCAAAATGTTTGTCCACATGGGCCGCAATGAAACAGAAATCACATCTGGTATGGAATGTGCGCGTTTCTATGGGAAGTTTTCATTTACGCACATTGTCTAACTGCGGTCTTGAACAGCTGCAGCCAGATGCTTCATACATAGGTCATAGGCCACTTCCTTCACAAGATTCTGTTAAGCTCATCAGAGTATCCCAGCGTCCTGTTTGCAGGGCGGGGGGTACGAGCGAACATCCGCTATGGTAACTGCTGGATATAAATACCGATACATATCCGATACCTCTTTAGACTTTGTGCCAAGTCGGCAATTGTTTTGCGTACGGTGACAGTTTACTGGCTCCACGCACTAAAAAATATCGCTGCAATGCACGTTTAGTCTGCTAACTATTGATGTTCAATTACCGACTTGGCAAATACGTTTTCAATTTTGTACACACATATGGGAGTATTTTGAATCGCTAGCGAATTCTATGCGAGCACTCAATGGAAAATCTCATGCATTATGGAGCTTATTGTTTGACTGCTATTAGTTATATTGTACGAAAACAGAATACAGCCTTTTGCATTTTGTGGTAATTGCATTGAACTCAATTCTCATATTTTTTTCTGCCAAAAATAACATTTCGACTTAATCGCAAGTGCGCCCGCACTTTTTTCTCCCCAATTAATACTTTAAACCGGTACATTCGGTTATTACGGGCTACAAACGCGATAAGATTTGTACACATTTGTACTGTTGGAATGTGAAGCTAGAAGCCCCCAAAAAAGACAAATGGATGAGCGACCGAGGCCACTGAAACGACGTTGTTTTTAGGGTGTAAACACTAGAAAGTTCCCAATTACTGAAACAACACAGTAACTGATTTAAATCTTAAAATGTATCGACTGCAAAAAATGTCATTTTTGTTGCTGAATCAGTGTATAAGCTGAAGCCAATAAGCTCTGATTCAATAACTACCTGCAAATTGTACTGATTTGCCTTGCTTGATTTTCTTTTCAAAATTGTCATGAACTGCAAGATGCCATTCTTATTTGGATTTTGAGAGGAATATTGGAAATGTATTAACAGGAAATGATCTCATGCTTGTTAAAAGGAAACAACAGTAACAGAAGAATGGCAGGAAGCCAACAAGTGCTCAATTGACCAAGCATATAATTTACAAACTCAAACAATTTTATTTTACCATTCTTAACCACATTCTCACCATATAATTTAAGCATCAAGTAAAACCTGAGGATACCAATACATTGCATCACCTTACTACTTAAGTTGAATTTTAAATTGTGGTAATCGGAGGTTCAAATACGCCGACAAATTCTAAACAGTGTGCAACAATTTGCTAAGGCCAAAAAAAATAATAAGTCGGTCTTTGGTCAGCGCGCGCGTCGATTTTAATCATGCGCGTCGATCTTTTTTTTCCAAAATGTTCCGCGGTAGCTTCAACAGCGCCCTCTATATCCGCACCTCCTCATTTTTTTTTTTTACCAAAGAGCATCAAGGAATGGGAAATTGCACCAAGGCAAATGATCGGAAGCACCAAGGCAAATTATGGAGGACACATGTACATGAGGACACCAAAAAAGCAAAATAGTACCCACCTTGTCTGTACAATCCAAGCTTGAAGAAGAAAAAAAGAGAAAAACCAAAAAAAACGCGTGGCCGCGTCAATTCCGGAACTTTGGTCAGACCAGAGACCGAATATTTTTTGGGCCTCTATTCAATTAAAACAAATACGACGTTACCCAAATTGTCACAGTAAGAACCCTTAAGGCCCTATGTAAATTTAAAGCGAAATTTGAAGTACTTAAATTTTCCTTACATTTGTATTTTAATGAATACCATATTCCTTCATATCGTAAAAGGGCCTACAGTTGTCCCGAACGTTTGGGAAAACAACAACAATGGTCCACGATTGAAGACTACACGTAGAGTGCTTAAGTGTTTGTTTTGCTTTGTTTCTGTGCTTGGGAATAGCTTCAAGTTGTTCCCTGTACTATTTACGAGTTTTACCCATACCAACTCAGATATTTATTTTCAAACTGCTTGTTTTCTTGAAATAGAAAAACATTTATTCACTTTTGACTTGCTCATCGAACAAGTATACAACGTCCAGTTATAGAATAATCACAATTCACATTTTTATTCATTTATGGACCGATAATTATTCAGGCATATCCTTTGTGCGTTATTGGCGCAAAATCAGCCAACAAATAAAAATGTATTTTCAGAGGGTTGTATTATATAAAAAAAAATAGAACAAAGTAGCTTTTTTGCGTTTAAATAAAACATAAATTAAAAAAATAAAGAGACAAAAAATAGAATAAGGTTGATAAACAATTGAAAGTAAGAAATAAAGGAAATCGAAAACCATGCTGGGTTGGTTGGGGTATTGTGGAAACTCCACTCTCCTTCAGTGCCGCCACTGATTGCTAAGGCTTACACACTAACACCTGTTGGCCCCTCATCTCCTTGTCTCCATAGCTAGCGTGCAGTGAAGTTACGGCGATGGGTGAGGCACAGGTCTCTGGCACAACTTCACCGGAAGGGAAGCGAGTATCCAGGCAAATGACAAGCTTCATGTCTCTCATGGGAGAATACTCCATTTGGGACTCCGAGCACAGTCGGAATGTCTGGTTCGGATCGTCTGCGAATCGCAACAAGACCAACAACAACAACAAATTTTAGGGGAAGAAAACATCTTCTACTAAACCTTTTCTGAGGAATCCCCCTTATATGCTGGTGTATGTAATAGAGTACCGAATTGTGACGTCATTTAGAACCAGAAAGTTTAGCGCAAAGGTATGGAGTACGCGCGCATGTTTGGGCTGAATCAGGCGCTAATGTCTTTTTACACACATAATTGTGCGCGTGATGTACTCACTTCGTACTCTATAGATCCTGGCCCTAGCAAAGCCTAGTCTGTGTACTAGAAAGCCACGGTATATGTTATGTGAGCAGATTCGTTGATTAATTTGGCAAGACCCCGCCTCTTGACCTGTTTGATTTTGATAAATCAGCGGGCGTTTTCTATATCGGGTCTTTGGTCATTCCTTCGTTGCGCGTCATAGACAATGGATAAAAAAAACCTGTGTCATGCGCTCTGTATCATTTTATACGCGATATGCCCCGGCTGTTGTTGTATTACAAAACACTGTAATGGAATTAAAGCTATAGTCCATCATTTGTAATTAGTGCATTTTGTTCGTTTGAAGCAACAAAAGTGTTCAAAATCTAATGAAGGATACTGAACAACTTACCTGATGAAGTTTCAGCTCAGCTTCAGCTTCATATTCCGAGAAAAACAGCATTCTAGGATCTCAATCTAAAATCAAAAGTTGCTAAATCATGTTTCGAATTGTTTTGAATTGCAGCTTTACGCGATGTCGCGCACTGATCCGACGAATTATAGCAACCGCGCGTGCCTGTGCGTCGTTCTAATGCTTGTGCGCGCTGTGCCGAATAAAAAAACGAACAACTTATTTAAATTTTCCTACGCTGCTTCTTAAGAAGCACCGTTGGAAATGCCTTCTTTCGTTGATTTCTTCACAATGACAGCTTGCCAGAAAAGATAATTTCACAGGGAGTCAGTCCCATTACTATCTTTCAACCAGTATGTTTTTCAACAATAATTACGCCAGTTACTTTTTTGGATAGCTGCAAATGATGGACTATAGCTTTAACTAATCAAACCATTTAGTCCTGATTTGGGAATGAAATGACGTCACAACTGAGTAAAGTCGACTCTGATTGGCTGGTGCGCGGCTTGCATATATCTGCATGTCTAGAAAATTCAGACGTTATACAGGACTTGGCTCCATGGATAACGGGTGATTCTCATACTAGGCAAAGCCGACCATGGTCTATGCAACTATAGACTGCGTATGACCTCGAGAAACTGTCCAATCAGCAGGCGCGTGCGTAGCCATCACGCCCACGATGATTACCTTTTCTTTTTTTTACAGGTTGTTGTATTACAAAACGTGGCATCAAAATTGACCAATCACAATCTTAGTCCTGATTTTGGAATGAAATGACGTCACGCATGCTTAGATATATCAGACGTTAGACAGGAGACTGGGCTCGGTAGATAACGGGTGATACTCAGACTACTTATTTTGATGCGCATTAGACAACCCATGTTCTGCCCCTAACATTTCACAAACTATGGCATCTTTGAAAATTATAAAAATACCCATGGGTGAGATTTGCTTACTGTTTCTTTTGACACCTGTGTTGAAAAAAATGAGAAATGAAAAAAAAATTGAACAAGAGCCCTGGGTCACATTTTGCCATTCAAGATTGATTGAAACTACCTCACCGGTATATCTTGGAATTGTGTGTGATTCAAAACTCCCTTAAAGAAGTCACACACGGTTTCAATTCGAGGCCATTGGATGCTTTGTTTATATTACTTAATGGTTTTTAAGACGTTTCGTGTATATAAGACAAACGCACTGAAATTATTGCCGTTCATGGTAGAAAATAATATATTTTCCTAGGCGCAGCTGCAAAATATAAATATTTCATCTTATTGATTATTCAGTATATGTTCGTTCGTTTGCAAATCTTGCTCTTTGCAGTTAACCTATGAAATATAATACTAGTTGAACACAATCATAAAATCTGATACGCCGGCGTTTTCGTGCGTTTTGTTTTGTTTTGTTTTGTGGGTCATTTTGCTGGTAAGCTGGGTTGTTTGTTGGGGGCCGTTTGTTTTGTTTGTTTGTTTTTGATATTGTCACTCACCTTGAATGATGGAGTATTTGTCGTCAAAACGTCCGGCTAAGTTGGCGAATTCCAACTTGTAGGGTTCGGTCGTATATTGGATCACGTCTACAAATCAATTTAACAAAAATACCAACACTGTGAAGTATACCGAATTCAACGAATTAAAAAAGGTTAGTTTAGTTATTTTTATTACGATATGACTATTTAATTCAAATATATTTCTATATATTTTAATGAGCACTGATTTAGCTAACTGGTTGCCGTTTATCATCAATTCAAACGTAAATAGCGGAAAAACACTTTTATCAATGTGCAAACTACCACAGTCTAGGCTCAGAACGGAAGTTATCTAACTACAACAAATTACAAATTTCAAAAGCTAAACTTTATATAGCCTACATTTACGTATACTCTGATTGCGTAATACTTACATGCTTCTAGCATAGACCTTGAATAATGCAACAGGCCGCGAACACTTATTGTAATTCATGTGAAATATTAAACACCTGTATATCCATAAACTCCTACATAATTATTTTGCATTTTTGTAAAATGCAAAGGTCGCACTTGTATTGTGCGAATGAATGGGTAGGCCTACATGCGTCCCTTTTTTTCAAAATTGTCAGTTTCTTTTCCGAACGAGATTTAAAGGAAGATAATGTTCTGTAACAAAATGCATTCGCTTGTTCGTTTTTGCAGGTTTTTTGCAGTTTTAAAAAGTGATTTGAAAAGGGGTGCTCCAGTTCAGAAAGTTTTGAGCGAATGATGCTATAAACATTCATATGTAGTGACGTATCAGCTCATACATTATGTATGTTAATTTAGGAATCACACGTTCTGTATTCCGGCGCCTGGTACTACGAGATGATCACCGGGCCGGTTCGCGACACTGCTTCGCGATCATAGTATGCCTACGCGCAGCCAGGCCGACCTGGCTGCACCACACTCCTACTATACGTTCTATCAGAATCCCTGCTACTTATGCATGTTTTCCTCTCACTCGATCGTGTAAACGTACTGTGTATACATCCACACACAGGTGTGTATTTACCTGCAATCTTGAACCCCCTTTTGTCCCTCTTTTGTTTGTAGGAAGACATCACATAATAATGGTTTGCACACGATCGTCAATTGTGGACCTTCGGGAATTGTGTACCCTATTGTCCTCTATTCTTCAACGTTCCCTATTGACTGCAGAAACAAACTCGTTATTACTTTAGGCCAAAAGAAGTCTCCGGTTTCTGGTATGGAGCTTGCCCAAAAAGTGGTGCGGCGACGCAGCTTTTTTTTTTATTTACCTGATTGTTTTGCTTCAAACGTCGGCTGATGACTGCAAGTGGTGCCCGACTAAACTTAGTGCAAATATATGGGAGTTCAGAGAGGCCACATAAAGCTTGTGCAGCAGCAGGATTCCAGTCCAACCAGTGAGTTTGGCGGTTTTGAGACATCATCTTTCATTGAAAAAAAAACTTTTTCATTTTGCCGACGCGCATGGCTACGGCGACGCCCCCCATTGTCCCAAGTGTTAAGTCTAAATGGATAACTCACCCATTATGTGCAGTTAGTCTGTGCAGCTGTTGGAATAATTATTTATAAACTGCACTGTGGCAAATGCGCATGCGCACAGTAGGTCCTGCTGTCTTCAGAGAACTGAATTGAGAGCGGGACGCTCCTAATTCAAAAGTTAACACAATTGAATACTTGTTGTGGGTCCGTTTTTTCGTTCGATGTCTCAATTGAAAGCTCATTACTATTGTAAAGCTAGAAAAATGTCGATTCAATTTGAAATATCTATTGTTCCAGGTGTAACACCCCAAAACAGGTATGTACCAGCTTAAATTCTTCGTCAAAATTAGATAATTATTGTATTGTCTTCCAGTAATTGATGTGCTCTGTCTACCGTTCGACTTGATTGTTCATTTCTTTGGATATGCTTTTACATTTAAGTGTTTATTTTCACATGTTCTGCGTGTGATTTTCCTTATAGATTCAAAGTGGCATTAATGGTTTGTATCTGGGGATTCTTTGTATCTGGCAAAAATGTAAGCCTGCGTAAATGTATAATACAATAAAACATACGTAAATAAGCTTTTCCGTCATGAGCATGCGCAGTGTAGCAAAGCTGGCACGTGGTTTCGGCGTCGTTGCATGTCAGGTTCTTCTGATAGAAACCCTGTTTGTTCAGAAATAAATACGAAGATAGTGTTATTGCAATGAGGCGTAGATCCTACGTTTTCCCACTTTACAAAGGATTGTGGGTAAGTCACAGATATTTTGCTGTACCCAGAGACAAGCCTTGCCTCAATGACTAACTGACTGACTGACTGAGTTCTGACTGTCACTTGTGAATTGAAAAGTCTGACCCAGCTTTTCGAAGTGTTATTCATACGTCACTGGTAAGCATTTCGAACAAGGATAAAATGAGAGGTTTTCGGACAAGGAAAATTCATTTGAAAGTTTAGACGATGTGCGTGTGTTTTCAAATTGCGACTAAAATTCCAATCATTTCAGGAGTGTAATTTATTATTTTATAAACTACCTTGTCTTTTGACAATATTGTGTCAAGAGTGCAGCTACTGCCTCACTGGTATTAAATTCGGAATATCGACGATTTCACGAATCAAAGTAAAAAGCTCCCACAGTCGTGAAAGAAAACCTCTTTATTTTGCTAATGTTTCCGGCAAAGCGGTCCTGAATAGTGTGACACAAAAGGGTCAATTTTGACGGGTCAATTTTGACTCTGAAAAGTAAGAAGCCAGATTCTAGGTCAACCTGACCAGGGAATCTTTAGTGACGTCACATGCCATCCAAAGTAATGTGACGGAAGCAGTACTTCATCCACTGTTGTTTTAACGGTAGCTGGAATTGTGAAAGAACTTGTGGTGGGCTTGACTTGACTTGTGGTGGGCTTGTGTTGGACTCGACCCCAGAATTCTTACCAAGTGTGAGTAGGTAGGATCCTGGCTCCCATCTCCCCAGAAACCACTGACCTCCTGGCTGGTAAGGAACAGAAGAAACAACACTCCTAACAACATGATGGCAACTGAGGATCCCTAGTCCTGCCGAGAGTAATATGCTTGTACGTGGCTGATCAGCCGCGGAGATAATAATTATATACAGACGAAGGCAACTTCATACGATTAAACTTTATTGCAATAAATTTGAATACGTTAAATCGTTAAATCGTCCTGCGTTCATTACAAACCTTCATAAACAAAACCGATGGATAGTTCTCAAATAGTTATCATTTTGTCCTTCAATATGTCTTACATAGTTATATGTAAGCGATATTAGACGCTGAAGACTAAATATTTTGGGGGTTGGAACATCTCCATTGAGTCCAACCAATATAATACAAAGAAATAAATACTGCCATTTCGACAAAATCTGGAATTGACATGGCCATGGCCTGCTAAAGGAACTATTGTAAGCTACACTTGTAATGATTGACCCTAGTATACAAAATCTCATTGTAAGCACATTATGTTGCTCCTTTTCCCGTGCAATATCTTTTTGTGCGCATTTCTGGAGCAGTTATGCTAGCGTCTCCTTGTAAACACGTACAGCGTAATTGTTCAAAAGTCAGCCCTTTTCATCAATGTAAGTAACAAACGAACGTAATTTTTCTTTTTACAAAACACACAATGCAAACTCGGAATGAATAAAGACGGTATGTTAAAGTGAAAAAAATGAAAGAAACTCGAATTAAAATAAAATATATTATCTTCTGCATGCCCATCCCTTTGGGATAACGGTGACGCATGTTGTGCTTATTCACATTATTATTGTGAGTAAAGGGCAATAACAATTATTCATTACGCGACTGTCTGGCAATAATGCATTCACCCGAGGTATAGTAATAAAATTAATCACCAAATTGAAAATCTCATGCATTATGGAGAATATTTTTTGATTGCTATTAGTCATATTTTATGAGAACAGAATACAGCCTTTTGCAGTGGGTAGTATTTGCATTGAAGACAATTCGCA
Source organism: Patiria pectinifera (assembly GCA_029964075.1). Classification (NCBI taxonomy): domain Eukaryota; kingdom Metazoa; phylum Echinodermata; class Asteroidea; order Valvatida; family Asterinidae; genus Patiria; species Patiria pectinifera. Next base: position 8,524,545 of record CM057150.1, read on the forward strand.
TATTTTTTTTCTGGCAACAATATAATATCTCGACGTAATTACAAGGGAGCCCGTACTTTTTTCTCCTCGATTAATACTTGAAGCTAGTCTAAAATAGACCATGTAGTTCAGTCGGAAAAGGGGGGTATCGTGCATCCTCAGAAATCAATTTCTAATCAACGTTTCTAGGTCAGAAAAAATGCGTAGAAAACGATTTGCTATGTTAAAAAATTCAAAAAATGTCCCACGTATTGTTTTTATGCAAATTAGTGCCGCCATTACCGAAAAATCTATTTTTAACTATATCTCAGCCAATATTGCAGATAACTGAACGAACTAGGTGTCTAAACCCATGTTTTCAAGGTCAGAGATCACAATAAAACTATTTTGGCAGTGACCACATGTGTCTGTGGCATAGGATTATGCAAATTAGTGCCGCTAATACCGGAAAATCATGTTTTTGGCATATCTCGGCCAATATAGCACATAACTACACCAGTAAGGTTTCTAAACCCATGTTTTGAGGGTCAAGTATCATTAGAAGACCATTCACGAAGTAACTATGTGTGTCTTTGGCATGAAAATATGTAAATTATAAAGTGTCGGTTTATCAGATATTTGATTTTTAACCAATATCTCGGCCAATATTGCACATAACTACACAAGTAAGGTGTCTAAACCCATGTTTTGAGGGTCAGGTATCATTAGAAGACCATTCACGAAGTAACTATGTGTGTCCTTGGCAGGTAAATATGTAAATTCTAAATTGCCGATTTATCAGAAATTTGATTTTTGTCTCTTGATTTTTGTCTCTTGTTTATACATATGCGGTGAATCAGCGGAAAGCTGCACTCCGAGGGGAGAGAACCCACCATTTACTAAGGGAATGACTTGTGGACACATTTACGAACGTAGCCACGATTTTGCCGACAAGAGGACGATTTGCAAACAACAGTGACAGTTTTGAGTGCTACAATCTTCGCACCACAAAGCATCTAGAATCAAAAAATATCCGCGTACTATAAACGGGCACCGAACCCCACGCCGTCATTTTTGGGACCCACAGTGTTAGTGTGTAAGCCTTAGTAATCAGGGGTGGCAATGTAAAGGGTGGAGTTTGGCACCCCTAACCCAACCACCCTCACCGGCCCCTCCACCACCACCCCACCTAATGATATTCGCATAAACGTGGTAATACTTGTCGGCAAATAGTATACAAATATGGAATACTTCGAGTGGTGTAGTAAAACTAGCCTCCCGAGGTGATCCATTGACATTCTATTATCCCAAGTCGAAGCCGAGGGAAAATATAATGTTCCATGGATCCCCGAGGGAGGCTAGTTTTACTTCACCATGAGATAAAGCATTCATTGTTTGTTTTTTAACACTTCACCCACAGATTCTGCTTGGTTTTAATGTTTTAAATTATTTAAATCTGAACACGGTTAAAGTAACCTTCAATTTCAATACAAAATTGGTGGGAAATGTACATGTATTTCTCTCTTCCAAACCACCCCTTCACGAAATTGTTGAACCCAACTCGGCAGTGATAGGTGTCTCTACGTCATCCCAGGCCCACGCATTGTGATTATTCTAACGTAATACTCGAGCGGTAGTAAGGTCTTCCTGGGGGAACGTCTGTTTCTGTTACTTTTTTCGACACGTTCATAAAATGAACGATGAACTATTCTTCTTGATTTCCAAATGATTGTTTCCTCCTTACTGTCTTTAATTCTCAATTGGATTTAATCACAAATTATTTTTAGTTTGGTACTGACCTAATCCTGACAGCTGATGATGTGCACATGCACAATTATTTCTTCCAAATTTGCTCCGTACGTTAACAGAAAAGTCATTAAGAAGGAATTGTGTTTGACATCCCGGCGAAACATGGATCCGGATGCGGTGAACGATGCTCTGTACTACTCACAATGCGGCAAGCAGCATCGGCATGGGTGACGATCCCGATGAATAATACATGTCCTTTCCTCGCCCCAAAGTTTACTAAAACAGGAGTTTTAAACTTAAATTTGTATTTAATTATCTATTTTTCAGCTGATTGACGGCATCAACAATACCCCCTGTGACTTGTCCATTTTTGCGTAGATTCCAATCGGAGTTTTCTAAATTAAAAATATATAACTCTGTAAAAAGATGTAAAATAGTATTCGTCCACTACCGATTTTATATCGAAATCTAGTGGACACTATAAATAGTGAAAAGAATAGGAATAAAACGGGGTTATGTACGCATTGATGTTAAAATGTTTTGTTTTGTTTTTTACAGCACACATTGATTCAGATGGCCAAAAAAAAAGCAATCTCGACTAAAAAAAATACTCCTAAGTACCGTTGTGTTTCGCAATAGGATATTGAAGCTGTTAAATGGGTTTCACATTTTCGGGTCCATATCGATGTTATCGGGTGTTAAAGTACGCCTTGGGCCCAAACGGTTTTACAGACAACTGTATTCAAGGAAACTCATATACGGGAAAATTTGTTGTTGTTTTTTGTGTTTTTTTACTTTGGCCCTCCCCAAGAGAACATAAAGCTAGTAGAAAAACCACAGCTAAAGTTCATAGATTATGAGCAGGGGGCATGTTAAAGGAACAAATTATGGACAGTTGATTTAAAAGATTGGCTAGATGGAGCTAACACAGCAGAAGCGGGTAGTGAGTTCCAAAGCCTTGCATAAAGAATGCTGTAAATGAGCTCAGATGTTGTGAGGTGAGTTCTTACAATTGTAGGAACAAGAATAATTGTTAAACAACCTTGCCATTAAAACATCGTTGCCTGTCCTTTTACGAGCATGTGCCTACATCTTAAAGCATATAGGTTCATTTGCACTGACCCCAAAGTAACCTACCGAATTATTATCAAAAGGTTTACTCGGATTAAAAATTGTACTGGTACTAAACATCTTGTGAAATTATTCCGTCTGGCTTGCTGTCATTCAGATGTAATCAAGAAATGTGGGTGAATTCCAACGTTCATTCAATATACTTTAAAATGTTATGAATTAAAATGTTTTCTCTTCAAAGGTAATATCCACTGAGCTTAAACTTCAACGGATTAGGTTTTGAGCATTCTTCTTTGGATTTTGTGTGGTGTTATTATTGGAAAACGATCAAAATGTGTTAACAGCAAGTGATCACATATGCCTTTAAAAAGGAAACAAATAATGGAAATGACAGTAACAGAAGAATGGAAAGAATCCAACAAGTGCTGAATTGACAAGCCATATAATTTAGAAACTCAAACAATTTAATTGTCCTCAAATACTCAACTTTTTCAAACATCAAGTTAGACATAAGAATACAAATACACTGCACCACCTTACTACTCAATTTAAAATCAAGTTGCGATAATAGGAGGTTGACATAGACCCATAAATCCTAAACAGTGTGCAACTTTTTAAAATTCAAAAACAGTATGTACGTTTGCCAAATGTTCACAGTAATAACCCTTTCATGTAATTTGAAGCGTAATTGGAATTACTGTTTCCTAAATTATTTTAATGAATACTATTACTTTATGATCTTAAAAGGGCAAACAATCGCCCGAACTTTTGAAAATTTGTAAAAAGAAAAAAAAATATGGTGCAAGGTTGCAGACTTGAGTGCTTGAGTGATTTTTTTTTCAGTTGCTCTCCCCGTACCAAATACGAGTCCCCCCCCCAAAAAAAAAAAAATCTAAAGCCAAAAAAAAAAAAATTCGGTCTCTGGTCAGACCAAAGTTCCGGAATTGACGCGGCCACGCGGCTTTTCTTTTTTTCTTCAAGCTTGGATTGTACAGGCAAGGTGGTACTATTTTGCTTTTTTGGTGTCCTCATGTACATTGGTGTCCTCCATAATTTGCCTTGGTGCAATTTCCCATTCCTTGGTGCTGCTTGGTAAAAAAAAAAAATTGAGGATGCGCGGAAATAGAGGGCGCTGTTGGAGCTACCGCGGAACATTTTGGAGAAAAAAAAGATCGACGCGCATATGATTAAAATCGACGCGCGCGCTGACCAGAGACCGACTTATTTATTTTTTTGGCCTAACCGCTTTCCACTTTTGAGTGACTTATCGAACGAAAACTCGCGAACGTACAGTTATGAAATATTCACAATTCAGATTTTGAAGTCCTGAAGACGGTCAAAGCATACTGACCGGAACGTCGAGTTTATACCATATCTGGTTCTTTCCAGAACTATTGTCTTAGTTGAGAAATTGTTCTTACATCGTGTTTTCGCAATCCTTTTATTCATTAGTATATCCACCATACATAGCCTCAAATTTACTATATTTAGATTTGGATTGATATGTGGCCCGATAATCATTCAGGCATTTTTTTGTACGTATATGGGCTCAAAAATGACCAAAACAAAAGTGTATTTACCGAGGGTGAAGTTACTGCGTGGTGTGTAATTAGTGCCACCTGATATCAAGAAAATTAAAATCCTAGATATTTGTCACGATCCCTCTCGATTGGACGAAAGTCTTGTTTCATTAGTAATTGAGGAGGTATGAAAATTAGTCCCCCCATACACACACAATTAACTCATGAGGTTAATAAATATTTAATTTTATAATAAACTGTCTACACCATGTAGGAAAAAATGAGCGCATAATTCAGGTAGACAATGGCTCGACAAAAACTGTTTAAAAAATGGATATAATAAACAGTACTCTGATATAAACTATGCTGCAGTGGTGTATAAATACTTCCTTCTAAAACCCAAGTCTGTGATCAGAGGCCACCGTTTGCATAGCGATGCCCTTACCTGGATTTAGAATGGAATATTGACTGTACACATTTTTAGGTTTTATATTGTCCTGGCCACGTGGTAAACACACCCGGGGCCATCTATCACCAGATCCTAGTATGGACCATAGTACGTCCTTCAGAGGGGGTGTCAGTCTTGTGATCCTACTGGAGGGGTTGAAAATTGGCGGGAAAACCCTGTGTGCTTGTGCACATTTACATAGGCTTGTGTACAAATGCACTATAAACATTGGGATTATTTCGATCACCCCTGTGACCAAAATGGAATGTCAAATGGGGTTATGTCTGCGGTTTTAACGGCTGTTTGGGGCCTGAGAGATACTACAGACATGCCAGAGGTTAATCAGGGGTGAATGGGCTGGTTGTGAGGGTCGGGTGGCTCAAATAACATGTTGTCATGGAAACATTCCATACAGTCACTGGATATTAAACATTAAAGGTGTCGCCCCAGTAAGAGTTTTAATTAACAAAAGAGTGCCAATTTTAGAACCTAGAGGTGGCTCAGAGGTCATGGATAGATTGTACACAGTGGCACGTATCCATGGAGCTCGCATGTGTGGTTGGATTCAAAATGTTAAGGATGCATTCACCGCACTATTTTCGAGTTTTCACCTCGAAATTTTTTTCGATATTTGCTTTTCGTTTGCTTCAGTTTCCATTAAAAAAGTCACACACTTCTAAACGATAATAGATCATTATCATGTTGCAGCCGTTTGATTTTTTTCCCCATTCAAATCAATATAACCAAAGCGAGGCTGGAACGAGAAATAGTCTGGTTCCCTTTTGCAGAAAAAAATATCATATACTACTGTTATTGGATAATAATAATAATAATAATAACATGACTAAAATGGTGGAAACATGATAAAGGTCTTTTCCACCTCCACCTGCGTTGAGTTATTGAGTCACCATTGTCAAAAAAATTGTAAAAGACTGGCTGCTAGACAACAAATCCGGCTCTCACAGGGTGGGTGTGTGTGTGCGTGTATGTGGGGGTGGGTCATGTGTGGGTGTGTGTGTGGGGAAGGGTGTTCAATTATGCGCAAAATAAAATCCCCTTTTCTAAAGGTTGAAGACGGCCTCAATAGGAGTAAAGTATTTGTTTGTGCTAAAACAAAGTAGGCTATACACGTTGAAACGTTAGGAAAAAAAAAACAAATCCGATTTACTTGAAGAGCAATGCAGCTTTAAATACAAGCAAAACAGTATTTGAGCTTATGTTGCACGCAAAAGAAACCCACAAAGTTTAATCGGATTGTGTGGATTCTCGCAGTACAATAAGTTGTGAGGAATTATTGACTTGGAATATAGTTCAATTAATATTTTATGCCATGTCGAAGCGATTATTACCAAGACAGGGGCAGATCCAGGAAATTATGTGCAGGGAGGGAGAGGGGGCTCATCAGCACAAACATGCTGAAACTTGGCCTCCGTACAATCAATAGGTGGGGGGTGGCTCATTCCATACTTTTAACGGGGGCGCTGTTCAAACCTAACGATCGTCAACTCTATATTTTGAACGATTTGTGTGGATCCCGCGGTGTTCGTGATAACGGCGTTCCGCTGTATTGTTTCCTGTTTCTAAATATGGATCGCACAATTTCGTGGAAATCCTAACGACGAATCCATCAAAACCACGACTCCATTTAAATCCCATACACCTCATGTCTGATGTTCAGTGTGGGATCAGCGGGAAAAGAATGAAAACATGACACACGGGGCAGGGTGGGGGTTGGGTGGGGGTGGGTGTGGGGGCTTGACAAGTCCTTGTTGTGGAAACGACCATCACTGTAGCTCGCAGCACATTGCGGTTAACGTACCCTTCCGGTGATATGCACTTGAAAAACACATAAAGAAGGTTGATTTAAACGGTACATGTAGTACACTCTAAAATAATCCGGTTTTCGTTTCGCTTAATACCTTTCAGGTTCAAAACTGACACTATTCAAGGTCAAAATGATACTTCTTTGAAACGTTTTCGGGTCATGTTCGGCCTTATAACCATGGCAACGGTGTAATTGTCACCCACGGGCTCTGAGAAGCATCAGGCCGAAGGGAACCAGAATTCCAGATCTATCTGACCATGGACTTTTAGAGTGTAATTTATCCAATTTGCACCTACGCCACGTACTGAAGTTGTGTACATGTTTTCACAAGTAAAGGTCATGAAGATAAATAGTGAATTAAAATGTTCCAACCTCGTCCAACTGATCAGGCTTACGCTTGTAACTGTTTTCCCTTCTGTTGCCTGTAATGCTATTATAATAATAGATGAGGTTTTTGTCATGAAAGGGCCCACGCAACTGCCCAATAGCATGCACTTCTATCACTTACGACAGAGAGATGTCCCTTGTTTTATAGTGGCCCGCCTCCCACCTTAGCAGGGAACTCCAAGCAAATCTCAAAATAAAGAAAGATTTTATCAGGCAAGTGCACTGCAACTGATCTTGGGTTTTGACTTTTTTTCTTTATTGAATTAGGATGGTGCATCACCTTTATCATTTAGTCATCATTTAGTTGGACATTCTCATGAATTTAGAACATGAGTGAATGAACAACCAGCGGTAATTCCAATTGATTCCAACGGGCAAAATTTGCTATACAGTGCGTGCAAGTCAAAATAGCTCCGGCGACTTATTTTGGTCCATTGTTTTGGATTTGGTGACATTTCACGCATCAGCTTTCCTTCATGCAATGATTTTCTTTTCTGTTTCGCAAGGAAAACTACCTTGATTTTTTACATCTACCTCGAGGAATTTTGTCACGAAAACCGTGCAAATTGGTCCCCTAACCTTAGATAATTTACACAGTAAGTCAGCTCCATACGCAGACAAAACGAGCGATAAATCCAGTCGACCCATGTAGACTTTGGTAGTAGACATGTGAGCTCCGTCAATTATCAATTAGCTTGAGCAACGTTTAGTCGGTCCTTTTTAAAGAGTCAAATTATTTTATCAACTAGCTTCAAACCGAGTGATAAATTATTTTTGCCATGTGATTTGCTATCAAAATATTATCTTTTAAATTCAAATATTTCCAGAGATTCTAAAAAAAAAGGGTTAAACTTTGTACATGTGGACTGAGCTGAACGCCATCTGAAACTAGGTGGCGCTTTTCATGCACACATATTTACAGACGTCGACGCGAGTTTGCCGACAAGAGGGACGACTTTAATACGAACAGTAATGACAGTTTTGGGTATGACCATCAACAGTTCAACTCCCTCGCCTGGCAATGCCCGTGACATTGGTCTATCACAGAATCTTATGAATCAACGAAACCTGCTGTGATATATGCAATGTGCTTACAAATCATGCGCAGTCGGTACAGAAACAAGTAAAAAGTAAATAACAAAACGAAAGGAACAGTCTTTTCGTGCCTTGTTTTCAACATTTCTAATTGACTTCACAACAAAGTGTCGGTAAATAATTTTACATCAGGGAGACCTTTATTGTTAGGTTAATTATATGTCTCTCTCTCTAGAACGGATTGTTATGCAAGTGGCATCATAAACAATTATCCGGTCGAAAATAGTCTAATATTTTGGAAAGGGGCATTTACAAATGGGGGTATTGGGAACGTTTTGCTTGTGCACTAGATTATTCGAATGGCTCCCTGAAGTGTCCCTTTGGTTGTTGTTATAATTGCGCTTTTTGGCTCGTTTATTACATTTTAATAATAATGTCTATAGGCTACGCATTACGACCTTCATCAATGGTTTTACACAATGCATTTACTTACTTCGATTTACATCAATGTTGTTGCAGTGAGGTGATGTGTTTTGCAAAGCAATCTTAAATATTTGTAATGAACTTAAACTGAACATTTTCCGCAAAATATGAGTTTGATGTTAGCAATAGCAATATACATGTACAAGGAAAAACATTCACTGACAACCAGGAATGCAGTCACGTTTATCTTAAGTCAGTCACATGTCCAGTCACAAGTTCATCACAAGTCAATTCACAAGTCCGACTACAAGTGAAGGTACATTGAACAATAACAAATGAATGCCAATGTCAAAACTCATTTGACTAGCGTGTGATTTGAATTGAATAACTAATGTGACTACTTGCATGGACAAGTGATTGACTCGACTACATTATTTCCGCTGACAACACAATAATTAATAACCGCAAAAGCGTCAAAATCAAGACGTTTTGATTATTTACAAATTAAGTTGCAACAGTTTGTATGTATGATTTACTTTTTCCCCTGATAATTAATGGCTGAGCAATAATATTCATATTTTTGCAGAATCTCGATATGAATTATATTAACTCATTTAGGATATTTGGAAATAGGCTAGCTATGTACACGTCAGTAGGTATTTTTGTACTCGATAACGACATGCGATAATTTGTAAATAACTCCATAAAGTGGATTACAAGTCATATAAACTATAGGCCTACGCATTTGAATTGTGCATCAAAGGCTTTATCCTTATTACATGAATTCAACCTTAAATACACTATTTTATTGCTAATAATAACTTTTTGAGCAATTCTTTTTCACACTACAACATAAGCATTTTTTCCATTTATATTTCGCTTCTAGAAAGTTGATGATGGGTCGTGAGACATTATCACTTTTTTGTTCAACACAAATTCTGATTTTGACAATAAATCATTGTAATCACATTGAAGGTTTTCATACTATGTTACAAGCGTAATACGTGGCTACAGTCGATTTGGATGTACATGTAGAAGAGATTAAACCAACGTTTCATACGATTTTAACTTCGGTAATTGCCGTTTTGCAAACTCATCCAACGATATCTTTATTTTTTTAATACATGTATTTCCTCAGTACTCGACAAACACCTCCAGAACGACTGACATGCATACAAATAATTCGAAGTGAAAAACCTTGGAACCAATTCAAATGTCGATTTCTTTACTTACAAACAATTGATATCATTTCTGGTCGAAAGTTATTTCTACTGCCAAAAAAGAAGTGCTCCAACAAATTGGAATGTTGTTGTGTACCACAAATTTCGGCTAAAGGAATTTTATTTACATATTTTCTGGTTCTTTGAATTATGTGATGAATCATCAAGCTCTCCTCTTGTTGACCTCCAAAACTGACATAAAATTCTCATTTTCTTAAAAAAGAGCAGAAGATCCAGTCGCTATAATTTCACAAAACAAAATGACATTTTCGTTTTCCGATTTTTTTTTCTAAAAAGCCGCCTGTGACATAACTACACTCAAATCTTGTATTCTGTCGTGTTTGTCATTAATTTTCTGTTTGCGATCATCGTAGTGACGGATGACCAATAATGAACATTCACCGAGTAATATGTTCCTGTCGTGACATGGGCGTCACATTCAGACCGCAGCTTTAATACGGAAGGGTTCTAATTTAAGGGAAGATTAAACATTCACACATCTTTAGCTTTAAGTAACCGTTGGCGACGATGTCTTCAAACTTTGGGGTCTGAATTGAACAATTTAGAAAAATATAATAACGCTTCGTGTTTAAAATTCGTCAGTGTTGGAAGTTGAAGAAAAGAACGAATACATAATGGAACATAATATTAAGACATCATTTACATGCTCGCTGTAAGTCCTTTGTTATTAATTTGTTTTGTTTATCTTTATGTATTTAAATGTATATCTAGGCCTCCATTAGGCCTTATACAAGCGGGCATAAACAGACCAAAAAAGGGGGCATGGAAAGGCGGTTTTCTACTGGAAAACATCGTTGGTATCACACCTTGTGATATATCTTAACTGAGCACAGGTCAGCCACTGCCAGCTGTTGCCCATCTGCTGTAAAGGTAATTCCATGGGGGTCGTACAGACCCTGGGCCACACAGCTGACAAAATGACCCGTACAATCATAATGGTGTATGTGGCCGGTGTTGTACCCCGTGTCCACTGCAAGGTAGATACCCGAGCTGTTGCTGCATACACCCTTGCAGTATTTCACTGGTTTACCATCGATGGTTGGCTGGATTGTGCTAACAGTCACAGCGATGCCATCAGAAACCTCCACTATCTCCACTAGTCCCTGCTCCCACTCACTGATCACAATCAAACCATTGCTCAGTACAGCCAAGTAGGAAGGTCGTATCTTTACTGGCATGGTGTGTAGGATATCTCCATTCCTGGGATCGAACTCAATCAATACCTTCCTTTTCTCATCACCCCCTAGGATATTACCGTTGGGCATGGCTACTGCACTTCTGAGCTGCCCGTCTGTCTTGCCAACCTCATCCTCTGGCAAAGTGTGGAAATCAAACTTGTGGGTGGTGTCTCTTTGGTAAACCATCACCTTCTTGTCGTCAGTACATACCCACTGATTCGATACGGCAACGACGTTATCTGGAAAAAAATGATTTTGAATAAACTGATCAGATAACTGAAAGTAATTTGACTAGTTTCTCTTGTAAAAAAGTCATTCAAATTATTAACAGAAATACCTGACTGTTTGAAGGGCAAGTGATTGTGATCAAACATATAGCTTCTCATGCTCAATTTACTCGGAGCATTTATGTTTGAAAACGCATATGCAACGTGTACGAATGAGTTTGTGAAATACATATGTGGATTTTGATTAAAAACCTTTTGACTCGCAAAATGGCCATTATAAACTGTGGATGTTACATGGGATTCGAAATTATATTGCTCAAGTATTCAAGCGTGTATTTCACTACAATCGTATTGGAATTTTTCATTTGGGTGTATAAAAACAAGAAGATGTATCAGGACACCTTCTGGCACCAGGTGGCGCTCTTTACTGAGGATATTTTTAATAGTAAAAATGCATTTCAAAGAATGGGTTAAGTGCTGTTTGCCTTTTTAGGTAAACTTGTATTTCCCGATTGTTTTTATTTTGGGGGTGGTGCTTTTGTATGACAACATGAACAATTAGGATGAGGACATTATATTTTAACGCGAAGGGCAAGAAGGTATTGGGTGGTGAGGGCTAAAAAGAGTTAAAAAAAAAAATTTGATAAGATGGAAAAGCAGCCACACTGCCTCCTCCGACACAACTGTGATTTTACGCAGGAAAGAATCGGGGAACACAAAGCTGATTTTTAAAATGAATAATAGAAGGCATTGTGGATGAGGCCGATTGAAAGCACCTTTTTTGTTTTTGTTTCAGTGTGTCTCTAAAATTGAGATTGCATAGCAATTTAAATGAGAAAAAGGAATTCGGGGACTCGCACAAATTGTCAAATGCTGTCCAAAATGGAATGATAATGTGTTACAAAACCCAATAGGTATATATCTTTGTACTGAACATTACAATATGCACTAACAACTCACTTGCAACGACTTGAATGATGTTCTTGGTTTGTCCCTGGTTGTTGCAGATTACAACTCGCTTGTTTGTCCAGTCAGCCACAGCAATCTCGTCAGGGTCAGCAGCAGCAGCAATGCCTCTGGCGAATTTAAACTCCCCTTCACCACTCCCCTGCTTGCCGAATGCATGATGCAGTTCCCACTTGTCTCTTTCCTGCTCTAACGCGCCCAGATCGATGTCTATCTGACTCTTCTTGAACCTCAGGTACCAAAGTTTGTGGGGAAACTGTGGAGGATGCTGACTGTTCATCTTTGTCAAATCTTTACTGATCACGGGATATAGTGAAATAAGGTTGCAGTCTGATGCATTACTCGTTACGTCCTTACCGGTGCTATGGGAATGCCTCTTCCTATGCAGCATGTCACTCAGTGTCTTCTCGTGCTCATCCAGTCCCTTACGTTGTTCCAGTTCGTGGGTAGTGATTTCATCAAGAAGTCGTTTCTCTTCAGCTTTGACCTTCGCTATGACCTCAGCAGCTTTGTCCTGCACCCCCTTTCTGGCCTTTGCCATGTTGTCCTTGACTATCGTCTTAGCTTCAATAGTGTCCTGCAAAGACAACTCAAGGCTTTGTATGTCTCTACCAAGAGCTGAGAAGTCATTCTCCAGTGACTGTCTGTATTCTTTAGAAGCTGTGCCGATGTCAGTGATGTCATGTTTAGCAGTGGGATGATCAACAACTGTGCAGACTTGGCAGATCAGCTCGTCACATGTCTTGCAATAGAATTGTGTGACGCCCTCCTTGTGTTTGTGACATTTGGACTGGTCCGGTTGTTTAATCAGGTTCACCTTCCCCTGACGAATGTCATTTAAAGTTGCTACGACATGGTTTGCCGACACTGTGAACCGTAAGTGTGTCTTGTGGCACGACGTACAGATATTCAATCCGCAGTCGAGACAGCGATGCAAAGCCTCGTTATCCTCGTCGCATGTCTCACAGAGAAGCTTCGTGTCTTCTAAGCATGCTACCTTTTTCTGTAATTCAAATTCCTCAATTAGACTAACCAAATGGAAGTTGGTCTTGAGGCCCTGGATGCCAGACTGTGGAAGTACCGTCTCCTGACGACACACAGGGCAAGGGATTTGTAATGCTCCTTCGTATGTGCCATCACGGTATTTTACAAGACACCCCTCACAAAAGCTATGTAGGCAGTTCAGTACTTTCGGCTGCTTGTATTTATCTGTGCAGATGCTGCACTCAAGATGGGTGCCGATCTTCTCAAAAGCAGGGCCTACCGATGCCATCCCTGTGGAAAATAATACAATTCAACATCACGATCAAGGTTAGTAAATCAATCAACTATTTATGACATTTGTCTTGTGCAGTGATTGGTATCTATTTCTTAGTGCAGTCTATTCAATATTCTAAAATTTGCAACTTCCCATTTTTCAACCGCAGCTACAGCAAAACGAAAGTGCTTGAAACGAAAGGGACTTATCCCATTACGTACTAATATATATGCACTAACTTTGTTTTTACTCGGCATATAAGTTTGGAACCAAAGTGTGGTAAAATATTGGTCAACGTTGCAAGTCTACCTTGGTATAGTGTTTCCTGGGACCTGATATTCAGCATTTTATTCATGACACGCTTCCTTGTTTAGAAATCTGAGGATGAATAGTGTCTACCTTGTAATCTGTCTTGGACGATCTAGTGAAGACAGTTCAGGACGGGAGGAGACAAGCTGATACGCCACTGGTCAGAAAAAAAAGAGTCTACAAAAAAAAAACAAGCAAATAAAAATGGATTGTATTAGGACATTTGTATGATTTATTCGATATTCGATAGTGCACGGAATGGTTTTAATATTCCCCGACTTGTTTTCGTCTATATTTCTTAGAACCACTCAAGAGTCAAGAACTCCGTTTCCTTGGCTATAAGCTTACACCAAACGACTTTTGCCAGAAATCAATTATTAGAATAATTTTGTCATGGTTCATACCATGTTTGTCTTGAGTATAAACAATGTATATAACTATTTCATTTCAACTCAGTTCCGTATGAGAAACTCAGTGTAGTTTTACAAATAAATCACGCGCACAAATAAGGCTGATAGAATAATTTTACAAAATCTACTGTGTCATTTTAATTAGAAGTCCAAGAGAATTCGAAACATATCGGCCAGTAACGTTTCACCATGCAACTAACGAAATTGAATTACTGAAGGATTTTAATAAACAATAACAAACATTTTTCATTTCAATAGCAATCTCCACATGAGACAAATTTCCCGAATCTTCGACGAATCGGAATGCTACAATCACGAAACACACAACGGCATTCTGTAACAAACTTACTTACTTTTCTTGCAATTTAGACGATACAGCTGTCAACATATTTGAGAAAACCTATGCTAACATTTTCATTGTCCAACTTTGAAGGATTTTTTTTGGTTACAGAAAATCTTTTCGAGCAACTTAATATTTCAAGAAATCGATTTAATGCACATAATGACAAGAGTCTGTTTGTCTCAGTTTGTTTGCCTAACCAAACTAATTAAAAAAGAATTTTGATTTTAGCATATTGCGTTCGTGAGATATGGCCAAATTTTTCAAAATTTCAAAAATATATATAAAATCACATGATGACGTCATGATGACGACACTTCAATTTTTAACTATAACACATCCCGGCCTACCCACCTACCAAGTTTTCAACCCAATCGGACTTACCGTGCAAAAACAAGGGCTTTTTGGCAAATATGCGGACAAGCCTATGAGGACTAAAACAAAGGCTTTTCTGCAACTATGCGGAAAAGCCAAACAAATCTTAACGAAAACAAGAACTGTTTTGATGTGTCACCGAAACAGTTGAAAAAAAACCCAGAGATTGTTGGTTACATCAAAACATCTAATCTTGATGTTACCCGTGGGGGATCTGGCCAAAAGCTTACGGCGAACCTCAGCAGCACTGAGATTTACACTCCCAATATCGACATCACCATTGCTTTACTACCCACATGATTATCAAGGGACACCTGCATGACAAGTGGGAACGACAAAAGATCCATCATCCTCTACACTGCCCTCTGCAGCGGAAGTTGGGCGTTTCCGTCTCGACAGGGACAGTTCGATTTTTTTTTCCTGCTTGCTCCCTTTTCTTTTAAAATTATAGAAGTTTCCTCTGCGTGCCCTGATTTCCGACAATAAGTGCACCTAAGCGCATTACGACCTCTATGGTTACTGCGACCCAGCTGCCCGGCAAGCAGGCGTTCAATGCCAGTTGCTACCGCGGACAATTTCTCACTTATTATTTTGTTGCATAGATTCTGCTGGCTGTTTCTGGCAGTCTATTAACGCACTGAACTTTTCCTTTGGCACCGACACGGCCCTATATGCAGCAGCCCTACCAAAGTCAGGGTCTCGCTCCCCCTTTTTTGCTTTTTTTTTTTGTTCGCGCAACTCAAGGGAAAAAAATAGCCGGTTGACCATATATGGGTTGGCACACCTTGCGTTTCACCGTAATATCACTAACCCCATTCACAAACTGCTTTATGCGGGTTTTCTCACAAACTGCTCTATAAGCGCGTCTCTTTCTCTCTGATCATGTGCAGCAGCCTCCATATTATCATGCAAACGAATCAAGGCATTCTTCTGGTAATTGAGAACGCGAATAAAGGGTCCTGGTTAATGACTGTACTGTCTCAGGTGCTCCGAACCGTTTGTGTCGCGAGCTTTAGGAAGGTGTCTCTATTCTCTATTGGGATACAGCGTACCTCCTCTTTAGCAGTGCCCCCCCCCCCCACCCCCCTCCCGTGTAGAAAGCATTGAAATGAAAAATAAGTACTGCCTATTTTCTATAAATTATTAAGATATGCTACAGCTTGATAATCATATCTGGGTTCTAGACAAACTTTAAGCTGTCTTCGAAAATGAATTAAATGAATCAAAACCTTACCCGAGGGTCAATCAAGCCTTGATGTTGTCTTGTAAATCGAGTGGTGACTGCACGTTCTGCCTGTACTGTGAAAATACATAGAACTACACGAGGTTACACATATACGCAGGAAGCTTTATTTTGTATACAAGGTATTGTCAAAGTTGACACTAATCATGCTAATATAATGAAAAAAGGAAGCTGGAAGATTGTCTGATGTAGATCTATAATTAATCCTTGCTTAATAAATACTCACTTCCTGGAACTTTAATCACCAACACTGCACAATTCCGTTCAATTTTTAGGCTGGTTGTCACTCCCTGACATTTACGTGCCATTTTCTCACCGTGCTCTACACACAAAATGATTTCTCATCGGGGAAAATCCCCCAGCACGCAATAAACAGCAGCGGTGTCATAGCAAAAAAGAACCCCACATATTTCCCGAGCGATTTTGTATGCATGCACAACCGCGGTTTCCTATAATAGCGAGACTCCCTCATAAATACCGATAAATATCCGATATATCTTTGAACCTAGTTGCCTCCCACTGGAAATTGGTTTGCTATGGTCAACGGGTTTAACATTATATGGCCCATACGCAATTCGCCCGTACCCCCCCCCCCCTCCCCGCCCTGCAAACAGAACGCTGGGATACTCTGATGAATTCACGCTCTGAGTGGTTGGATTTTGCGTGACCAGTGACCTGCGCGTCATCACGGTCATGACTCTGCAAAGTTTGAAACGGCCGTTAAGACTGATTCATTACTCTTTTGTACCAGTTAAGAGATTTTTTTTTCGTTGAAAAATTTAATAATGTAGGAAATCCTGTAAAACTTACATGTGTTGTAAATTTACAATTCCAGTCACTTGGTCAGGCTCCGTTTCGAATCACGAACGGTCGGATTGCATCATGCGACGTTCAAAATGTTTGTCCACATGGGCCGCAATGAAACAGAAATCACATCTGGTGTGGAATGTGCGCATTTCTATGGGAAGTTTTCATTTACGCACATTGTCTAACTGCGGTCTTGAACAGCTGCAGCCAGATGCTTCATACATAGGTCATAGGCCACTTCCTTCACAAGATTCTGTTAAGCTCATCATATCCCAGCGTCCTGTTTGCAGGGCGGGGGGTACGAGCGAACATCCGCTATGGTAACTGCTGGATATAAATACCGATACACATCCGATACCTCTTTAGACTTTGTGCCAAGTCGGCAATTGTTTTGCGTACGGTGACAGGTTACTGGCTCCACGCACTAAAAAATATCGCTGCAATGCACGTATAGTCTGGTTCCCAGACTAAATGATGCTAACTATTGATGTTCAATTACCGACTTGGCAAATACGTTTTCAATTTTGTACACACATATGGGAGTATTTTGAATCGCTAGCGAATTCTATGCGAGCACTCAATGGAAAATCTGATGCATTATGGAGCTTGTTTGACTGCTATTAGTTATATTGTATTTTGTGGTAATTGCATTGAACTCAATTCTCATATTTTTTTCTGGCAAAAATAACATCTCGACTTAATCGCAAGTGCGCCCGCACTTTTTTCTCCCCAATTGATACTTAAAACCGGTACATCCGGTTATTACGGGCTACAAACGCGATAAGATTTGTACACATTTGTACTGTTGGAATGTGAAGCTAGAAGCCCCCAAACAAAGACAAAGAGATGAGCGACCAAGGCCACTGAAACGACGTTGTTTCCGGGTGTAAACACTAGAAAGTTCCCAATTACTGAAACAACCAGTAACTGGCTTCAAACTTAAAATGTATCGACTGCAAAAATGTCATTTTTGTTTGCTGAATCAGTGTATATGCTGAAGCCAATAAGCTCTGATTCAATAACTACCTGCAAATTGTACTGATTTGCCTTGCTTGATTTTCTTTTCAAAATTGTCATGAACTGCAAGATGCCATTCTTATTTGGATTTTGAGTGGAATATTGGAAATGGATTAACAGGAAATGATCTCATTTGCCTGTTAAAAGGAAACAACAGTAACAGAAGAATGGCAGGAAGCCAACAAGTGCTCAATTGACCATGCATATAATTTACAAACTCAAACAATTTTATTTTACCATTCTTAACCAAATTCTCACCATATAATTTAAACATCAAGTAAAACCTCAGGATACCAATACATTGCATCACCTTACTACTTAAGTTGAATTTTAAATTGTGGTAATCGGAGGTTCAAATACGCCGACAAATTCTAAACAGTGTGCAACAATTTGCTAAGGCCAAAAAAAAATAAGTCGGTCTTTGGTCAGCGCGCGCGTCGATTTTAATCATGCGCGTCGATCTTTTTTGTTTCCAAAATGTTCCGCGGTAGCTTCAACAGCGCCCTCTATTTCCGCACCTCCTCATTTTTTTTTACCAAAGAGCATCAAGGAATGGGAAATTGCACCAAGGCAAATGATCGAAAGCACCTAGGCAAATTATGGAGGACACATGTACATGAGGACACCAAAAAGCAAAATAGTACTCACCTTGTCTGTACAATCCAAGCTTGAAGAAGAAAAAAAGAGAAAAACAAAAAAAAACGCGTGGCCGCGTCAATTCCGGAACTTTGGTCAGACCAGAGACCGAATATTTTTTGGGCCTCTATTCAATTAAAACAAATACGACGTTACCCAAATTGTCACAGTAAGAACCCTTTAGGCCCTATGTAAATTTAAAGCGAAATTTGAAGTACTTAAATTGTCCTTACATTTGTATTTTAATGAATACCATATTCCTTCATATCGTAAAAGGGCCTACAGTTGTCCCGAACGTTTGGGAAAACAACAATGGTCCACGATTGAAGACTACACGTAGAGTGCTTGAGTGTTTGTTTTGCTTTGCTTCTGTGCTTGGGAATAGCTTCAAGTTGTTCCCTGTACTATTTACGAGTTTTACCTTTACCAACTCAGATATTTATTTTCAAACTGCTTGTTTTTTTGAAATAGAACAACATTTATTCACTTTTGACTTGCTCATCGAACAAGTATACAACGTCCAGTTATGGAATAATCACAATTCACATTTTTATTCATTTATGGACCGATAATTATTCAGGCATATCCTTTGTGCGTTAGTGGCGCAAAATCAGCCAACAAATAAAAAAGTATTTTCAGAGGGTTGCATTATATATAAAAAAAATAGAACAAAGTAGCTTTTTTGCGTTTAAATAAAACATAAATTAAAAAAATAAAGAGACGAAAAATAGAATAAGGTTGATAAACAATTGAAAGTAAGAAATAAAGGAAATCGAAAACCATGCTGGGTTGGTTGGGGTATTGTGGAAACTCCACTCTCCTTCAGTGCCGCCACTGATTGCTAAGGCTTACACACTAACACCTGTTGGCCCCTCATCTCCTTGTCTCCATAGCTAGCGTGCAGTGAAGTTATGGCGATGGGTAAGGCACAGGTCTCTGGCACAACTTCACCGGAAAGGAAGCGAGTATCCAGGCAAATGACAAGCGTCATGTCTCTCATGGGAGAATACTCCATTTGGAACTCCGAACACAGTCGGAATGTCTGGTTCGGATCGTCTGCGAATCGCAACAAGACCAACAACAACAACAAATTTTAGGGGAAGAAAACATCTTCTACTAAACCTTTTCTGAGGAATCCCCCTTATTTGCTGGTGTATGTAATGGAGTACCGAATTGTGACGTCATTTAGAACCAGAAAGTTTAGCGCAAAGGTATGGGGTACGCGCGCATGTTCGGGCTGAATCCGGCGCTAATGTCTTTTTACACACATAATTGTGCGCGTGATGTGCTCTAATAGCTCTATTGATCCTGGACCTAGCAAAGCCTAGTCTGTGTAATAGACAGCCATGGTCTATGATATGCGAGCAGATTCGCTGATTAATTTGGCAAGACCCCGCCTCTTGATCTGTTTGATTTTGACAAATCAGCGGACGTTTTCTATATCGGGTCTTTGGTCATTCCCTCGTTGCGCGTCATAAACAATGGAAAACAAACTGTGTCATGCGCTCTGTATCATTTTATACGCGATATGCCCCGGCTGTTGTTGTATTACAAAACACTGCAATGGAATTAACTAATCAAACCATTTAGTCCTGATTTGGGAATGAAATGACGTCACAATTTAGTAAAGTCGACTCCGATTGGCTGGCGCGCAGCTTGCATATATCTGTATGTCTAGACAATTAAGACCTTATACAGGACTTGGCTCCGTGGATAACTCATACTAGGCAAAGCCGACCATGGTCTATGCAACTATAGACTGCGTATGACCTCGAGAAACTGACCAATCAGCAGGCGCATAATTCGAGCTCCCCGCGTGCGTAAACATCACGCCCACAATGAGTAACTTTTTTTTACAGGTTGTTACAAAACGTGGCATCAAAATTGACCAATCAAAATCTTAGACCTGATTTTGGAATGAAATGACGTCACGCATGCTTAAATATATATGACGTTAGACAGGAGACTGGGCTCCGTAGATAACGGGTGATACTCAGACTACTTATTTTGATGCGCGTTAGACAACCCATGCTCTGCCCCTAACATTTCACAAACTATGGCATCTTTGATAATTATAAAAATACACATGGGTGAGATTTGCTTACTCTTCCTTTTGACACCTGTGTTGAAAAAAATGAGAAATTAAAAAAGGTTGAACAAGAGCCCTGGGTCACAGTTTTTCCATTCAAGATTGATTGAAACTACCTCACCGGTATATCTTGGAATTGTGTGTGATTCAAAACTCCCTTAAAGAAGTCACACACGGTTTCAATTCGAGGCCATTTGATGCTTTGTTTATATTACTTAATGGTTTTTAAGACGTTTCGTGCATATAAGACAAACGCACTGAAATTATTGCCGTTCATGGTAGAAAATAATATATTTTCCTAGGCGCAGCTGCAAAATATAAATATTTCATCTTATTGATTATTCAGTATATGTTCGTTCGTTTGCAAATCTTGCTCTTTGCAGTTAACCTATGAAATACAATACTAGTTGAACACAATCATAAAATCTGATACGCCGTAGTTTTCGTGCGCTTTGTTTTGTTTTGTGGGTGATTTTGTTGGTAAGCTGGGTTGTTTGTTGGGGGCCGTTTGTTTTGTTTGTTTGTTTTTGATATTGTCACTCACCTTGAATGATGGAGTATTTGTCGTCAAAACGTCCGGCTAAGTTGGCGAATTCCAACTTGTAGGGTTCGGTCGTATATTGGATCACGTCTGCAAATCAATTTTACCAAAATACCAACACTTTGAAGTATACCGAATTTAACGTATTAAAAAAGGTTGGTTTTGTTAATTTGTTTAAAACGATATGACTATTTAATTCAAATATATTTCTATATATTTTAATGAGCACTGATTGAGCTAATTGGTTGCCGTTTATCATCAATTCAAACGTAAATAGCGGAAAAACACTTTTATCAATGTGCAAACTACCACAGTCTAGGCTCAGAACGGAAGTTTTCTAACTACAACAAATTACAAATTTCAAAAGCTAAACTGTATATAGCCTACATGAACGTATCCTCTGATTGCGTAATACTTACATGCTTCTAGCATAGACCTTGAATAATGCAACAGGCCGCGGACAATTATTGTAATTAATGTGAATTATTAAACACCTGTATATCCATAAACTCCCACATAATTATTTTGCATTTTTGTAAAATGCAAAGGTCGCACTTGTATTGTGCGAATGAATGGGTAGGCCTACATGCGTCCCTTTTTTTCAAAATTGTCAGTTTCTTTTCCGAACGAGATTTAAAGGAAGATAATGTTCTGTAACAAAATGCATTCGCTTGTTCGTTTTTGCAGGTTTTTTGCAGTTTTAAAAAGTGATTTGAAAAGGGGTGCTCCAGTTCAGAAAGTTTTGAGCGAATGATGCTATAAACATTCATATGTAGTGACGTATCAGCTCATACATTATGTATGTTAATTTAGGAATCACACGTTCTGTATTCCGGCGCCTGGTACTACGAGATGATCACCGGGCCGGTTCGCGACACTGCTTCGCGATCATAGTATGCCTACGCGCAGCCAGGCCGACCTGGCTGCACCACACTCCTACTATACGTTCTATCAGAATCCCTGCTACTTATGCATGTTTTCCTCTCACTCGATCGTGTAAACGTACTGTGTATACATCCACACACAGGTGTGTATTTACCTGCAATCTTGAACCCCCTTTTGTCCCTCTTTTGTTTGTAGGAAGACATCACATAATAATGGTTTGCACACGATCGTCAATTGTGGACCTTCGGGAATTGTGTACCCTATTGTCCTCTATTCTTCAACGTTCCCTATTGACTGCAGAAACAAACTCGTTATTACTTTAGGCCAAAAGAAGTCTCCGGTTTCTGGTATGGAGCTTGCCCAAAAAGTGGTGCGGCGACGCGGCTTTTTTTTTATTTACCTGATTGTTTTGCTTCAAACGTCGGCTGATGACTGCAAGTGGTGCCCGACTAAACTTAGTGCAAATATATGGGAGTTCAGAGAGGCCACATAAAGCTTGTGCAGCAGCAGGATTCCAGTCCAACCAGTGAGTTTGGCGGTTTTGAGACATCATCTTTCATTGAAAAAAAAACGTTTTCATTTTGCCGACGCGCATGGCTACGGCGACGTACCCCATTGTCCCGAGTTTTAAGTCTAAATGGATAACTCACCCATTATGTGCAGTTAGTCTGTGCAGCTGTTGGAATAATTATTTATAAACTGCGCTGTGGCGAATGCGCATGCGCACAGTAGGTCCTGCAGTCTTCAGAGAACTGAATTGAGAGCGGGACGCTCCTAATTCAAAAGTTAACACAATTGAATACTTGTTGTGGGTCCTTTTTTTCGTTCGACGTCTCATTTGAAAGCTCATTACTATTGTAAAGCTAGAAAAATGTCGATTCAATTTAAAATATCTATTGTTCCAGGTGTAACACTCCAAAACAGGTATGTACCAGCTTAAATTTTTCGTCAAAATTAGATAATTATTGTATTGTCTTCCAGTAATTGATGTGCTCTGTCTACTGTCTGACTTGATTGTTCATTTCTTTGGATATGCTTTCACATTTAAGTGTTTATCTTCACATGTTCTGCGTGTGATTTTCCTTATGGATTCAAAGTGGCATTAATGGTTTGTATCTGGGGATTCTTTGTATCTGGCCAAAATGTAAGCCTGCGTAAATGTATAATACAATAAAACATACGTAAATAAGCTTTTCCGTCATGAGCATGCGCAGTGTAGCAAAGCTGGCACGTGGTTTCGGCGTCGTTGCATGTCAGGTTCTTCTGATAGAAACCCTGTTTGTTCAGAAATAAATACGAAGATAGTGTTATTGCAATGAGGCGTAGATCCTACGTTTTCCCACTTTACAAAAGATTGTGGGTAAGTCACAGCAATTTGCTGTACCCAGAGACGAGCCTTGCCTCAATGACTAACTGACTGACCGACTGAGTTCTGACTGTCACTTGTGAATTGAAAAGTCTGGCCCAGCTTTCGAAGTGTTATTCATACGTCACTGGTAAGCATTTCGAACAAGGATAAAATGAGAGGTTTTCGGACAAGGAAAATCCATTTGAAAGTTTAGACGATGTGCGTGTGTTTTTTATTATGTGTAATTTATTATTTTATAAACTCCCTTGTCTGTTGACAATATTGTTTCAAGAGTGCAGCTACTACTGCCTCACTGGTATTAAATTCGGAATATCGACGATTTCACGAATCAAAGTAAAAAGCTCCCACAGTCGTAAAAGAAAACCTCTTTATTTTGCTAATGTTTCCGGCAAAGCGGTCCGGAATAGTGTGACACAAAAGGGTCAATTTTGAGGGTCAATTTTGACCCTGAAAAGTAAGAAGCCAGATTCTAGGTCAACCTGACCAGGGAATCTTTAGTGACGTCACATGCTATCCAAAGTAATGTGACGGAAGCAGTACTTCATCCACTGTTATTTTAACGGTAGCTGGAATTGTGAAAGAACTTGTGGTGGGCTTGACTTGACGTGTGGTGGGCTTGTGTTGGACTCAACCACGGAATTCTTACCAAGTGTGAGTAGGTAGGATCCTGGCTCCCATCTCCCCAGAAACCACTGACCCTCTGGCTGGTAAGGAACAGAAGAAACAACACTCCCAGCAACATGATGGCAACTGAGGAACCCTAGTCCTGCCGAGAGTAATGTGCTTGTACGTGGCTGATCAGTCGCGGAATTAATAATTATATACAGACGAAGGCAACTTCTGGTTTGTGGATTTGGATTGTAATTAACTTGTGTGGAACGTAAATGAAATCCGACTCGTAGACTAGGCTTCGTAAATCCATACGATTAAACGTTATTGCAATAAATTTGAATACGTTAAATCGTCCTGCGTTCATTACAAACCTTCATAAACAAAACCGATGGATAGTTCTCAAATAGTTATCATTTTGTCCTTCAATATGTCTTACATAGTTCGCTTATTCCTCGCTGTAAAAGACACCTTTGGATATCGATATATAGAAGCGATATTAGACGCTGAAGACTAAATATTTTGGGGGTTGGAACATCTTCATTGCGTCCTACCAATATAATACAAAGAAATAAATACTGCCATTTCGACAAAATCTTGAATTGATGTGGCCATGGCCTGCTAAAGGAACTATTGTAAGCTACACTTGTAATGATTGACCCTAGTATACAAAATCTCATTGTGAGCACATTATGTTGCTCCTTTTCCCGTGCAATATCTTTTTGTGCGCATTTCTGGAGCAGTTATGCTAACGTCTCCTTGTAAACACGTACAGCGTAATTGTTCAAAAGTCAGCCCTTTTCATCAATGTAAGTAACAAACGAACGTAATTTTTCTTTTAAAAAAACACACAATGCAAACTCGGAATGAATAAAGACGGTATGTTAAAGCGCAAAATGAAAGAAACTCGAATTAAAAAAATATTATCTTCTACATGCCCATCCCTTTGGGATAACGGTGACGCATGTTGTGCTTATTCACATTATAATTGTGAGTAAAGGACAATAACAACTATTCATTACGCGACTGTCTGGCAATAATGCATTCACCCGAGGTATAGTAATAAAATTAATCACCAAATTGAAAATCTCATGCATTATGGAGAATATTGTTCGATTGCTATTAGTCATATTTTATGAGAACAGAATACAGCCTTTTGCAGTGGGTAGTATTTGCATTGAAGACAATTCGCATATTTTTTTCTGGCAACAAATGATATATCGACGTAATTACAAGGGAGCCTGTACTTTTTTCTACTCGATTAATACTTAATGCTAGTCTATGTAATAGACCATGGCCCTGGCGAAGCCGACCATGGTCTATTATACGTAACCAGATTCGGCGATTACTTATGCAACTAGACTGCGTATGACCTCGAGAAACTGACCAATCAGTATGCACCTTCTATATTCGCGCGTAATTCGAGCTCCCAGCGTGCGTGAACATCACGCCCACGACGAGTAGCATTTTTGTATAGGTTGTTGTATTACTAAAAATCGAAATTGACCAATCACAATATGAGTCTTGATTTCGGAATGAAATGACGTCACGCATGCCTATATAATACGTTATACAGGGGACTTGGCTCAAGGGTGATACTCAGAGTAACTTAAAGCCAGTTTATCCCGTTATTATGTGCTACAAATGCGGTAAGATTTGTACACATTTGTACTGTTGGAATTGGATACACGAAGCTCTAAACCAGAGTTATTTTTGAGCGACTGAGGCCGCTAAACAAAGACGTTTTCTGGATACCAACACTAGAAAAATCCCATTTACTGAAACAGTACAGTAACTGATTTAAATTCAAATATTGTAAACATGTCCTTTTTGCTGTAGTAATCTGTAAGCTGAGGCCAATAAGCTGTGATTCACGTCTGTTTATACCCAAAAATGGCGGCGATACAGCGCCCTCATTCGCTAGGCTAGGAATGTTGCCTATTCGAAAACAGACACCTCTTTGTTGAGCCAAGGTCTTTTGTTTTTACATATGCGGTGAATCAGCGAAAAACTGCACTCTGATGGGAGAAAACCCACCATTCATTAAGGGAATGACTTGTGGACACATTTACGAACGTAGCTACGATTTTGCCGACAAGAGGACGATTTGCAAACAACAGTGACAGTTTTGAGTGCTACAATCTTCGCACCACAGAGCATCTAGAATCAAAAAAATATCCCGGCACTATACACGGGCACCGAACCCCACGCCTTAATTTCTGGACCCACTTTTTTGGGGACCAACAATTTTTTGCCCCCCCCCAACAAGTTGTGTTCTGGATCGGCCCTCGGTCAATTATATAGAAATAATTACTCAATACAACGAACTATGGAGGAGAAACATTAAATTACAAAAAAAAATAGACTATGAGCCAAAAGACAAACACGTAGTACTGAAGATTGTTTACAACCCAAAGTCCGGGGCAGCTTGTTTGTTAGAAAATATTACGTTAAGATTATCAACATTACATATTTAGTGGTAATTCTTAAAGATTTCTTATAACATGCTAGCTACTACTTCAAAAATTACAAACAACGGCAAGAGTCGAAAGTGTAAATGGATATACATGTATATATAGATAGACCAGTTATTAAAAATCATCGTGGCGGCACATGCCGATTTAAGGTGACAATACAATGGTAAACCTTTAGAAACAAAAAATCAATTAATAAGAAATTCACACAAAAATGCAATAAGATACGGTCCCCACAGTCATCGTTCAATGCACGCTATTGGTCGGCCAAAGGAGGCACAAGGGAGGCACAAGGGAGGCACAAGGGAGGCACAAGGAGCACAAGGAGCACAAGGGAGGCAGAAGCAGCGCCCAGATTGACGGTAAAATTTGCAACAGAACGGATCTATTACGTGGCGACTATTGGCCGACCATTGTGCATCCATTCTGCAACCACGGCAATGCTTGTGCCTCCCTTCTGCCTCATTTGAGCCACCTTTGAGCAAAAAAAATCTTTAAAAGTGTTTATGTTTAAAATACGACTGATCCCAAATTCTGTTTCATCAGCAAATCAACAATAAATTCACAGTATTTCCTTTTACATCCTTTACATCTGTTCCAATTGTTTGGCCGTCAGGTGACCGATGAATGACCCGACACACACTACTTCCTTGTTCATTGTAAATACACATACATCGAATGGAATTTCAGTGGATTGGGAATTCATGAGATGGCTATAGATAATCCTGTAGTTTATTCATTTATTTATTTATTACATTTCTTTTTTATTATTATTATTATTTTTATTATTATTAATCATTTCTGGTAATGAAACCAAGGATTCCTCAAAGCGCGCTATAGGCACTGTAGCTCGCAAGCCTGAAGAAACCTGTGGAGAGAAGACAATGAGAAGAAATTACAGTTTTAGAGGTGGGAGGAAAAGCCCAGAAGAATATTCTGAGGAAAACCCACGGAATCAGGTAGGGACTGAAAACCCAATCCACATATTGGCCCAGGTGGGATTCGAACCCGGGTCACAGCGGTGGAAGGCGAGGATAAGTACCGCTACGCCAACCTGACTCCCCATGGTACATGTATGTACACCTTAGTTAAAACTGGTTTCCAATCGGGTTCCGCATACATTACATATTATTAAATAAAGACACAAAAAGTAAGGGAACAGTGCACATTAATACCTACAAATACAAATACAAGCTATAAACACAAGTTCAGTTTAAACATTCAAGTATATGGTATGAAGTACTGATTACTGGATGGGCTAAAACCCCACGAAAACTTTTCTGAGGGAAAAAGACGGGGAAATTCGGCTCCGGTTCCAAATAGTTACATCACAGTCATAGTTTTTGCCACCAGTGGTTGGGAACTTTGGGACAACATTGCAAAAAAAATAATGTACAGTTAGGTGAGACTTAGCCAATAACAGTTGAAAATTATGCATTTGATGATCGCAGGCCGCAGGGCTTATGAAGAATGGCACCTCACGTTTGTAGATTTTACACAAGGTCTGTAGTAGGAATGTCTGCATTCACCATTGATGTCAGGCCATATAAACATATGAAAATAGTTCCTCGATATTCAGGTTTCCTCAAAAACAAGGAGAGTGCTAAAAATCAGTCTGAATGGATTACAATTTATTGATGTGGTTAATTGCTTAGTTAAAAACTTGGATATTATAATATAGAAATTAATAGTTGTTTTTTACACGGAAAAGACTCATATAGTCGAAATAAACCAGTTCGGTGTTTCAACTACGGATGCCAAAAACAAATGAGGTGTAAACACTTTGCTGTATTCGTGCAAAACCCTAGCGGGTACAATAGAAACTGAAGAAAAGTTCGGCTTGTTCTGAAGTTAATGCAACATTTCTTTGGTAGCTTTGATGTGTAACAATTGTAGCGCTCCAACTTATGACACAAGTTTCAATCGGTTTCAATCTACCACCCCCATAGTCTTGTGTGAATTGTCCGTTGCATTTATCGTCAAAATGACGTCGTCATAAATAATTAAAACGCACATGCGTAGTTGTAACACCTATCTGGTTTGTGTTGTGTTTATAAGTCGTTCGTATAGCCTTTAAGGAATCCAGTAGTCTGGCACTGGAACCCGAGGGTTGACGTCATGGTTTACGGTTGGCAAAGGCGCCACCTTTTGTTGGGTTGTCGGGCAGTCGCTATCCAGCTTCGCGTTCTCGTAGTCTTGGCGCAGACGCTTGTACGCCTCGTCGATGTCGTCACCGAAGCTGTCCTCGCGTTGCGAGTCGTACTCGGTGTTCGATCCCGGAGACGGAGGCGCGTCTACGTTTCGATCTCGTCCACTCATTGGGGCATAGTCACCATCAGCAACCTGAACATAGGCATGACCATCCGACACTGGCCGCAGTCTGGGCGGAACGTCCGGTGGATTCTGCGATCCACGCCGTGGAAGTTGCTTGGCCCTTTTCTGACCCTTTGGAGGGCCTGGAAACAAGTCCTCATTTACATAAACCTGACGATCATAAGATTCTGGTGGCAGATAAATATCCTCGTCTAGGTTCAGTGCCATCTCACTCTCGGGTATTCTCGCTGGTTCACGTTGCGGGACTTCGTTACCCGCCATGGGCTCTCTGTTCCTTTCCTTGAACACCAAGGGCTGATACTCGTACTCTTCTGGCTCCTGATTGGCACCATGGCGCCGTGGAGGTACTGGTGGGGGTTGGTTCGGCGGTTCGAATCCCTCTGTTGTCGACTTGCGCAGTTTGACGAAAGACTTTCTAATGCGTTTGAAGATTCCATCCTTTGGCGTTTCGATCTTGATTTTGAACCCGCTCTCTGGGTTTTTGAGAACAATTCTACTGCCAGCACCAAGCTCCATTCCTGTCAAAAATGAGAGGGTTTGAAATTTAGGGGAAAAAACGTGATTTATACCATGCCCACCGTATTCACAACATACACAAGTCATGGAATCAAGGCTGCCCTCTAGACGATTTTTACGAAATTAACTGGTAAAGAAATAGACACGATACAAATGAAATAAGCTTTAAGACAGCGGCGGCGGAACGGGTTTGAAACTGGGGGGGGGGGGCATCACCAAAAAGGGGCACTTGCTCAGCATTTTCTTTTTTAGCACATCCGTGCTGAAAGGTCGACACGTGTTTTTCACCGGACACTTGGCCTCCGAAAAATGAAATAGTGGGGGGGGGGCTGGTACCGGGGGGCGCTCTTCAAAACCGATGATTATATGCTAACTACGCATTATGTAACCATTTTCAGGGCGTATTGTAAGGGTTTTGGCGCTTGGTTTTCATATTCTTCGTTTATATCAAAACCATCTGTACCATTATTGCGAAATGGTTACTTCTAAGAAATAGTAAGATACTTTAAGGGCATTACTTTTGAGGGGCACTTTTATGCTGGAGGGGGCACATTTATGGCCGCAAAGGGGGCACTTGGGAAAATCTGGGGGGCAAATTCCCCAGCCCCACCCCCCACCCGGTTCCGCCGCCCCTGCTTTAAGATTATTTATTTGTACTATGATGGATATGTCTATACATATGAATGAAACACAGCTTTTGTTTCTAAAGCGAGGAAGGCATATACTGGTGAATCGTGAACCAAGTTCTGATTTTTTTTTGATTTTCTTTTTTGGGTTCATATTTGTTGTGCTTATTATCTTTCTTTTTTTCAGGAGGGGGGGCTATTTGCTTTTGTCTTCTTTTGTTCTTCTTCTTCTTCTTCTTCTTCTTCTTCTTCCTCTTCTTCTTCTTCTTTTGTACTTTGTTTTAGTCTTTTTTTTCACGTAGTGGAAGGTAAAGAAAATCGATTCAAAAATAGTCCTCTGTGTTTATGTGGTTTAATTAAGCCTATACAATCCTCACGAAAGTATTCAAATAACCCTGCGCGTGGGTGACGGCATGCCAGTTGAACGAACAGAAGTTAAGGATACTACACGAGTATAGAGCGCCGTTCGTGGGTGAGAATGGCCCGAGGGCGAAGCCCTAGTCCATCCATCACCCACGAACGGCGCGCTTCTATTAGCCTACTTAACACCCTCCAACAATTCCTCAATTTTGCACACGGTCAGAATGCCACGGAGTGCATGCCAGATTAGCGTGCCGCACGCAGACACAATAGCGAGCAGTGTACATGTATACGGATTTCCGCGAATCGCGGCCCAAAAGGTTGACTAACAGCCGTGTAGACTTGCTGACAAGGCTGGTGTTATGAACCCGCAGGCGCTGTCGTGTCACTTGCGACCGCCGCGCAGACAATGCTGCGACTCGAACCCGAGTCTAACGACTAAGGATGGCCGACAAAGAATCCAGAGTGGGTTTTTTTCTTAGTTCAATAGAAGGGAAAAAGAGAACGAAAACATAAGTGTCTTGATGCGATTCTGTGAAATTACTGCCATTCGTCAGTTGCTGAATGGCGCGCCGTGCTCCATTCGTGCACAATAATGGCGAGGAAAACCAATAGTGTGAAGTCACAGGAGGGTGTTAAGTTCTGGAAACTTTGATTTTTACTCACCTTGAAAATACTTCGGCGTATCGAGAAAGGCCTTCATATTCCTTGCCCCCGCCATGCTTGTTCTTTCTGGTAGACGGCACCACGTTCCTGATCTCCCGATAATAATTCCCTTGGTCTGCAGCCGGCCAGCAACTCCGATGGCAACAAAAATTTAACTGGATCATTCCTCCACGGTGACAGTGCATTCCACCTTGGTTCTTGGGAAACACGGAAACGAACTGCTTTGGGAAATCCCCGAATTATTGCGCAATCGACACAATGAAGTGTTGCATACTAACAGTCGATTTTTTTCCCTAATCGGTTACCATGACCTTGATCTTCTGTGACACCTATCACGTTATCATTGATATGTTTTCATGTTATCCTGTAATTGTTGCCTCATTTTGTGCCGCACAATGACAGGTAAAATCGGTTCCAGCACGATTTTTTTGTATGTCTCACTTAATGCGGTAAACATTTCTACATGACTTTTACCCGACCAGGTGACCCAACAGCATATTTTTCTGTAAGATGGTAAAGGGAATTACACAAAACCCCAGTAAAAAATCCCATTTTTATTTTTTTTTAAATCAAGCGATTAGTTTGTTGACTGAAATGGATTTTGCATATACACTGCCACTAATTTACTCAACAAGAACACATGAAAAACTCCTTAAAAAAAAATTGTCACTAGCAAAATGTTATCATTTGACGTACATATGGGAAGGGTGTGCCCCTAAATGAGAAGGGTGCATTTTTGTATACATTTAAATAATATAGTGTGCATGCCTGATTGTAGGATTTTATCAGCGCTCCCCATTGAAAATATGGCACGGCTGACGCGCACCGTTCCTTGTGTGTGACGCAGGGGATTTGTACATGTACTATGCACACGCAGTGGCCGCGCTTCGCGGCAATGAATTGCAGTCAGGCAAGATGGCGTCGGTCGGTCACCCCCAACTGTACTTGCTTTGCCGGTGAGGGGGTACTTGTGAACGGAGCGGATAGGCTACGTACGTGCAGTTTGGGAGGTGATGAGCTTCGATTTTTGCTAAATTCGAAAGTGTCTCTGGCAAATAGCAATAAAGAGAGGGGTATTACTGTTCAGTATTTACAACCTATGCTGTTGAAATGCTTGAAAGTTGCCTGCATGGAGACACTGGCGATTTTGCGTATTTGTGGTAAGGCAGGGGTCAGTTTTTTGATAATCGTGTGTTCGAGTATCGTCCAGGTACAAAGTTGAATAGCGATTCAAAACTAACCAATCACGCTGCGCGCAGAGGTCATCCAATCAATGGCTTTAAATGGGAGCTAGGTGCCGGTCCTTTTCATTGATTAATAATTTCATTAATAATTTCATTACAAATTACTAATTTGAATATAAGTCGCAGTAAATACCAGTAAAACCCTTTCAGCCTAAGAAGCCAAAGTTGAATATGTTGGGAACTTGACCCTATTTTGTGACTCATGAATACCGCATGGTATGTATTGACGTACAAAAACAACCGGGTACAAACATTTCCTCTTTGGCTTACACATCCTCTTTCGTTTTCTGTTGATTGCAACTGTGAGTTTCCTTGTGTAACCCGTGGCAACTTTTTGGCAAACTCTTGCTCTCAATATCCTATTAGATTGAGGACTATTATCTGCATGTATGCGTTCTTACGGCTTATAAGACGGTGTCCAATTTGCAGGGGGATGGGGTTGGCCCGTTATAGGACGAAGTTTACTCAATGCCTTTTCAACAATTACAATTACTTGCATTCCCCCTGGACAGGCCCCAGGCAAGGGGGTGGGGAGCGTGCCCCGCCTCCTTTCCATAGTTACGCCACTGATCAGCTTCGTTGACGTTATTCATTTTTGTTACTTCTTTGAAAAGTTTAAGGATAATTTAAGAGATACTGATGAAAACAGAGAGAGCCTTGTTTTTTTCTATGTAATTCATCCTTTATTAGTTTGAAAGTTCGGCAGGGAAGCAGGCAGCTACGCAGGGCGGCTGGTATACAGGCTGGCTAGCTAGATTGATGAAAATACGTCAATCAGGAGAGATTGCTTCATTTATTTCGACTGTTCAGACGTCGAAGTATTTGCACTGCTTTTGCCGTATTATTTGCCCTGATGCCTCGACAACTTGTCAAATAGCATGCTTGAATGAAAAGTAACGGTTTACTATATAAGGTTGCTTCACTTATAAACACCCTTGCGTCACTTCCCATCTGCTTTATCTTCATTCAGTTGAGGAGTGACGTTTGAGGGGTATCAGCTATTTATAATTTTAGAGAGTAATATTACCTCAACACATGTCGCTACATACGTGCACATCCGGTATCATATGCATGTCGAAGTTCAGAGCTTGTACGCCTTTAACACCAACGACTTCCGCAGTTTGTGTGGTGGGTTCGTCCTGACGGTCATAAATTCAGTCGGTGAATGGGACGCTTTGGCGCATTTGACTTTGTGACTCGTTAAAGGGAATGTACAAGTATTGTTTACATTGACGTGTTTGAAGTTTTGTGTTCGAAAATGCTGGGGAAAAAAACAAAAATGTTCAAGAAGTCTGGTTCCCTGACTCCACTAAAGATGAAATGGATCAATTTATAGATGCCGGAAAATTGTAAGGTAACGGAACCAGTCTAGCTGGTCTGCACTCATTCATGAACATGTAACCAATAGCAAACAAAATTTGGACTGAAACAAAATTGTAAATTTGGAGCAGTAGTTGAAAAATAGTTAGGTTTTTCCAACGGTGGTCGGCCGACCACCGTTGGAAATTTATACAAAAATACCACTTTTCTTGAAAATGACTTCACACTAGGTGCCATAATTTAACAGGATGCTTTAAACTGTCATTTACCAACATCCTAGTAAGGTATTTCGTAAAAATTTGGTAGTTTTGTTTTTCGATGTTTGCAAATGTTGTATATTCCCTTTAAAATTCGTTAAAAACGTAGACATGTCAAGACGCTCACCGTTCGGATTGACCCGAGACGAGTTGGCGGAATGGCTTTTCTGCCTGGTGTGCTTAGAGAAGCACGATGCTGGTAGCAGGGTGGCCAAGCTGCTGCCGTGTTTGCATGGGTTATACACTGAATGCCATAAGCAGATCAACTTTGCAAGCAGACTGGTTCCCGGTCCGTACATGAACGTTAGTGATTGTTGGGCGAAAACCAGCCTACTCCGCAGCCAATAATTCGAAATTGTAAAGAAATAGTTCAATCACTATACAAAGGCCGATTTGGGGGGGGGGGGGGTCAACGTCTTATTAAAAAAGTAAGTATGCTTGGGGGGGGGTCAATGTCTCATTAAAAAGTAAGTAGTAGTATAGAATGCAGGCTTTCAACCTAGACTGGAGACCTGATCTCATATCGCACCTGAAAATGAGGTGAGGCAACAGCCTTACCGCTTCTACAACCTCATCGGTTGCAATGCGCCTTGAAGATGCCGCCTCATTCGTGCTTCAATCATTGCTATTTGAATTAAGAGGACCCTTTCCCCACGGGTCAATCGAACCACGAAGCACTTGTCGGTCTCAGACTCCTCATCTGGATTTTCGCGACAAACGCGTGGAGTGATGGCGCACTTGTGCACCTATGGGCCCTATACTTATAGACACTTGTGTTTATGAAACCGGTAGCGGATCTAGAGGGGGTTTGGGGTTGCAAACCTTCCTTCTCTCCCTCTCCCTCCCACCCACCCCAAAAAAGAAAACTCAAATATTAATAATATTATATTAATAATTGTCAGAGAAAGCAGGAAAAGGCATCGTAGATTTCAAAGACCCGGATCCATTCAGCAAGAGGTGTCTTTGGCATTCACTTTGCCTTGTCAAAATAATGGCGGGGCGAACCACATACACTCACACACGTTATACGGAGAGTCGGAGACAAACTGATCAGCTGAGCTATTTGCGGCCACGAGGCATAGAGCAGTGAACCCAATACTGGCCCTGTACCATGGATAATAAACGTTTTGAATGACACAGTTACTCATTGGGCGTGGCCAGACCGATCTTGGCTACTGAAGTCCAAATCAGCTGAATTTCAACTAATAACAAAATTATACTTTGATGCAAAAAAGGATAAAGACGAAGAAATGTCCTACCAACGGTAAAGACATCTGAAGTAAAAAAAATGAGACAGGAAATAGACAGGAACCAAGACAAAACACACAAGGTATGTGTGCAACTCTCATGTATAGGTATACTTTTATATTAGATGACACATAAAACCAAACGTTAATGTGGTTTAAAACCAGTGATATCATGTGCACTTTTTCAAACTCTTGTTGATAACACGGTAGCATGTAAATACCCGTAGATAAACACAATCAGGAAGTGAATTTCAAACTATAAATTTGCTTGGGAAATATCCAGAATCATACATTTGGGTGAATATTCGTATTTAACTAAATAATGTTTCTTGTTAGGGAATTTTTTTATAAAAAAAGGGACTTTAATCTTGCTTTTATTTACTTTGCCTATACTCCTTTGGTGAAAGTGACTCGGTCAACTCTGCATGATATGTTAACCAAAAAACCATCAACATAGGGGTGCTGCCGTACGTGTCAGCCGCCGTACGTGCAACATATTATATGTCTATGACGTGCAAGATGCGATTAAAAGGACGCCCTCAAGAGTATGTCCACGGGATGGCTATTAGCTTGGCACTGTTCGCATTAAACTAAATGGCTTTATTGCAGTGTCAATTAAACTTTAGTTTTTAAGTTCTAGGTGGGGTGCTGCTGAGTCAGCTAAGAGTTCTGTTCATCGTAAAAACACAAGGGCGCCCTCAAATGTTCTACACTCGGTGGTACTAAAATTTACACTCTTTTTGCAATCATCAATTTACACGACGTTACACAGTCAGTAAACTTCAACCTTCAAAGCCTCAAGGGAAGGGGCGTGTCGGCGAGGTGCTGCTTTAAGTGGTACGAGTGCGCCCTCTAGAGTATTTCAATGGGTGGTTTTAAACCTAGGCATCTTCCGAGCAAACTGACTGTCTCCGCACAACATGGACTGTATTTACTCGTCTCTATTTAACTGTTAATTAAGCATAATCCCTCCACGCGTCTAGAACGGAGCTAGTGTGTCAACAGGTGCTCTTCGTGAAGTGCAAGTGCGCCGCCAAGAGTGCTGCACGTGGTGGGAATAAACCTCAGACTGTTCGAGATTGCTACTGCGCAGACTCTCTCATCCCTCTGGGCCTTGCTGATGATGGTGATTCTGTTTGAGAAGTTCCTTCAACCTCTCAACTTCCTCTTCTTTCTGGATATTACCCACACCGACAAGAAAAGACAAAAACAGACTCTTTCACAATGAAACGTACATTTGATATGTGGGATACAGGAGTTCACTCACGGCCTTGAATTTACCCATTATGACCGACATTTAATTGTTTGGGATGGTATGACTGATAATCACATAATGGTAGAAAGCGTGTGATCAAACAAATAATTGCACCATTAGGCGATTTCGTTTAGTTTCGTACGAAAATGAAAAGTTCTCAAACATCCGATATTTCATTGTTTTAGCCTCTCTGTCTGTGACACTAGCGGAACTTAAACATTGGGAGAAAATTAATCTTTAAACGTGTTTTTCAGAGGTTTTGTGTTGTTGAAGTCGTTAAGTACAAGGCTGAGACTTTGGGGAAAGGAGCTTCCCGAGAGGAATTGAAGATAGCAACATAAAAAATATAAATTTGTTTCTCTCACAAAACTGTAAAGATTAGAAAAATCACTGCTCATAATACCGATATTATTGTTAACTTATGATTTTTCTTATTCAGAATGGGTGGGTGGTATTCCTCAACTCTGAAACCATTCCCTCAAAGACCTAATATCGAACCTTTAATATTAAAGGGCCGATTGTTGGTCTAATAAGTATGAGACAACAAAAAATTAAATTGGTTTGTGATAACTTTACCTATAAAGATATACCTAACGGCAATGGTATATCCAGATTAGGTTAGGTTAGGTTCCCCCAACCTCCTTCAACATACTATCGGGCACCGTACCAAGCTCCCCTCTCCGGCTTGATACACCCCGCCCTCTACCAAAGGGCTTTGACTCGAGAAAAGGGCGGATCCAGAACACAATTTTTTTTGGGGGGGGGACAAATTATGGTCCCCAAAGATTGGGTCCCAAAAATTACGGCGTGGGGTTTGGGGCCCGCTTAAGGGCACCTAGACAAAAATTGATTCTAAATGCTCAGTAAATCAGTTGTGCAATCTGAGGCAATTTCGGGCCACTCTTACCAATGGGGTTCCTTTGGGGGTATAGCCACCGTTGCCCCCCCCCCCCCCGATTCCCTTAACTGGTACTTAATGTACTTTTCTTTTACCTTTTTCAGCCTATTCTTGAGTTCCACCATCTCTCTCTCCTTCTCCTTGCTAAAGGAATTATCCCCGCTTCCAGTGCCCGTAGATCCCGCTGGAGCCGGTGCCACTTGATTATGCACCGAATAATGGCGTTGGTCCTCGGAGGTGCCATCGTTCTTCTGCTGTCTCAATGCAATAACCTAACGAGAAATTATTTTTAAATGTACTTGAAAACAGTGTCTAACGCCACCGAGCGTTCAAAAAGCTCAAATTCGTTCTGTTTGGTAAGGTTTTATCCCGCAACGCTTAATTTCAGCGATGTACATGTACATTCTTTAAGAGAAATATGCAGACCATGCAGATCTACCATTATGTGGTTGAAAGGGAGATTAATCAGCTTAACTCAGAATGATTTTATTAGATAAAAATATGGTTCTTGTCAAGGGGCTGCTGTTTGGCTATGATTTCAAGGGTCAATACTTCATCCCAGGCTAAAGGGCATTCACCAATATACTCTGTTTGAAGGGGAACTTAATGAAAAATGATTTTTTTTTTTTAACAAACAATGTCGGAGTAATTAAACAATTAAGCAAAAACGGAACACATTTGTTGTTCGAATCCCGCAGTGGAAGGCTAAATAAATAAGCCCTCCGAGTTGTCCGTCATGCAAAGTGTCTCTGGTTGGAGGAGGCATATTGCATTCACCTTAGGAATAAAGATTAAGCAGTTGGTGACAGTTGTCCCGAAGATGATGCAAGACGCCGTCAGGATGTAAGAGGTCCCGGGCATGTCACTGCTGATGAAGGTGACCAGAGGGGCGACGATGATGCTTGGAACAGCCACGTTGTAGATGGCCACCGCGATGTACTTGGAGTCATTCAGTTGAGGCATGGTCACTTTCCTGCAAATTAGTGTTTATTCAGAAGAAGAAAATGGGATTGGGGTGACACTCTGACCCGGACTCTGACCCTGTCGATGTCTTTGACGGCATTAACCCTCATCATCACCCACGACCACCAACACAATCAAAATCACCGCATCAAGATCATCGGAATGATCACTTTTCTCAATCACAACTGCAAGAATCATCATACACTCTTAAAAATGTTTGGTCAAATTCGACCCAGAAACCGGGTCAGCTTCGACTTGGCACTCAGGTCAATTCTGATCCCACCTACAACTCCGCTTCTGATAAAATTGATCAAATGGCAGCTTATAGGGTAATTGGGTGGTTATCCAACCCTTCCATCCAACCAATGCTAAAACCCAATTCGCTTTTACGAAAAAAACGTCAAAAAGTCTGGCCGATCTATGATCATTTTCAGGGTCTTTAGTCTCCGTTTGTGCGGACTTTGGCCCCCTCCACCTTCCCCTTGAAAAACACTAGACTTGAGATACATCCGACGCACATTAAAACCATCCAGCTTAAATACCTCGGAAATACCCTCCCCTCTCAATATATCCCTCTCAAACAATATTGTGGATCAACAAATACTAATTGTCAAGAATGCCAAAGTGCAAGTAAACTTTCTTCATTAAAGCCATCTTGTCTCTCACCTCGTTTCCCACGCCAGAACGGCCCCGTACATAAGCAGGATTCCCTTCCAGCAGAGGATGATACCGATCCAAAGAAATCGGGGCGAGTCGGGTGAGTCGCACTTGTCCACCATGCGGACTATGATCTTGTCAGCGCTCTTATCAAGCTGTTGTAAAAAGAGTGGAGGTCTTTTTCTTGTTCCTTTTGATTAGCGTCGTATTTTTATTTGATTAAAATAAACGTTAAAAAAATGCAGAGTACGTAAAGTTAGGAATTTAGTCTAATACTCTCCCCTTATGGCGAGGAACTGTTCATAACAAATGTGTTGCCAGAACAAATGTTTCAGCATTATACACGAAGACCAGGGGAAATCGTTGTCAAGAAATGACTTTATGAAATCCATGCAGTTACAAAACTGCGCACCGGCACTAAAATTTCCCAGTGATTGCCAGTGAACGATTGAAATACACAAAGGCGTTAATTTGTGATCTGATATAGATTTCAAAACAGTTTATGGTCGCGTGTACGTGTTCAACTCCCACTCCATTTAGTTTCGTCTCTATTGATTTTGTTACTGTTTGACATTAGTGCAATGCACGGCGTAATGAGCGTCTTCCAGATGGGAGACTTTTTGAAACACTTGGTAGCAGCAGACAGTTTCTTCCCCACAGTACATGAATTATTCTTTCGATCCCACTCCTGCCACCAAAATCAGTGTAATTTACTCGTAGGCCGTACCTGGTCGGAGAGGGTGGTATGGATCAGTCGGCTGGGATCGATGGCTGTCCAGACGGAGATGATGATGACGTCAACAGCAACAACCACGCCAATGATCGCAAAGAGATGATAGTCCACAATCTTTTACAAAGCAACAAAAATGCCTGATGCCAAATGCCTGAAATCATTGGTTTTTGCTTGAGAACTGTGTCATTGAGCTGCTTATGTCCATTCACTGCTCAGCAAATTTAAGCGTTAAGCATCGATCAGCTGAGAGTCAGTCACAGGAAGTATATTGAATGACGTTTGGCTGGCAAATCGGTTCGTAGAGCCAAGTAAGTATTTTTTTTAGAAAAGCAAATTTGGCTGCAACGTAGATGTCAGTATTGTACCATTAAGCTCTGAAGAAATTAGCAACGGGCTATAAGCAGTGGTACACAAATCAAATTCAAGGAAAGTAAGATTTGAGGCTTTGCATGATGGAGAGACTAATGAATGAAAGGTTTGCGGAAACACTATGTGGACATAATTTCTCAAACTAAGAAAATGGTTCTGAAAAGAACCAGAGGTATAAACTCGATGTTCCGGTCAGTATGCTCTGACCGTCTTCAGGAGATTCTTGTACGCATACCTTGGTTCTCTTCGTCTTGTTGCTGAAGATGACGTGGACTCGCCAGGTTTTGGCAAAGAGTCCGCCAAACGCCAGGGAGAAAGATATGGGCAGAATCCAAATCTGTGCCTGTGGTGGAATGAACAAGACGGAGAATGTAGTGATGACTTTAGCTGTAATAGAGCAAAGTCAACAGCCTCATTCAAAGGAAGCGGCCGAGGGACCAACAAGAGGCTGGAGCATGCAGAGCATCGCGGAAATTGGGGTGCGATGGGGTGCGATTTAGTTTTCAGTAGGGAAATCCACTTGCGTGTTTCAAGTTGGGACTGTTTTTCTAAGGAATTGAAGCGAGAGTCATTGATCCCTCCCACACATTAAATATTTTTAACAGGTGGAATGAGAAATTCCCGAAAGGTTTGCTCTTGGACCGAAACCTGGATACGGGACATTGCGTGTTTAAAGGGAAATTAATATGGACAAAATAGCAGCGTTTGGGACCCTTTTCATATTTCCTTTACTGTTATTTTTTTTTAAATCAATATCAAATATCAGCTTCGGATCTTTTTCTTTCTTTTTTTCTTTTTTGGTAGTTGTGTTTCGGGGTTGGCTGTTGAATTCACTATTTCGCATTCGCTGTGTCAACAAAGAAATCCTTTAGCACCATGATTATATCAATAATACTTGGAGTATTACTGATGTAATCATTTTGCTTAAGGATGTAACAAAAGCCTCCACTAACACGGCTGCAATTCATGAATTCAGGAACAGTGCAAGTAACCAAGAATGATTGCAATATTTCTAAACAAAATCAACGAGTAGTCGAAACTTTGCAACAACAACAAAATGTCAAAGTCAGTTTTTATAAATTTGAAACGTCAGGGACTTACCAAGCAGACCGAATTGCCGACCGTTTCAGACATAAAGCTTTGGTTCAGCCCTGCCACGATCACGTCCACGTAACACATGAAGCAGCCCACCGCTATCACGTTGTTCACGTTAGGACACGACATTTTGATCACTCTGCGTAAGTAAATTATCAAACATTAACCCATTTAAACAGTGTGAGTCCAAAAAAACTATACACTTTTAAAATTGGCCATAGTTTTGTTCTGTAGCAATATAGATAAGATATTTTCATATGTACTTTTAGAGTGACTCTTCCTGCTTCTTTTGGTGACATTTTTACTGGATTAGTTTTCATGCATGACTGCACAGGAGACAATTAAAGGAGTTGGCTGAAATCCGACTTGCGCCAACTGGTCAGGGCTGGATAAGAAGGAGACAATTTTAAAGAACACAACCATTGTCTTGGTTCTGGTCATGGAATGCATAATCAGTTCAGATTTGTGGATCTTGCTTGCAAGAGTTTCAGTAGGCAAATCTGGATGACCTCCAGGAAAGGATAACTCGTGAAATTGACATTCTTAGACAAGACAGGGAGGTGATTCGCCGTGCTGTTGCAGGAATGATGCGCCGAGCCCAGCTGTGCATTGAACGAGATGGTGGCCATGTTGAGAACTAAGACACCGTGGAATTTAATTGCCTTTTCAAGTTAATTTAAATATTTTAAATAAACACGAAGTTTAAAAGCTAATGGATCTTTTTTGGTCTCTCTGTTAGACAATGGTTGTTCTTTAAAATCGTCTCTTTCTTATCCAGCCCTGACCAGTTGGCGCAAGTCAGATTTCACCCGCCCCCTTTAATTGTCTCCTGTGCAGTCATGCATGAAACCTTATCCAGTGAAAATGTCACCAAAGAAGCAGGAAGAGTTACTCTAAAAGTACATATGAAAATATCTTATCTATATTGCTACAGAATAAAACTATGGCCAATTTTAAAAGTGTATATTTTTTTGACTCACACTGTATTCATTTATTTTGAGGGTTGTAAAACAGACACAGTAAAATAAAAGGGCAAATCTAACACATGTATGAAACTTTTTGATCTCAACAAAGGAGAAATAAATGACCACCTTTTGTTTCTGTAACTGATGTTGATGACCAGAAACAGCACTGTCCCTCCCATGCCTACCACAGCAAGAACCGTGAAGGCAACAAACGTTACGGCATCGATACCAATGAAGACATTCTCACGAACCGGACCGTCTATAGGCGTGACACCCCCTGGGAAAACAAATCGAGTTCCATATTTATTGTAAAGGAATAATAAAACCAACTTAGAACCAAGAGCAGTGGACGTTCAATTTCTTGTTATCCGTAGGCGTATATCAATTACCGAAAATGTTACCTCACAGACAGATATTACATTAGTCTCACACAAGCTAAAAAAAAACCTTCCTAGATACTCCTCTTCCCAAAACCTTTCGATTATCACTATTTATTTCCGTAAATTAAACTTATCCCATCGATAAATTTAGAGAAGAAAAATAGTCGATGAAAATGAGCAGCGACGACGTGGATTCAAACCAAGGATCTTTGTATCCATAGCTCATCTCGCTATCCACTAAGCTACAGTGTGGTCGAACTGTATGGTAGACGGGGTCATGTATGGTGGCGGGGTCATGGTGTGTGTGCCCTTGGGCAAGGCACTTTGTCACTCATTGCTTCTCTCCACCCAGGAGTAAATGGGTACCTGTAAGGGCAGAGATGGTTATTGTGATTGAATTAGCTTCCTTGCGCCTAACAGGCTGCATCGAGCTGTATACTCCCCAGGGAGCTGAGATGGTATTTGAAATGTTTCATG
This sequence comes from Patiria pectinifera, assembly GCA_029964075.1. Lineage (NCBI taxonomy): Eukaryota > Metazoa > Echinodermata > Asteroidea > Valvatida > Asterinidae > Patiria > Patiria pectinifera. The sequence goes on from CM057150.1 coordinate 8,567,297, forward strand.
TGCCCAATAAGCAGGGGTAATAATGATGTAGCGCCTTGAGCACCAGTCCTGGTGGATACGTGCGCTTTATAAATATCCACTATTATTATTACTAGACTGGTTGACTAAATAACAGCAATGTTCTTGATATCATTTTTCCATTCTCATGGTTAAACATACTGGCCCTATGGAAACTACTGAATTATTCACGACTAGGCCCCAACCGTCCTGGGAATAAAAATACGCGGACTGTCACCCCGAGTTGTGCTTCCCAGGGGGCAGCTTACGAAGCAAAGGCACACGACCGCGGCAACCATCGAGCGGGATTTTAACAGCGAAATTAAAACCTCGCGAACTGAGAGATATAAAATCGCTAGGTAATTGACCTCAAAGTAGAAGTAGCAAACAATAAATCGTTTTCAATGTAGGGGTTTAATTTTAAGGCAAAACCTCAAGGGAACGCACCACTTAATGCCTTGACTAAACAAGCGACATCAGAAGGGCCGAATGGAGTTATAAATCTCCATGGAATAATGGGCAAGCACTAAAGTGGCAATTTACAATCTCACTCGTTCTTAAATCCCTCAACGTCATTAAAGCGTTTTTAAAAATGCGTTATTTGCTTTATCACTTAACAGCAAGAATCAACGAAACTGGCCGATGTATTGTGCATTACTGGAAGCCGCGATTATAATAATACTACGAACGAACCATCCGTGAGGGCAAAACAGAATGCTGGGTTTTTTTAAGTGTGTGCGTTTTCCCCTCTACTTTCGTCGCATCGCTCCTTTGAAAGAGGCCGGTCGGTTTGTGACGTGAACAATGGCGAGTCACTTAAGGCGCAAATAGCGCAATCGAAAAAACAAGATTTGATGATGCTGCAATTTAGCGAGGGCAATTCGCATTCATTCGGTTCGGAGTTGTTTTTCTTAGGACAGTCCTTCCTCCCCTGTGACCTTCGTAAGAAAAGCCCACTATAGCTCCTCGGCCTCCAGGGCTTTTACACTAAATCTAAAGTATGCAATCTTTGTGGAAAGATTCCATGGATTTTTTTGTTACCCGTGAATTTAAGTCTCTCGTCTTTGCTCCACTGTAACCCTTGCTCTTGCAAGTACAGTCCGACGGTTACCTCAACGCCATCTGATGAAAACAAAAATATGGCTGCACTAGAGGACTGCATAAACAAAACTCCCTTACAAAACAAAAGTATTCAGTAAAGTTTTCTACTCTGAAGCAAGACGAAATGAGCAAATAATCGCAACGGTTACCTCAACGCCATCTGATGGGGAAAAAAAATAACAAATTATGGCTGTACTAGAGTTTTGTATGGAAAACTCCCTTACAAAACAAAAGCATTCAGTTAGTTTTCAACTCTGAACAAGAAGAAATGAACAAATTGTTGAATGCTTCCAACTTTAAGTAACATACGTGTAACGGACGGATTACCAAACCCACACAGAAACGCAAGATATCTTGTATAATATATAACATATTATATACATGTAGTTTAATGTACTCAACTATAATGTTTCCCAAAATTTAAAGAAAAGGCTCTCGGACACAATCAGTTTAAAACGGGAACATATATATCAAACTACTTTGCTTGACCTCTTACTTCGTTGACCAGTGCTTGGTGTGGAACCTGTACTCAAGAATGGCTTCCATTGAATGTATCTCTTACCTAACAGCTGTTCGATTTTGAAGGGCGCCAGGCGATTTCCGGATTCATCAAATGAGACAGAGCCCTAAAATCATGGAAAGAGGCACAAAACAGATATACTGTCAAAAGATCCGGGCCGGATTTGAACCGGATTCTGGGTTCAATTTGGCCTAAAACATTTCAGGGTCAAAAAAGCACACCTTTCTGGATCAAAATTGAAAAGTCATACGTCAGGAGAATAAAATCGAATTCGTTGTACAGGGTGCAAAAAGAAGGGACCCCACTTTTGACAGGAATTTTTACCTATTTACGTAACTTATTTGAACATTTTTTTTTTCTAATAGCGAAGTAGCCCCCCAATAACTCTTCAACCATACGTGGTGAATACAATCTTTTACAAAATCGCAAGAATAGTGCTATTATGCTGGTTTGAATACAAGTCACCAAAATCACTGTTGTCGACAAGAAAGTTCAGTGTAGTGTTTTTGGTCTTCAAATCAAGCTCTTGAGCTCAGTCAAGCGAATGGAATAAAGCCGTCCGTGGACAAACTGGTTTAGCACATGAAATTGTTAAACTACCGTATCTTTGAGACAAAACATGCATTTGTATTATTTTTTTCGTCACTTATGTTTAAATATCAATTTTAATTTAAAATTTAATTTAAATGTCAATTTTTTCATAGCACTAAATTAAGGTTTTGAAATATGCTCAGCAAGTCGGTAAAATTCCTGTCAAAAGTGGGTTTCCTTCTGAGAGCAAAGGGAGTAAATTAAAATGTGCATACGCCGCTAGAAAACAACAAAACTGGCTTAACTATACCGTGATTCCTTCGAACTGCAGGTCGGACAGCGCCTCCACCAGTCTCTCCCGAAGATGGTAAGTGTTGTCGTAGTCGAAGTCCTCGATCCCAACAGAGGAGTTCTCGGCGGCCAGGCTCTCCGCCACGCGGTGCAAGGCCAGCGCCACGGCCCAGACCGAGTCATAACCGAACGGGGCTAAGTCCACGCCGGGAAACGGGACGCCGCCCGTGTAGGAGGCGTAGGCTTGCTGGTACTGACTGGCAGTCTGATTTCATACAAAAGAAAAACAAAACGTGTTCATCACAAGTCCGATCTTAAGTAAAGCACAGGCCATACCCAACCAGGATGAACAATGATGAAGGTTTTTGTCACATTCATTTTCAACAGCTTGTTAGTTGGCCATGCCCTTGTGGAATTGTAAGAGAATTAAGCTTTCCCTTTTTTCAGAAGCTAACAACCTGCATGACTTCTCAATGGAGAAATATTAAGAATAAAAAGCACTATAAATGTACGTTTATTTTAACAGGTTATGACGTGCTGATGCCCTGGTTGACTGTCCCCATTAATGTCTCGCATGTGTTGTGGCAGAATTATTAGATGATACCCAAACTTTGTTCCGATTTTGAATTTACACCAACAGATCTCATTTTCGGTCCAGGGTAATTCGCAAATGTCGCATTCTGGTTCGTAGTTTCGGGAAATTCATCTCAATGTTGAGCTTGACGTCGAACTAAAAAAAAATTATCATTCATTTTCGGTCATGCATATTCAGTTTGTGCACAGGGTGACGTTAGAGGGCAATTTGGGTCACCGTGATTTTGCATGCAGAGCCGAAAACAGGATATATTCTGTAAATCATGTTTGTTTGCTTGCTATTTTGGACGCTCAGGTGTCTGCAAATTAAGACAACAGGTTCCATCAAATTGAAAAAAAAAGAAGCAAATATCGTGTTTATTAGTACACACAACGGCCCCTGAATGTAACACTATTTCAATGTACGGTTAGACTTGACCTAAGTCGGACTTTTTATAAGTCGATACCCACAACAACCGCTGGCACCAAAATGAACCCTGAATCCCATTACTAACATGTGACAAGTGCCGAATTAACACGCGTGCCACTTCAGTGCCGCACGACATGACAACGCGCAAACAAAATTAATTGAGCAGAACACGTGCGTGCATGAGATTTCGAAAAGTCAGCAAGTCTCCGAATGCACATTAAAATAACATATACATGTACATTTTCAACATGGTGGTCTGAAGCTGACGTGTGAGGGCGCGCTATATACACAGCTCATACTTTGACCGTGCAGTACAGACGGTGTGCCTTCGGGTGCAGACCAGTAAATCATTTCAAAATTGCCTACGCAGGCCAAATCACGATTTACATGCCCTCAAATTCTTCGGCATAAGGGAATTTTGTGGGCTATAAACTTGAGGGTTTGTAAAAAAAAAAAAAATTAAAAAAAGGTGTAGGCCGTGCACAAGACTGTGAGCTTGCATTTCAGTGTTAAATTTGGATGAAATGGGGCCTTAAAAGCGCTCTATTTTGCAATAGAGCGTATGCATCGTTTTTCAAAATGGTAATGGGCTTCAGTACTATTTTTAGGGGTGATCATCTTCCGGATGGAAATTTCTCCCAAAAGTCATTGGATTTCCCCCAAACAAATGAACAGAAAATGAAAGATGAAATATATGTTTCAATTTGATGCGTGATCATCTTCCGGATGGAAATTTCTCCCAAAAGTCATTGGATTTCCCCCAAACAAATGAACAGAAAATGAAAGATGAAATATATGTTTCAATTTGATGCGTGTCTTGAACACCTAAGAGAGTTGTGAGTATTTTTAATAATTTCGGGAATTGCGCGTAATTACCACTTAGGTCTATGGCAGTGTATTTACTGGTCTGGAACCCAGCGTATTGTACGTGTGCGGTTAGCGAATATTTTATTTACACAACTATCTGGGGGTATCCATTTTTCAGGCGACTTGAATCACGGTTATAGGATTGTAGAGCGCCGCGTAGCGGCGCTCTACAATCCTGTAACCTTTTACCTACACGCGCGCGCGTATACTCACTCCACATGTGTGAAAGTATATAATTTATGAATTGCAAAAAATGTCGAGCACCGCCGATGCCTAGTGGTTAGGCATGCTAGCTAATGATCCGAGGTCTCGAGTTCGATTCCTCGCTCTGCCTTTAAAGATTTTGCTCTTTTTTTCAACAATTTTAAGTTGAATCTTAAAAACGTTATTTTTCAGTCGGATACTACTTGTATAGCAGCAATTTCCTTTTTCTTTTCCTGATCTGAGGCTCTGGAGGATTTTTTTAAAAAGGGAAATAAAGTCCGAAATCCGTACCAAGTTGAAAAATAGTAGCCTCCACTCAAGCCTGGTTATGAAAACCAAGCCCCATAGGAAAGCGCACAAAGTACCCCAGATAGTTGTGTAAAAAAAAATATCGCGTGCGGTTACTGCACAGACCAAGCGAAACCCAGACCTTGGCCATGGCTAGACCTCGCCTTTCATGCTTCACTGCACAGTGGACAAATAAATTGTTTGCACTGCAACCATCAATGACGTGTGTACTTTTGTTCAACAGGGCCACCTTGGAACGAATGTGCATTAACTGTTTAATAATTAAGTACCAATTATTAATTGACGGCTCAAAGATATGGCTGCTGAGTGCAATTTCATGAGAACGCCATAGGCTCATGTTTGAAAGGAGCCGCGCTGAATGTAGTAACAGCATTATGAACACAATTCGTGTGCATTGTTATACCTTTTTATTACACATGTACCGTCGGAATGTACAGGGTGTCCTGAAAATAATGGTGCATGTAAACCCCGCCATTTTCGCTAATTTACAACCGGAATTTACTGCAAATGTTTACACGATCTTCAAGGTTACAGATTTAGCTTGAGAATACTGTTTGTTTAATTAAGATTGCTTTTGTAAATCCAGAGATATGTTTGAATAACCGCAACTGACCAAAAAAAAACATTATGTGCCACTTTTAGGAAGCGAGTGCTTCAAAGATCAGACAATGCCAGTATGGCTCTTCTGATAAGATTATCCCTATACTGAAAGACAAACATTCCATTCACACGACAATATAGGGTTTTGTTCTTATGTTAATTGAAACAATTTAATAGTACAGACAGGTCCACTTCTTTAAAACTTAATTGAAAGAGTTCAAGAATAAATATTGCACACTCTGCGTAATATGTTAAAATCACTAACAGAAAAGTGATTTGGTTTAAGACTAGGCCTATACTGATTTTGTACAGAAAGTGGCACAAAATGGGTTTCGTGGCTTTGCCGTTATTCAAACATATCTTTGGATTCACAAAAGCAATCTCAAGGAAACAAACGGTATTCTGAAGCTAAATCTATTACCTTGAAGATGTTGTAAACTTCCGCAGGATGAGTTTGCACCATTTTTTAAAGGACGCCCTGTACAACCCGTATGTTTCATTTTGACCGAATTGTCTACTTTTTTTTTACAATTTTGGGCGTCAGCAACCTTCTACATGGGGGGCTTCTATATTGCGGGTTATTTTTTTGTGCACAAATAGGCTCAGCGGGTGCACTGGTTCCCGGTTCACACATTATTGAACATGATAGGGAGGCGGAAAACAGTCTACAGGCGCGGTTCTAATTGCCAAAAAAAAAAAAAACTAGCAGTAGCGAATGTACTTAGAAGATGACCTAACATGCGAACGGTCTCCCCCCCCCCCAAAAAAACCAAAGAAATGTATATATATTCGCTATAGCCTGCCAGGCGCGGATCCAGAGGGGGTGCTTTTTGTGTCAAATTCTCCCGCCCATATTTCTATATTCGTGACCTAATGTGTGATGTTATTTCAGGCAGAAACCTCCATATCACAACTATTACTGCATAAAAAATTGCCACAATTTTGGACTTTTTGCCTATTGTAAATTTTCTTTCATTTGCGATTCGTTGTCGTGTCAGTACATGGCAGAACGCCAGTGACCAAACTTTTCTCACAAATGTTTTCCATGAACAAATGTTTGGGTTCACAATTTAAAAAAAAAACCTCAAACGAACAGTGTCTTCTATTAAATTACATCACAGCAACAGCGCCCTCGGTTGTCCAGGAAAGCATGGAAAAATTGTACATTTTTAAAGTGCACTTTTTTCAATAAAATCACCCAAAAGGGATGTCGAATAGTATTCATGCATTTAAGAGAAGCAGAAAGTTGCACAAAATGTGTTCTTAAGAAAAACTCGTCTCCTGGAACCTTTCACGACAAAAATGGTCGTCTTCTTCGCTAACTTGGGTAATTGGCAAATCACTCGAGCTGGTAGCCTTAAAAAAATCGATGGTTTAACCTTGAGCTGTTATCAGCAACAAGCTGATTTCCCAGTTGGCGTGTAATTAATGACCCGCTCTCTGGGGGAGAACTGGAAAAAAACCAATCATGCAATTATAATTATAATTGCTCATCTGAACCGTTATATCATGCAACGGCTATTAGAGTGTAATTGGTCTCAAATTGGAGAGCTCTCAGTCGGACGAATGATCAAGGATTTTTCCAAAGGTGGGAGGGGGGCTTGAGTCATTGAAGTCCAGCATTTTAAAGGAGAGCTTACAGAGGTGCCCTTTGAAATTCATATCTATTCATATCACAAGTATTACCATACTTCTGTGAACAAATACGATAATTATAACAGTCATTTTCGCATAAATAGCTGCAATTTCGTTTGGTGGACTGCTTGCAATTTATAAGCAGTATGAAATAAATATTGTAAAATTATTTATAAATATTTGAAATTGTATGACAAGAACTTAAGCTATTTCGACAACAATCAAATTATGTGCACGGTCGAAAATAATATAGTCATATCACCATCTACACGTTGAAAAACAAATTAAAATTCATATGTTTCCTGAATGATTTTATTTTTAATTAATTTGATTTTGTAATTTTCCACAATCATGACTGACTGTCAAGGTCGTTACAGGTGAAATGAACAGTAAGAAATGTGCTGATTCTCCAACCCACTGGGGACAAGACTCGTTTCATAGACTTCTTACCAGTCCGGAGACTGCTCGCTCGTTGTCCGTGCGCAAGTCCAGGAATACGGTGCCCACGTGATTCTTGACCACCTCGTACATCTGTTGCTCGGAGCAACCCAGCCACGTGACATTTCTCCACCAATCAAGGCTGTTCCAGCTGTCGATCATCCACACGTACCTGGGGCCGTACATTCCCAGGTGGTACGCCTGTGGAAGGGGATTGGACGAGATAGGGACAAGGGATCATTCAAACAAGCCAGACCGGTATGCCAACCGCGCATGCGTTGTGACCTAGCTCGCCAAATTCGCTGCCGAATCTTGACGTCACTTTGTTTGAATTTGACGTCACTTGACGTCACTTGAGGTCAATTCGTTGCAAACATAATTACCCTTTCACGCGTACTGCAGCCGTGCACGAGAACACATGCTTCGCTAAATGGCGGTTGTAAACAAAGTTTTATAATGGGATTTTTTTAGACAATCGGTGGCAGCAAACGCACCGGCCCTTTTGAAATGCTTGCGCCATATTTAAGCTAATGTGCGCATGCTCAAAATAACGCAAACGATAGAAAAGAACCGGTGTGTGTGCTGCCACCAAGCGTCTCAAAAGTCTCCCATTGGCTGATATCGCTTCTGGGAAGCAAACGTAAGTACAAATTTGGGCCTTATTCACGAGTCGGCCATATTGAAATGAAAGTGAAATGAAATATTAATTTTTGGAACTTGTGAAGAGAAATGAAGCCATGTTAATTTCTATGTAATTCAAGTCTGCTTCAATGAATAATTTAAAATTTGAAATTAAACATTCCCTAATGTTTAAAACCTGCTTTAAAAAATGACAGTACAAAAGGCTGCATTGTGCCTGCATAAATAGTCTGGCGCCATCCCATTCAAGAGTTAACAAATAATGAAATGAATTCAGGGAACTCGACAAAAATGGCTAACTCGTAAATAAGGCCCATTGCTTTACCTGTTGTGGTGACAATCAGCGACAAATAACTTTACCAATTTCAGGTAATGTGTAAAGATGTTTTATAAACACCGGCAGATCTAGACATTTTCAAAAGGCAGGGGGTGGTCCTAGCCTCCTTCGGGGCGTCAGATACAAGATCATGTTGAGCTCACTATAGAACCCACGTCGGTAATTTTGAGAACTTTATTACATGAGAGGCGTCGTCGCCTGTGTCATTTTTACGCCCGGAGGGGGAGCTTTTCGACGTCGGTGGATCTAGGATGTCGGGCGGCAGTGCCTCCACCAACCCCCACTATCCTCCCATCCCGCGTTCTCTACAAAATCAGGGTTGGAGATTTCTGATTGTGATCGTGTATATATTAACCCTAAAGGGGCCGGGGGGGGCGGAATCCGCCCCCCCCCCTCAACATTTTCCGTGATAGCCTCTAAAAAAAAATTTTTCGCGACACGAGCTGTTATGACTTTTTAGCCTGGAGCTTTGCGCATAAAAATCGGACCACGGGTTGCCGCGTAGCGAAAAATTTTCCGGCGCTACGCGCCGTGAAAACTGAATTTTCGCATATACGTTGTGTACACAGAACAGAATTGCCATTCATACATATGAATAATTAATTAGCCATAATTCCAAAACCCTTTGACCTATAGTCATGAAATTTCTCGGGTATGTTTAGGAAGAGTTGCTCTATGCATGTGCCGAGTTTCAAAATTGTTCGTCACTCGGTGGCCGAGATCTTAGGGGGGCAATCCGCCCCCCCCCCCGGCTGAGAGATGGTCAAAATAACCCGGCCCCTTTAGGGTTAAACGTACGTGGAATGCGTCGTTATGGAATGCACGTGACCCATTGTTTATGAAATGAGGCTGACCTGGCAATCAGGTGACGTCATATTCGGCAGCGTTAAGGACATTTTACAAATTTGGCATAAATCAAGAGAAACTGCAATTTCACTCACATATGCCTATAAATTAAAAAAAAAATAGAAATAAAAAAGTAAAAGAAAATTATCATTTCAACACAAATCGTAGGCTAAAGTATATTCTTTCCATCGAATATGAATAATAAGTGAAAATAATACCCTTAATACCACGATTTTTCTGTTTTTATTTTAATCTTTTGATTGCTTACATTTGAATTATTTTCTTAATACCATGACTTACCTCACAAAGCATCCGCTTATACCCTTCCGTGTACGCACTTGAAACAATGATTCGAGCATCCTTATCCTACCAAGATAGAAACAAAAGTACAATAGGAGAGGTCGTTAATCACATGTCGCGGGGGGAGACGTTTAGAAGAGGAAAGCTTTTTTCACCAAACAAAACCTCTCACGCACGCCAGACAAACAAAGTGTGTTGATTCACAAAACATGAACGCTCAAGCTTGGCATTCTCAATGCCATGTAATGACATTCTCAACTTCAATTGATTCTCATGTACTGTAGTGCACTACTACTTCTGTAGTGCACGAATATTTTAAAATGTACATTAGGCCCCAAAAAACACCTGTGTTTCCAGGTACTCCCTCCAACTTCGAAGGTCACGCCGAAACTAAATCTGTTTATTAGAAAATTGAAGTATATGTAACAAAAAAAGGTGCCACCCGCACCCTAGTTTTGCAAACATCGTCCTGCATTTTTAAAAATGTCATTGTTTTTAAAAAGTTGGTCGGTAATCATGCGGTCTTGCCGCGCAGAATAAACACTTTATTCAAATCTTTAACTGTTACGAATACATGCCATAGAAAATAACCACCAACCTACCTTTTGTTTCTATTAGTAGGCCTAATTTTAGGAAAAACATTTCTTGCCCTATGTATTTGATCCCATACGGACATATCGTTATACACACGTTCTTATTCTACTTTTTGCCGATCCTTTCAACTCTTATCATCTGAGGGCTAACTCGCTTTCGAGCCAAAATGGGCGCTTTCCGAGTTTTCTTAAAAGACATTTTCATTATTAACATGTGCATGTGTTTCTTGATCTCTGAGACAGGAGACGACGTGGAGAGACGCCGCACTCACGACTACTCAATCAAAGGCCTCCCTCCATTCATGTTGTTCTCCACAGTGGAGTGTTGCAGCGAAACGGAAGTAAACACGCAGTTTCGTCAAAACATCGCGTGTCACATGTAGCACGACATGTGACAGAGGACCCTCCCCTCTTTTGTGTTGGTCATTGTGTTACCAGAATCTCAGGAATTCTTTTGAGATATCTAGGGGATGTGTTAGGTAACAATAGTCTAGGGTGTGTATAGGGTATAGGAAGATTAGGGGGGTATTCACAGTTGAGTGTTGCTGCGAAACGGAAGCAAACGCGCAGTTTCCGTCGTCCTTAAAGAATGTTATGCTGTAGAAACATCGCGTGTCACATGTAGCACGACATGTGACAGAGGGAACCCCCCCCCCCTTGTGTTGGTCATTGTGTTACCAGAATCTCAGGAATTCTTTTGAGATATCTAGGGGATGTGTTAGGTAACAATAGTCTAGGGTGTGTATAGGGTATAGGAAGATTGGGGGGTACCCCTTCTGTCATTATATCGTGCTGGGTATATCGCGTGTTGTCCAAATCCTCCACGATTGAATTTCTCCTCGCGGGGAAAAAAGCCACGTCTCCGCGCAATTCCCATGAGTCATTTCGTATGAGATATTTAGGCACCTACTACAGGCATTTCAAATTATATCTTAATAAGCTAAAAATTGCTGAATGAGCACGATTCTTGTCATACAAAACACAATGCCACCTCGCTTGCCCGATTTGCAAGCGAAATCAGTATCGTCCCAATGGGAGAGCTGCAAGAAAGGCAGTTCTCCTTGACCGTATCAAGGAGGATACAGTCGTCCTTAAGAATGTTTGTTGTCCACACATCGCGTGTTGTCCAAATTCTCCATGAATACATTTTTACCCGCAGAAAAAAACCTTGTTTCCGCACCTTCCCCATGACTCACATTTCGTAGGAGATATTTAGGCACGCACCATGGAGGCATTTCAACTAAAGTCTTAAGAAGCTCACAATTAAGTGCTAGATAAGCACGATTCCTGCATGCACACAATGTCACCTCGGTTTCCTAATTCGCAAGAGACATCAGGTTTTAATTCCCGAGAGAAGAAATGCAGGAAACATGCAAAATCAAGGCTACTAACCACGAAATTGAAGACAAGTAGTCCTAAATGTTCTTATTAAGCACGTACATATGCCAATACTAGGTGAGTCAAAAAGAAAGGAGAACGAGTTCGAAATTTAAAAACAAACATAATAATAACAATGTGGCTTGATCCATTTGATAAAAACAATAACATAAAAGTAGAGAACAAGACTTGTTATAGGCTAGTAACTGTGACAATTTCACGTAATTTTTCATACTCTATTCACAAGCTATTTCCATTTTTATAGAAATTCCACAAAATTCAGCTGTCCACCACTGATCATTTACCGATGCGCATATGCAAAGGAAAACAGGCAATATTCACCACTCTCATTTCAGAAAAGGACACAAGTAATTCCACATAATACAAAACACAAAATTTTAATTTGACTGTTTCAGACTTGTCTCAAATTTAGTCTCATTTGAATTTGAATGCATGCGTGCACTCAGCTAGATCGCTTCAGAGCATTAAGCATTCATTGGAAAATGGGTTCTTTAAGTAAAACATGAATAAGTTATGATAGCAAGTATTTTGTGTACATGAGCGAACGCGCTCGTTGCTTTTTAAAGGGAAATATTCATCCGTCCAACTAATTTTCTTTTTAACTCACAATTTATAGTAAAGCTGGTCCCAGAGCACATAATATTATTTTCAATTCGGGCGATTTACAATGCAGTGCGCCACCAAGAGTTTGCCACGGAGAGTTCATTTTTTCCAGTGCATTGTGGGAGATGGTCGACAAATTCGCAGCGCGGGACATTTGAAATTGTTAGGTTTGTCAGTAGTTTCTTAAGCGTAGGATTTGAGGAACTGTTTGCCCTTTTCTTTTCTTCTTATCAATATGGTGTTTTTTGTAAGGCGGCAGAACGCTACGCTCCAATCTATAACATATTAGCTTAAGTTGTCCTCTGACACTCATTTAAATGGGCCATGTTTTGTTGACCGTAAACCTGAAAAATGGACTCTCCATGACAAACTCTTGGTGGCGCACTGCATTGTGAATCGCCCGAATTGATTCCGAATGGCTCAAACAAATTATAGAATTAGCGGTATCGGTAATGTCATTGATAATGAAAAATCAACTATCGCCATCGGGAAGGACACTTGACTTACGCGGGTGTGTAATATTGGTTCATGGGTGGCAAACTTTTGATATCCGTATCAAGGTGCAGTGTGAATTTAGGACTACGAAACAAGGACTCATTGGTTGGTAGTATTGCGCATGCCTAAGTGAAGATAGTTAGGAGACTGACTAGTCACGTGTGAGGGTTCAACCAATACAAGAAACCAGATTTCATAAGAGTCCAAATTGCATGTGACAGGGGAACCTTTTTATGGTACATATGATCAATTGCTTTTTTTGCATTTGTTTTTCATTTGAAGCCATTCAATTGTTCAAAATCTCAAGAAGGGTACATCATGGCTAACTTTTCAAAAATATTAGCTCAGGGGACACTATACATTTTGAGAATACAGAGCAACCGAATGCACATTCTTTGGGGGCTCGTAACTGGATTCCGCTGCTAACGCAAGAAAAAACAAACACCTGTGCCCGCGAGCACCTTTTCTTAAACCACTTTTTAAAACTACTTTCAATTCTTCGGGATGAACCATTTCAGGCGGAATAATTTCACAGGGTATTTGGTACCAGTCCTATCTTCACTTCGAGCAAGGATTTCCTCGTTCAATCGGTAGGTAAGTTCCCGTGTAATTGCAAATGTTGCTACGCGCCTTTAGAGTCAAACCAATCACAAGTCAATCAGAAAACAAATCACAAGTCAATCGCAAGTAATCACAAGTAACGTGATTACAAACGAAAAAGGAAATGTGTTTTTTCACGGTCGATCTTGAAAAACCTTTCAGAGGATCGACTTGTGAGGACTTGACCTAGGAGAACCTGAACACTTACACATCAGTTACTCTTACATAAATAGTGCGATGAAGGATTGAACTCCGAAGGAGCTATTGGAGAGCTCGACGTGATACATGATCTCTCGTCACAAAATTTATGATATCTATCCCACAGTCCCTCCAAATGTCAACCTAATTATGGTTTCTCGCCCAACTGCGAACCCTGTGGCGACCGTTCAAGAACAAATTGTTCGGGAGCAATAATGGAAATCACTCCACAAGGCATTAAAACATCGTATTCATAAATACCTCAGACAGTTTCCCATTCGTATTGTCCGAGAACCTGTCACGCGGGTACAGTCTTAAGCCACCGTTTCACCACCGGTCAGCACTAATTCAAGACCTGTGCCCAATTTCATGGCGCTGCTTAACAGTTAACAGAAAGTTGCGCTTACAATAAAAAAAAAAAGAAATGTGCTAAACTCAAGCACTATTTCTTGGCGAGGATGTGCTTTACGGTTGCGCGCGCAGTGGAGATTTCTATTGCTGCGTCACTAATTTAAGCACCTTTTTCCTCTGAGATTAGCGTGCCTTTTGCTGTACTTGCTGCTTACGGTCTCCATGAAATATAATGTAATGCGAAGCAGAAAACTGTGTGCTTAGCAGCGCCATGAAATTGGAAAAACAGTGCAGTATGGTTTGTTACTGCTCGGCAGTATGAGCCGTAGTAAGGGAAGCCAGCTTCTCCCGACACTTCAAGATGCACATAGTTTCACAGCGTTCATTGCCGAATATCATTGTGCTGTATACATTGTGCGTGCACGCGGTGCATTGTCCATTACCTTTTCTAGTTCGCATTGAATATTTTGCCTCAAGCACGATTATGCCTTTTTCCGTGTCTTTGAACCACTAAAAAAAATTGGTGTCGGGTGAATGACTCCGTCATCGGCGGCAAGGCCCCTAACCAGTTTTAAAGCACGCGTTTATGAATGCTCTATCACACTAGCACACCATCATACTCCTATGATAAAAAATCCGTCAGTGTCATTATCCATTGTGTGTCAATGACATGAATTATTTTCAAGGAGCCAAGGTCGAAATTGCTTAAACTGCCGCAGATTCATAAATAATTTACCGGGTTTTCTTCCTCTTCCAGGTATAGACCGGCTTTTGCCAAGCACGGGTTGGCAAACTGAGGGTCAACATTGCAAAAAATAAAAAATAAAATGTTCATGTTTTCAAACACATCATTAAATTGTTGAAAATACAAGACAACCTACAAACGCCATCAAAGCCTTGATAAAAATGTATCTTTCTTACATAATGAGGATGAACATATGCAGTTTTTGGTAAAATTTGTTGCCAATTACGAGTAAACATTTCTGCCCTTGTTGCAACCCATACAAAATGACGTTCAACGTTGACAACATTAAACGAAAGAAAGGGGTGAGGGTGGGGGAATGGGGTGGAGGTGGGGGAATGGGGTGGGGATGGGGGAATGGGATGGGGGAATGGGGTGGGGGTGGGGGTGGGGGAGGAGGTTGGGGTTCTGAAACAGCCAACCAATCCTAGTATGTACCTGTCTGTCCGATTCTGTGAATTATCTTAATTCCGTTCGCCTACAGGAACGCATCTATCTGTCTAGATCCCGAAAATAATCCGCTCGTTCGTTCCTTCATTTGTCGTCATCATAACAGCCATGTGATCCCACAAATCTGAAATCTTGTAGCTTTAAAGGGAATGTACATCATTGGCTTTTGCTGTTATTTTCAGAAATGAACTATTTGAGGGGTTAGTATAATAGATCAAATATTGTTACACTGACATGTTTGAATTTTCTGTTCGAAAATGCTGTAAAAACCAAGAACAACAAAAATGTTCAAGTAGTCTGGTTCCCTGACTCCTCTAAATATAAAATGGGTCAATTTACAGATGCCGGAAATTGTAAGGTAAGGGAACCAGTCTAGTTGGCCCGCACCCGTTCATGAACATGTAACCAATAGCAAACAAAATTTGGACTGACAAAAAAAATAGTAAATTTAGAGCAGTAGTTGAAAAACAGTTAGGTTTTTCCAACGGTGATCGGCCGACCACCGTTGGAAATTTTTACAAAAATAACATTTTCTTGAAAATGACTTCACACCAGGTGCCACATTTTTACAAGATGCTTTAGACTGTCATTTACCAACATCCTAGTAAGGTATTTCGTAAAAACTTGGTAGTTTTATTTTTCGATGTTTGCAAATGTTGTACATGTATATTCCCCTTAATACAAATGTGGGTGATTCAACTCGTCACTTACAAATTCACAAGGCTGCCAGATACACGTACATGCACCTATAGAAGTTCAATCTACTGATTTTGTTAATATATTTCCGACCCTGTCCGCATGATATCAACAAAGGCTGAGCCTTGGGTAAATTAAGATCGTAAGGTAGATCCTTCGATCGTGGGAGCTAATACGCAGAAGTCGGTGATTCAACCTTTGAAATAAAGCTGCCATTATTCCTCTCGACTATACGTTTTCCTGCAGAATCAACCGACTAGAAAATGTAATCCCTACGAGATAAGCACACTCGTGCAGGTATTTATTTCAAAGGTTTTGATCCACGAACCTTGAGGTTCTTGAGTTGGACCGTAGGTGTTTCTCCAGCCGCAAAAGACTCTTTAGCCACGAGGGTAAGGTTGTGCAGCGGCAACTCCTCCGACAACTTGTTCATTGCCTGGAAATGAGGTAAATAAGCGAATAGGACAATATCAAAACAATTCTGGTCCATGCATCTTTTGTCTTGAAATGATTCCAATGTATTGCTACGAACTCTGCATTAAGCAAACAAAACAGCCCCCAGAAACAAGACTAAAAATATAAGGCAAGAAAAGAGTGAAGGGTAAACATGGGCGTCGCCAGGATGAGGCAGGGGGCACTCTCAACCCCCCCCCCCCGAAAAAGGCAAAAAAGGAAGAAGAAAAAGAGAAAAAAGAAAAAGAGGTGTGAAGTCATATTTGTTATTAATTCAATACTCATTTAACAAAACGGGCGTCTGCAATGGTGTCAATGGGGGTGTGATGGGTAAATGTCCCCCGCCCACCCTCCAAACAATGATAAATTGAGAATATGCTATAAAAAGTACACGGATTTTTCGGGGGAAATGTGCTTTGCCCCCCCCCCCCGCCCCGCCCCCCGAAAAAAAAAATCCTGGTGACGCCCGTAATTATCATTCTTAAAGAAAATGTGTAATCCACCTTGTTACATCTGACATCATGACATCCTTAATTACTTAATTCTTCCTCCAAGATTGACTGGGTAAAGCAAACGAACCTCCAAACAAATGAAAATACTGGAGCTCGCTTCTGATGACGCTTCATTGGCTAATTACAAGCTTCAGAGGTAACTTGGACAGGACAAAGGCCACACATTAGACCCTCTAGGACCCATTACACTGCAAAAACTGCAGTGTTAAATTTACACCATTGGTATCTTTACAGGACCATCTGGTGTTAAATTTTACTGGTGTTGTCCTATATACATGTAAATACCGAATGGTGTTAAATTAACACTACAGTTTTTGCAGTGTAGGCTGGATGACCCCTATGTGTTCTTTTGTCAAAAGAACACATTGAAATTTTGAAATGTGTTCAAACACGACGTTTAACAGTGTGTAATACCTATCAAGGACTGGACGATCGCCCATAAGTCCACGTAACAAAAAGCTGTCCAACGATTACGGTGTTCGACTTGTGTGTCGTGGTACATGCATGGTTCGAACCCTGACAGGGAACATGGTGCTTTTGCGCTTGGGCAAGGCACTTTACTACGATTGCCTCTCTCCACCCAGGAGTACAAATGGGTATACCTGTGAAGGTACGGACCATATTGGACCAAAATTCAGCTGTCCACCACTAATACCAATTTAACAGTCTACGAATTGATAAATATCCATTAATAACTATAATGAAAAACTAGAGATCTATGTTTGTTTGCAACAGAACATAGGGCTTTTCCGCATTATGATTTTTTTTATCAATAATACGTCCCTGACTATGCACGAACATAAAATCTGTCAAAGTTAGCCGAAAATCGGCTAAAACGGTCACTGTGGACAGGATTTGACCGCAGCAACACGTGCGCTGCGGGCTGACTGACATAGGACGTATGTGTGTATGTACAACGTACGTGCATGTGCTATACACATTGTGTCCTGAGCATGTCCTGAGCATGTTTTACAGCTCTCTACCGCAACTTGCGTAAGGGTATTTTTTTGCCAACGTCGCGTCAGCTGTGTGACGAATCGATACTAAAATCCTTGAATTGAATTGAAATTGATCTGGGTCTGCTGCAGGGTCTTATTCCTGAGCTGATGAACAGCGATAATAATTGTATTTCGCATTTGAACATGTTCTTATGGAATTTCCGCAACATAAATAATTATTGTTGTTATTATTACATTCCCGCCCGCTTCCTTTTTTTCAGTCCGCTTCTTCTTTTTTTCCAATGCTGAAACATGAAATATTGAAAGAGAAAACAAGTATGACATACGCTGGTGTAGACCTCGTTGCTTTCGTGTATAATGGCCACCCTTGTCCATCCGTACTCTTTCATGATGGCAATCCGGGGCGTGCTCAAACCGGACTGAGCCGGATTCGTCCGGAAGAAGTAGGGGAACCGCTCCTTGAAGGACAGGACGTCCGATGTAGAGCTGGCCGACATCTGGAAAAACAAAAATAAATGTATTATGGGCAATTGCAGCCTTGTGTAATGTCATTGACAGAGCTTTCAGGAGCTCAATGAATAATCTTGAAAATGTATTGATTATTTGTATACATCCAACATCTAGTAATGGTCAAGGAGACTACAGACAATGAGTTTTAGATCATTTCTCTGAATCATTCATTATATATCCTGGGTAATTGACCTGTGACGGACATTGCACTTCCTTTCTTAACGCTTGGGTTGCCCATTTATTAAATTCAGTTTGTAAATTCAGGAAGACAATTTCAAATAATCAAACGAATCCCAAAGGGAAACTGAATAGGTGCACACATATACAGGGTGTTTCCAAACAAAAGGAAACCCAACTTCAAAGAATGAGTATGGACAGACGATATGTTTACTGGCTATAAAACTGGTATCATCTGAAAGCGTAGTCTCTATGCTTCTTAATGATACCGTGTTTAGGTTTTCTGAGTCATGCATCACTGAGCATCATTGTCTTAAAATTAAGATGCAAAAATGCAGTTGGTTCTATTTCATAAAAAAACACCCCACTGGGCACAGTGTGCCTATTGTTACGGAAATGTCTGTGAAATGGCTTGAATGTTCTCCTCGGGAAAATGGCACATTGTTTTGAACGTGGCTTGGTCAAAACGAGAAATTCATGACAAACAATAAAATCCAGTTTTGAAACCAACCCGAATTGTGCTTTGGTTTCTTTTTACGTACTTGTGTCTTCTTCTTGAATACTTATTCTCATGCACACCATGCCTATTGTGTTTGGCATGAAACGGTGAACCAACTGCAATTTTGCATCAAAATCTCATGACAATGGCGCTCAGTGATGCATGACCCTGGAAATGTAAACAAGGTATCATTGAAAAGCATAGAGATTACGCTTTCAGATGATACCAGTTTTATAGCTAGTAAACATTTAGTCTGTCCATACTGGTTCTTCAAAGTTGGGTTTTCTTTTTAGTGAAACACCCTGTACATATAGGCTGAACACGGCAATTTCTTTGTTCAATTCACTAATCAACAGAATCCTGCAAACAGGCGACACGCCTTATCGGGGTGACAATTTGGTGTCACCCTATTGTTAAAACGACCCTTAGGACAAAGCATTTTATTGTTGCAAACCATCTAGATCGATTCCTCGTGGTCCAATTAGTAAAAACACCAAATTTCGTGGAGAAAGGATAAGGTAAACTTGGGTTAGGTGACATTTTAGGTGTGTGCACAAGTCTATGGGAAAGTCGCCCTATTATAGCATTAGTATAAATTATTATTATCATATTATATTACTAAATGTACCATTAGGGAGACACAGGTCATTAGGGAGACATTACTGTCTCCCTAATGGCAAAACCCCATTTAGAGGCAAAATGTTAATGTCTCAATTAGGGTATATTTGTTGCTTGTGGTCTCATTAGTAAACATACCGAAATTCGTGGGGAAAAAGACATGGGAATTGGTTAGGGCACATTTAAGTTTGAAAAATTTTGTGCACAAGTCTACGAGAAAGTCTCCCTAATGACCCATTACGCCTATGCCAGGCCCTTGTTTGTTCAGTCAGCCACACGCAAACGGAAAACAAGACATTCAATTCCATGCGATAAGAAACACACTGGTTTAAATAGCTTCAGCAATAGGAACTTCTCTCGATGCTCAATCATTGAAATCAAAATGTTGCCCACCCCCCCAAAAAAAAACCCGCCTGGCCAGACAAAACCTAACAAAGTGGACAACTTTTAAACAATGTGTAACATCAACACTACCCACCAAAACCTGGCACTTGCATCTGGCCGACCCATCCAGTTAAGACTGAGCAAAGAAACCCATTTGAGAACTTAGATTCGCAGAGCCTATTTCCGGGACGCGTTTCCGGAGCTGCAACAAAATAGGGTTCGTACAACGTTTCAAACAGAAATGTCTGTATACCCTTTTGTTCCTGACAAAATTTCTGAAATGTAAAAATGGCGATCATTGTGTCAGTTTCCACCATGTTTTCGTTCCCGGAATAATAGCTTTTCAAACATTTCTCGTTCTTAGTGTTAGAGTTGACTGTCAATTGGGGCTCCGGTGGAAGTCCGATGGAAGTCCGGTGGAAGTCCGGTGGAAGTCCGGTGGAAGTCCGGTGGAAGTCCGGTGGAAGTCCGGTGGAAGTCCGGTGGAAGTCCGGTGGAAGTCCGGTGGAAGTCCGGTGGAAGTCCGGTGGAAGTCCGGTGGAAGTCCGGTGGAAGTCCGGTGGAAGTCCGGTGGAAGTCCGGTGGAAGTCCGGTGGAAGTCCGGCAGAGTCCGACGACAGCCACTAGGGCTTTCGTTTGGTACATTATGAATGTATGACTAGTCAGTTTTCCTTTCAGCGGATATTTGAGCAATCGAAAGCACGGGACATTAATGAATGATTTAAGGAGTCCGGAAAGCCGAAATAATTATGACACTAAGGTCTGCAAATACAAAGTAATGCGAGCCGCATATCCTGTACATGCATCATTCCCCCTATAGAATATATCCCAGGTTTCTGGCGCCAACACACTATGCAAACACATGCAGCGAGCTACCTACAATTATTACTGATGACTCAGTCATTAAGCGTGCAGAACATAACGAGGCTAAGTAGCCCTTTAATTTCCATCTTACCGTATTGTTTGGTATGTGACTCTCCGTTATAATATTATAATATAACGGAGAGCCACATACCAAACAGCGACACCGATGCTTAATGCATACCCATTTAAAAAAAGTGGACACGCGGCGGATACGATCTGTAACGATCGCAACACACGTGCACTTATTCATTGTATGCGCATCATTTGCGGTTTGAGAATATGTTCCTTGTACAACAGAGCAAGGCTCATAAATCATGCATGTCATTTTGTTGCTTCGTTTCCATTTTTGTAGCTATACTTTGCTATACACATATTTAGAAGATAAGAGAATGGATTTTTTTTTATTTAAGCTGGGCTTTGGGAATGGATCTTCCCCGTGCTTTAACGTTGAGACTTTGTCTTATCGATGTCCTGTCAAGGATTTATTTTCAATTGTGATTGATGTGGGTTGTGAGCTTTGAGCTGAAGAAGAGCTCTTAGAGTGCTTATTTAAGCTGCGCTTTGGGAATGGATCTTCCCCATGTTTTAACACTGAGCCTTTGTCTTATCGATGTTCTTTCAAGAGTTGCTTTTGAATGATGATTGATGTGGATTTTGAACCTTGAGCCCAAGAAGAGAACTTCTTAAAGAGTTCTTTTTGAAGCTGCGCTTTGGGAACGGATGTCTTTGGGAATGCAATATTGATTTGATCTTCATCTCGTTGTCCACGGAAATTCGAACCTACGACCTCCTGTTTACAAGTGCAGACGTCTCACCACTCGCCCACCCGGACTTACGATGTATTTTCGCAAATGATACAAGATACATTTGTTGTTTCAAAAGTATATTAACTATAATGATGGAAATTTGATGGTAAATGCGATTAAAGGACTTGAAAGAACGGTCGGGGAAAACAAGTGAAGAAAGACCACGGGAACGGGGTCTACCCGATGTCCCCCAATACCTATGTTCCCCAATACCGATGTTCCCCGAAATCCTTAGGTTTAGGGTTAGGATTAGGGTTAGGGTTAGGGTTATAGGGTAAGGATTTCGGGGAACATCGGTATTGGGGAACATCGGTATTGGGAAACACAATTATGTTTGCACCCACTGGAACACGTCCCTTAGTAGGCTCTATAAAATCCATTTCACTCAACAGCGAAATTCATCGCCGACAAGGACAAGTGACCAAAGTGCCCAGGATTTACAATCCAGTATCACATTATCCATTCATTTTCAGACGGCTACAGAAAAAAAAGATGACAGTTCGATGTTATTAGAGGTCCCTGCCGCCAAATTGTTATCGTCATTTGAATAGGTCTATTAACTCAGCGCGAAATTGGATTGGCACTCACATAGAAAATGAAATTGCCTGCCGCTCAGACATGTGTTCTCGTTGAATGTCAACAACATGGAAATTGAAGCTGGCCCAGATTGTATAGTCTGTTGGTTCTTTTTTTAGGTTATTCCGAGTCTGCATTGACTCTGGGCGAGTCGTCACGGTTCCCCCCAAGGATTCAATGATTCACCCGTAACGTAAGTAGAGTCTGTTCGTAATCACGTTGAAAATTTATGAGTGCAAGTCTCGCGGGCAAAAGCACAATACAGTGATAACATATCCAAGCACCGTAATGGGATTGCCGTAAAGATCTTTGGCACGACTCTCCGTGCGATGATTTGTTTTACTGCCCACTTGGAATGTAAAATATAGGCTCATCATAAAGCTATAAAACAAGATTTTTTTTCGAATGGAGTTTCTTTTTGATAAACATCAAGATCTTCGTCATTGGACAGCACTGGGCATGCCGCAGTTTTAAAATTACGCATACTCAGGGCAAAACCAACCATTAATATAATTAAATTGCAATTATTTTTCGGTGGAAACATAATTTTACAGACTTTCATCAAGACAAGACAAGACTATTTAAGCTGGTGGTAAAGCGCCGACGATTCTTTTCAATTGATTCAGATTGTTGTTTTTTTACTAGAAACAGGGTAATACTATACGATAGTACTGCCCGGTTCTCTTCACCGGTCTACAACGTAGTCTAATGCACAAGTGCCAGTCAGTCAGTCAGTAGGTCTGTCATCAGTATTCAGTGACGTACTTGCAAAGAGGACATTATGCTAGCCCTACCAGTAAACATACAGTACACTGTAAAAAAAAAAAAGTGTTTAGCATTTAAACACATCAGAGCGTGTTTAGAGTTTAAAACGTTTAGGAATGTGTTTCAACTCTAAACGTTTACCACTTTTTAATGATGTGAAACTAAACGTGTTTACGTTTTGGACATGTGCTTAGGATTGTATATCTAAATGCGCTTAGGAAGGTGTTTAAATGCTAAACATATTATTTATTGAACATGTCAAACGGATAATGCATGTCACAGAAAAAGGGCATCTAAACATGTAATGATGCTAAACGTGTGAAAAAAGTGGGTACAGAATAAGTGTTTAGAAATGTGTTTAAATCCTAAGCACCATTTTTACAGTGTATGTCCCAAAACAGTGTCCGTCTGACTATTTTTGAAATAACTACAAAACCATGAGGTCAATTTGGTAAATGTTCAGTTGTGCAGACACTCCTATAGGCCTTGGGCTCAACCCTAGTACGAGTTTCATTTAACTTCAGTCTCGCATCACTACACAATTGTCAATTGAGCACAACAACATTTTGTGACACTGTTACCAAGTTCCTTGCCTTATTCGATTTCAGTACTGTGTTTTTAAAGAAAGCTGTGTAAAAATCGTTTGTGTTGTGAAAAGGACTGTAGTTGGGATCGGAGTTATTTGCCTGACTATCAGTCACCATGACAAGACATCAGTTTAAAACTTTAATGCTCAAGGGCAAATGATTCCAATCGCAAACTCCATCAGCCGTTCTTTTCTCAACATGCAGGATTTCACACAACTTATATACAGTATTGAAACTGATTAAGGCATGGAACTTGGCCACAAGTGTCTCAATTGACAATTGACAATTGTGCAGTGATGCGCGACTGAAATTAAATGACACTCACCGCGGGGTTGAGGCCATTGCTTAGGAGTATCTGCACAACCAAAAATGTTCAAAATTAACCTCATAGTTTATAGTTATTTTATAAACAGTCAGGCGGACACTTTTTGGGGACATACTGTTTAAGTACAGGTAAATTAAGAAAGACATTTCAAATGTGCTGTCTGTGACCTTCAACAGTGCGATACCTTTTCTCCTTACGAGTTTTCTGTTTTGTTCATTTTCGGCCTCTGCAACCCTCTAAAAATATCCGCCCTGCGAGTAAACTCGTTCCCGGCCCCTCCATTATTAACCTGATTTATTGTAGGTCCGCAAATATTTCGAAATTCTTATTGTAATTATTCCACAACTAAACGTTTGTCATGATTATTCGGTGGTTGACCCTGCAAGAGCCGAATTATTGTAAGGCCGCAAATATTTCGAAATTCGTATTGTAATTGTTCCACAACTAAACGATTGTCATGATTATTTGGTGGTTGTCTCCTTCAAAAGTGAATAATTTTTGTTTTGCCATTAAAAAAAGTTATATCAATTTATAGCAATATCTATTATTCATAGCAAAGCTCGAAAACAGCACGGGCAGTATAAAGGTCACCGTTTACGACGTAGCAAGGAATGTTACGGAACAAGTGCCCCCTCTGTGCAAATGACCAACAATCAATAGTTGTTGCCCAGCAACGTAAGTACTTTCCTTTTGATTGCCTCCGTAGTTCGTTTTACAGAAGGATACTCAGTGGGGTTAGCCCCAAATTGGATGCCATGTTTCTCTTTTAACAGCAGGTGTTGCGGCTCATGCACGAGGCAGAAGAAATGAAGCTCTCAAGTCGGGGCATATTACATTTACGGCAAGTTGTACATACTTAAGATTGAATTTGGAACTGAAACTCGCTGTATTGTGCAATGCATGTAGTGGGGGTTCCTTTTTTGTTCAAAATGGCGGGTTTCATGAATACTCAGTTAAGGATGATCGTCTTCGACGGAAATTTAGCCAAGTTGAAGGATTAATTCCCAAACGGTGTACATTATGTGAACGATGGCAAATCAAGCTTGCGTGTTGGACTACAACTTGTGAGATCGGTGTGGACTCTCTTTTTTTGTATGTTTTGTTTTGGTTTTGTTTCGGTTGTCGTCGTCGGCGAAACATTGTAACGAGTTGCGCCGGTGCACTCTAAACTTCCAAACTAAACGATTATAATTTCAACTCGCCAGAATATCAGTTTCTGTTTAACAACATGACTTGTATACTATTATTGGATTCCATCACGTTGATAAGAAATATTTAGATACCTTTTGGAATCAAAAATATTGCAGCGACGTAGCTTTCGATGTCATCACGACATCTTCATTCAGCGTAGTGACTAAGACCACTCCGGTCATGTGACCACCTTTTGGGTGATCATGAATGAAGATGTCGTGATGACATCGAAAGCTACGTCGGTGCAATATTTTTTATTACAAAAGGTATAAATATTTCTTAGTTTCTGTATAGTTTGGGTAAAAACTACGTAATCCCATGGTAAGAGTGCTGAACGAAGAATACAAAAGTTCACTCCATTATCACGCCATGTATTACAGAAGGTGCTAGCAACATTATGCTTTTTGGAAATGTTGTTACCTGTCAAGGAAACTAAGGTTCTATAGCATAGTGCATATCACTTTTTTTAGCGTAATATTAATTAATCGGGGTCTACCCGATGTTCCCCAATACCTATGTACCCCAATACCGATATTCCCCGAAATCTTATAGGATTAGGGTTAGGGTTAGGGTTAGGGTTAGGGTTATATGGTAAGGATTTCGGGGAACATCGGTATTGAGGAACATCAGTATTGGGGAGCATAGATGCACCGAATTAATCACCCGCAGTGGCAAATTTACATGCACGTACCTTGTGACACACAGATACATTAAACATTTACACATTAATTCAAATGTACTACTGTACGTTAAGAACTGCTAAACAAAAATCAAGGTTGGTGTGTGAAAACAAAGAAGCATGGTGTGTGGGGAAAAAAAAGAAGTATAAAGTTGTTGTAAAACACATTTCGTAATTATTTGGTGGTTTAGTTTTGTGATGTTTGCAAATGTTGTTAATTCCCTTTAACAACTTCGTTGTAAATACATACCTCGGTCTCGACGCACAGAATAGTTTAATACGTCTGTTCAGGGCCCTGGTAATAACCATTGACGTAGGAGTTTCTGTCAATTGTAGACACAAACGTGCTGCGGTTTAAATTACTTCAAATTACCAGCTTGCTCTTTATGTACACGTTTAATTTGATTGTAACGTCTGAAGAATACTGTTAATCGAGTTGCGTAACCCTTCATTATAGAAGCACAAAGGGAATCTGACTACAACGTGTACGTTTTAATCAATATCAAATTAAGAAGCAAATTAATCTCCAGAGTGGGGATCCACTTCCAATTAAGAGATTTACTGGATATTGTTTAAAAGTCCTTCATCAAATATACGGTATCTGCTGTCAGTCTGTTTGTCACGTTTTGTTTGTTTGTTTTGTAAATGGCCTTATGAGCGTTTACAGAATGGAACGGTTAATGGAGAGCTCTGCAGATTATGCTGGTCTTTTTTTTATGCTATGAATTCACTGTCCTCTGAAGCCACAGTTGGCACGTGCATCGCTAGTCATGTAAAAGAAACAGTGCTTTAGGCCGATTACAATGTGCTCATTTCCAACTCCACCTCAGGCTTTAATACGTACACTGTAAAAACTCCAGACTTGACTTAGAATCGGGGTTGTCTTTTACGTGATACTTTTCAGGGTGAAAATGAGAATTTTCTGGGTTACAATGACATTTTTGTCAATGTTTGCGGGTCAAAACGATCCGAGGAAAATGAACCAGCGAAGTTTAACTTTCGACCCCGAAAGGTGTCATTTGACCCTAAAAAGTACCACCACAACAGTCCTGTCAAAAATGTGACCCGGATGTAATCTCGTCTCAAGGGTTACTTCATTTTCAACCTCGTTTTCAATAGTACCCCCGGGGAACATGCTTTTTTATATCCTGATTCGATACAGCAACATCAAATTATGGATTTATATCGTGTACTTGGTGTTATTTCCAAAGTGTATTAGTTTTTAAGTTAAGTGAATTATAGCGTCCACTCAACCTTTAAAATTACGTAACTTGCAAAGTACATGATCAAGCGATTTTAATGATTGTTGTACTAAAAGAAAGCTTATTAATTGGGCTTTTATATCCTAGATTTTGAATGTGCTACATGCACAAAATCATTTTATATATGGTCCTGAAATTTGGGTTTCCTTTTTTTTACTCACCCTGTATATTGACTTGAACAGTGTGAAAAGTTCAATTTTATGGTGGATCATAAACAGTTTTTCATTTCCAAGAGCCAAGGCGGATGATGGGCCTCGCAAATACAGCCGTGTTATTGCGAAGAGCGATTTCTAAAAGTTACGTCATACTTTATTTTGAATGAAACAACATGCACACAGACTTGCTCACGTTGGCCAGCGAAATCTTTGAAAATAAGATTCTCACGTTTGGAAATCCGTATCTTCATGCAACTTTCAGGTTTTATTTCCCTTAAAATGATCCAACTACAATGTATATGTGATAACAATCGTTTTGATATGTTCAGTACTTTTCGCTGAAATTGGAAAAATAGGACTGGTTACGTGCATTGTTGAAAGTTGCAACACTGGCGTTTGCAATATCTGTCAATCTTTTCAAGACTCACGAATATTAATAAGGTTCCTATCCATTATGATGTGCAGAAAATCCTCCTTAAAGAGTTACTAATTGATAAATATCACCCTTTTTTTTCCGGCTTCCATTGGTCGATACCGAGACCCACGCCAAGTCACGGCGAGTGACGCTAATAAATGCTGCTGGAATTCCTTGTCACACAACATCCGCAACATCAGTTCTCTTGACAACTTTAAGGGCGGACTGAAAACTTATCTGTTCTCTCCACATAATCTGTAACTTGTCTTCTGGAGTTGTCCTTAGTCGCGCATTGATACTTGCAAAAATGCGCGCTATAAATCGTGTTATTATTATTATTATTATTAATATGCTAATATGCCCTTCGTCATTGTGTTTCCGGGCCGAAATTGGCCAACCGTATTGCACGTGGGTCTTGGTCGGCAAAAAAGCATTTGCAACAACAGAATAAGCTGAAATTTGGAATAAACTTAGATGATATGAGTGTCCAACTACTCGTCAAATAACAACTTTCGGGAATTCCTAAAAATCGATATAAATACATAGATTTGAGGGCGTTTTCGAACGATTTCTTCCCAACTTTAAGGTCAGCTTTACCGGTAACCAGTACTGACGTCTTGGCATCAATGAAGATAATTTTCCACAGACATGAAGTTTAGAATTTCTTCTTCCGTTATAATGCAACATGTCAATCATACTGAGCATATTTTCTGAGAAACACAACGTTCAAACGGCCATGTTTTGCGGTTGCATGAATTTCCCTGCTCCGTAGTAGCGTCTAAGTACGTAATCAGATTAACTTTGCTTATCAATCACACGGTTGAATAGGTTCTGCAATCAATGCTTGCAAAACCTGAGACATAATGACGTCACGCTTTGTTTACATGAGTGATTTCCTGTGGGAGCTTATAGTGGCTCTCGATCCCATCACCTGGCTCCCATGGGAAAAAGCGCCCATGTAAACAAACCGTGATTTTAATATGTCTTGTTTGCCCAAGCTGTTGGGTTGGGCAGGATTACAGATTGTTTCGAATTTCTGTCATTTCTGTTTTAGCCTCTGAAGAAGAACTTGCTAAGTTCGCAACGTCAGGCCACATTAATTTTTAGGGTTATATATATCAGGTCCATCCAGTCAGTAAGCAGTTTGCAGCAGTCGTACTTTTTTTTCATGTTTCGAATTGTGTTGGAATCACGTTGGACCAACAAAGGTTTCCAGCCGTCCAACATGTATAGTCTATGTAATAGACCATGGCGAAAGCCATGGTCCATCGTGCGTGAACAGATTCGTTGATTAATTAGACAAGACCCCTCCACTTTACCTCCTAGATTTTTGACCAATCAGCGGGCGATTCCTTTATCGGGTCTTAGGTCATTCACCCGTTGCGCGTCATGGACAATGGATTAAAAAAAATATTTGTCACGCGCTCTGCTGTTGTTGAATTACAAAACACTGCATTCGAATTGACCAATCAAACCAAGTTAGTCCTGATTTAGGAATGAAATGACGTCACGATTTAGTAAAGTCGACTCCGATTGGCAAAGTCGACTCCGATTGGCTGGCGCGCGGCTTGCATATACAGGGTGAGTCAAATATGTCTAGACATGCAAATACAGGGTCATTAAAAAACGCGGAACCCAAACCCCCCAAAAATATATTTCATATTTAAACAAATATGTAGCATCAACCATAATAATGACTGGAAAGCCAATTTCATAAGCTACCTTTAGATGAAAAACAATACTGAAATTGCTCAATCCGTTCAAGAATATTACCATTTAAACGCAATGGCCCTAAAATTCGTTTAACTTTGTACTCCTCTTATGAAAAGTGTTTGACATTACTTGTTAGCTCTTTTTATTTAAAAAGTGCACTTCTTTAAACACTTTAAAAAAAAAAAATATTTTCCATGTTTTTTCGGACAACTGTGAGCACGATTGCAGTGGTGTCATTTCAGGACACGGTTAGAGGTTTTCTGTTCACATTGTGAACCAAAAGGTTTGCTCAATGAAAACATTCGTGAGTAAAGTTTGCTCATTGGCTTATGGCCAACGAATCACCGAAACAAAAGGAAATTTACTACGACACAATACCCACAATTCTGGCAACTTTTGGTGCTGAAATAGCTGTAACATTCAGTTTCTGCCTGAAATGACATCACACTTTTGCTCATGGATATGGAAATTTGCATTAGCGTAAAAAATCAAAAAGGCACCAAAGTATCCTTGAAAATGGCAAAACGTAAGATTAAATGGGATACAAGGGTGCATTTTCAAGGATTGCATTAAAACAATGACACTGCATGGATCTGTAACCCTAACAGTCCTGAATCCTCCAATTTTAATATAATTTTGCACACCCCTAGGGAGTTAGCGTTAATGATGCCTTTGTGCTCGTACGATGAGTGTCATTAATGTGCATGTAAAGTGCATGGCACTCAAGTTATCCATTTAATGTTGACGTCTTGCGTTATCAGCTGTGTGACCGATTGCCGTATCGTGTGGGCGTGTAAGTAATCGGATGCTGCGCTCGTTTGGGTGTAGAATTTCTTATTTCCCATAGGTCTGTTGGCAGCGCCGAGTTGGTAGTGCAAATATAATTTGTCGATGGCAGGAAATTTCTGTCGATAAAACGCACCATCTCAAGCAAAATAGTCGGTCATTTGTCACGTTTTAGTCTGTTGGAATTTCTGGGGGGGAAAGGTTAATAAGAATCAAGGGGCATATTTGGGTAAAAATTGGGAACTAGGCTTTTCGGCATTATTCAGGTATACTGAATCCGATAAAACCGGATTCCAAGCGAAATTTTGAGTTTTTAGCCATCTTATTTGCATAAATCGTTCATACCTTCTGTATAAAATATATTTATTCTCTGTTTGGGTATTATTATATGTATTTTTTTTTTATTTTTTTAATAGTGTATCTTGAGGATTCTACTTACATATCCTTACTTAAATAACATGAGCTTCAAATTCACAAAGTTACTTACCGGCACAGTTACCTTAACAAAAATAAATGGAACATCATGTGAACAATGAGAACATCCTGATATTAAGCCAACAAAAAAGGGGGAATGAGGTGTCCGTAAATTGGGCAAAAAATAGGCGAAGGATTGACTAACGTGATCACATTGGGAGGATCACTCGTAACAATCATCTGTGTATATCAGTCTACCGAATTGTTTTCAAATTGTTTATGACCAATAGCCGCGCGAATCATAATGGACCCCTTGCACCATACCGGGCGCCCTCACTGAGGACAGTTTTTGTTATTTAAAGCCATTAACAATGAATGTACAAGGTATGTATAAAGACCCAGAACACGCCCTCAGATTTGACGTCTGATGCAAGGAGCCTATATGAGATTTGAAGGTGCCTATACATATTCAGGGAGACAGGACCGAGTTCCACGATATTTTGATACCAACGTTTGCCTCATAGAGGCGCAGGTGCAACATACGCCACGAGTCAACCTGGGTAAACCATTGATTCTCGAGCTAACTTGCCCCTATAGTCTGTATAATTGTTCCCTTTATTTCGGCCGCTCGGACTTACCTGCACTAGGTTCCAGTGTTGGCCCGTCTCCGCCACGGGTTGTGAGACCACGGAGCAGCTTGCTCCCAGGATCATCAGCTTCGTGGGTTCCTCGTTGATGAGGTCCACGAACCCCTTCATGCCTTCACCCGGACGGCACTATAAACAAGACACAGTCACGAAGCTCAGATTTAGAGGGTTATTTTAAACCTCGGTTCCAGTATGGGCTCTGGCTGCATGTTATCACGATTTCAAATACGAAAGAATATGCGAACGGAGCAGAAACGATCAAACGAACAATGTAGAAAAACGAACATTGCATGGCAGAGAAGAACATATAGTAAAAGATTAGCAGAGCAGAGTGAAGGGGGAGGAGATAGCGGAGTGGAGGAGTGCAGTGTTTAAAGACGTTGTAGTATCATCTGCATTTATCCAATAAGTAACTCGAATGAGTATCAAAATGCCAACTCAGATTAATGATCGTATATTCTGTTCCTAAACACCCCGTGACATTATTCCGTCTGGCTTGCTGTCACTAGAAAAAAAATCGAGAAATATAACTCATTTTCGGAACCAAAGAGTGCTATTGACGAAATCGTGTTTCACGATTAAAGGTATAGTCCATCATTTGTAATTTGTGCATTTTGTTCGTTTGAAGCAACACAAGTGCTCAAAATTTAAAGAAGGCCAAGGGTGCTGAATAACTAACCTGATGAAGTTTCAGCTCAGCTTCAGCTCTATATTTCGAGAAAAACAACATTCTAGGATCTCGATTTCAAATCAAAAGTTGCTGAATCATGTTTTGTATTGGGCCTGAATTCAGCGTCTGAGACACGTTCTCACTGAGCCGATTGCAGCTACGCGATGTTGCGCACTGATCCGACAAAGACATAGATGTAGAATAAAAAGACTAGATCGGCAGCGCGTCCACACGCGCCCATTCACTGTGCGATAAATCTCTGCCATTTTTGTTGTCTCTCGTGGACGCGCAACTTATTAACGTAAAGTAATGGAGCTAAATGTATCTTTCCTCCAGCACGTGACCAAGCTCAACGCGCGCGAAGCCAGAAATGCGCACCGAGTATTTACGCGATACGCCCACGCGTTAGCGATAATGGTGCACTGTGCGCGTAAACGGCGTTGCGTTCGTCACGTTTTCGCGCATTAGTTGTATCTTTCCTCCAGCACGTGACCCTCCATGAAAGTCCGCGCGTGTAGACGTGCTGCCGATCTAGTCTTTTTATTCTATATCTATGGACAAAGATAGCAACCACGCGTGCGTGTGCGTCGTGTCAACGCTTGCGCGCGCTTCGCCGAACTTAAAAAACAAATTACTAACGGAAATTTCCAACGGTGCGTCTTAAGGAGCACCTTAGGAAAGGCCTTCTTTCGTTGATTTCTTCAAAATGACAGCTTGCCAGAAAGAATAATTTCACAGGGAGTTTAGTCCCTATATCTTTCAACCAATATGTTTTCAACAATAATTACGTCAGATACTTTTTGGATAGCTGCAAATGATGGACTGTAGCTTTAAATTGTGCAATAGCTTTGTCACTGTTTTTCTCGAATAGTGTAATATCCACTGAGCTGCAGCTTCAACAGTTTAGGTTTTAAACATTCGAGTGGTCTTGTTATTGGAAACGAACCAAAAAAACATGAACAGCAAATGATCTTTAAGGAGCAGGGCTGAGTTAAGCTTAATGAGCTGACTAGAATGTAGCTGATTTGCAGAGCTGTCATGGGGCATACAAATCGATCAAAAAGGAGCACACCAAACAAAAGCAGAAACAAATCAATACACAAAAACACGCTTCAGAATATCAGACAAGAGAAATCAAAATGTTTACCAGTGCAGTGCAGTATAAAACAAAGATAGTGCGTTGAACACTGTTGCCATTCTTCTAGTTCAACAAGTCTTTATCCTGACGAATTTAATTTCAATCTATTCCGAATTTGGGCGACTGCAACCAACTGGAAAAAAATGGCTTTAATTTTGCGCACGAATGAACCCCCGCGAGAGCCAATTTATTGTCTGGTCAATAATTCGAATCTTTCAAAGATATATTTCAGTAACTAAGCGTCGAGGAGGTGTTTTTCGTTCCATGTCTCATTCAAAAGTAAATAACTGTTACATTGTTGCAGGAAATAGCAATTGGAAAAACAAATTAGAGGTCCAACTCGAAAATAGGAAGGGAAACACATTTTCAAACTATGTACGTCCCTCATTGGCATCATTTTTAAAACAATTAATTTTGCAAATGATGCCTTTTTACAGTTTTTTTAATTCGTTGCTCAAAAAAACAAAAACTCATTTTCAAATTGCTCTTTTTTAAGCTCTGGCAGGAACTTCTACATGTCAATTGGTGGCTGGTCGGTCGGTCGGTTTGTCTGCCTTTCGCCCAGGCCTTCGTGGCTTAGAGCGGCGGAGTTGCGAAGACCCGAAGCGACAGGAGAAAAGATTTAGTCAGCACGCACGAGTGGCAAAGCCACGAGGCCTTTTGCAACTTAATTTTGTTGAATTATTCATAGTTTTTATGCAAATAAGAAGCGTGCTGAAGGTTAACCAATCACAACGCGGATTTTGCCTAGTCGCTTCCATTTTTAAAAGAAGAGTGAGTAGGGAAACCGTATGAGCAAACAACTGTAAGTTCAGATGAAAAATAAGTTCATACCCTCAAATAATTTGTTGAAATACCTTTATAAGTAAAGTTAAAATAAGATAATGTAATAACAATTACGCAGTCACGATCTCGTGGAAAACTAGACTCGCATTTTTTGTTTTTAAATTTTGTGCAAGCATCCGACGTGACGCGTCGACGCGTCCGCGTGGTACGGGTAGCCACGCACGCACGAAAAGGCTGATGATTGGTTGGAATTTTGCTACCCTGTTGGGGTAGCAAAAATCGAGATTATAAAGAAAAACATAAGAATTTCTCGACAAGTTGCAAAAGGCCCTCGTGGCTTCGCCACTCGCATGTGTGGTCTCCATCTCCAGTCGCTTGGCGTTGGTGAAAGGCTAGGCTGTCCCCGGAAAATTGACCAAAATAAGGCCCCATAGCATAGGCCTAAGTTTCCCACAAAATACAACTACCAAAAATCAAATTTTCAAAAAAGCAAATAAAATATATTGAGTACTTCAAAAATATTCTAAGATTCCCACAAAATATAACTACCAAAAATCAAATTTTCAGAAAAGCAAACAAAATATATTAAAGGGAAAATACAACATTTGCAAACATCAAAAAATAAAACTACCAAATCAATTTTGAAATACCTTGCTGGACTGTTAGTGTATGACAGTGTAAAGCATCCTGTAAAATCATGGCACCTGGTATACTGTCTTTTTCAAGAAAAGTGGGTTTTTTTTATCAATTTCCAACGCTGATCGGCCGATCAGCGTTGGAAAAAACTGGCTTTTTTTTCAAATACTGGCCCCAATTGACCATCGCACTTGTTTGCAATCGATTACACACCTATGAACGGGTACAAGCCAGCTAGACTGGTTCCCTGACCTTACAATTCCCCCATGTATGTAAACTGCTCTGTTTCTTCTTAAATGGAGTCAGGGAACTAGACTACAAAAAATGATTGTTTTTCTTGTTTTTTATAGCATTTTTTAACCCAAAACCTCAAAAAAGTCAGTGTAACTATATTTGCTATATATTTCCAACCCCCCAATTCCATCCATTTCTGAAAATTACAGCAAAAGCCAATGATGTATATTCCCTTTAAGTACTAAAAAAAAAAATTTGTAACAATTCAGAAAGAATGCTTATGAAAAGTTTGTAAATGGAGGCAAAACATGTGCAGTAATGTTAAAGTGACGTGGTATTATCACAAATCGCTATAATACATCAAAAGTATAGCGTTGCATATGAAAGGGCAACTCCCAAACTAAACGCCAATGTGGCTATACATGTAGAGGTCACTGTTCATATGGGTCTGTGTACAATAGCGTAGAGTTCATGTAAAACTTTCATGCAAGACGGCGGAAGCTTATTGTGCACTCGCCCTTGTTTTAACTCGCCCCCGCGATGACACAATAACCATCGTGCCAAATGAGGCAGGCACTGATGGCTGAAAGGCATGCTAAAAAGGCCTGTTTCAGACGTGCTTATGCCGTGTCGAATAAATAATAAACTTAAATTTTCTTTATTCAACACGGCACAAGCACGACTCGGCAGACGATTTAGCTCGACAGGGTCAGACGTACTTATCAATCATGCACGGCAGTAGCACGACGCGTGGTTTCAAACGTCATGCTACATGCCGTGTCGAATTGAAATTGTATTCGACACGGCAGTAGCACGACGTCTGAAACCACGCGTCGTGCTACTGCCGTGAATATCGTTTATAATTAGGAATGCGCATGCTCGCTACGTGTGTACGAGTAAAGAAATATTCAACTAACAAACGCATCAACAAATATGGCGACTTACATGGAAACATTTCAAGAGTCATTGCGCTACACTCCTGTAAATAGGCCTAAACCTATCCGCCGAGCTCATGAATAAAAGTTATACCCTCAAAATATTCTATATCTGAGAGCCATAAAATTTGGGAAATGAAGAGATATGGCAATGAACCTCTGGCCCGGACTTGGGGCTTCCAATTCTGAGCATTTTGGATGCAATTGGACTCGAAACTGGCGCTATTTTGAAATGTTGTGGATGGATCGTTTTTTAAGATTGCTACTTTTCCGCTTTGGGAAAATAGGGGACGTCTTCATTGGATGCGATTTTCTCGAAAAGTTAATTGTCAACCCACCAAAAATTTAAAAGAAAATGAACAGATGACATGTTGCTCATCATTTTGCTATGCAGCTTAAACACCTGTGAGAGTTCTGAGTATTTAAAAAAAAATTGAAGTATGGGCATTTAGCATTGGTGCCTATGGGACTTTTAATACAGGGGTTCATCCATAGGCAGATGAGGAATTAGCGTAACGTTCTCATCGGGCCACGACAACAAAAGGACTACAATAATAAGAGACACCAGTAATTAAAGCTTTCTCCGGGATTAAGTTCTTGATTAAGGATGCTGTGGAAGCAAAAATTTGTTTTCATCATGAAACTCTAATTGATTAAGAGCACAAAATCATATTTGTTGTTGTGACTGTTGGTCCGCCATGTTGGATTTATTTAAATTCGATTAGGCGTTTGTGATTAAGTTCGACGTTTGAAACCACCGCCGTGATTACACCGTGCTAACGCCGCGCTAACGTCGCGCTAAATTCAATTGTATTCAACACGGCATAAGCACGACGTCTGAAACAGGCCTTTACTGCAATTTATGTCCGGGCCTCTGCATACAGACTCCGTCAAACATTTCGTCACTAATTGCATCGTTCGATGTCTGTTGTGAAAGTCATTATTTAGTTGCTGCCAGAAAAGAAATGGCAATTCAATTTGACAATTTGAAAAAAGAGAGAAAAAAAATTAGACATTATTTCAAAAACAGCAGACAATATAATTGTTTTATTTATTTTTTGAACCGTCAGTTGGGGAAATACGATGCTTTTCCCGAGAGAAATCAAAAGTAATTTAGTTTGGTAGTTTCCCGTGCATTTCTTCGCTCTCAGTTGCTAGGTAATTATAGGTTTTTTTTCCAAAATGACTACGACGGTGCGGCCACCTTACGATCTGTATACTGTCAAATGCTCTCTGTATATAGCAGGCGCAGATCCAGGGGGGATTTGGGGGGTCAACCCCCCAGCTGTGTCCCAAACAAAATGTTCCCAT
Organism: Patiria pectinifera; assembly: GCA_029964075.1. Classification (NCBI taxonomy): domain Eukaryota; kingdom Metazoa; phylum Echinodermata; class Asteroidea; order Valvatida; family Asterinidae; genus Patiria; species Patiria pectinifera. Next base: position 8,604,048 of record CM057150.1, read on the forward strand.
TGAAATCCCTAAAAATAATTCGACCCCCCCCCTTCTTTGACACCCAAAAAAATGTATACTCGTATTATGTCTGACTGTTAAAATTATAAACAGAGGCAGCTTAGATGTCTGACTGTTAAAAATATGGACAGAGGCAGCTTAGATAGGGGGTATTTGTACACCATTCTGTAAGTTAGTGTATCGAATTTGAACCCCCCCCCCCCACCTCCCCCTTACTCCCCCAACCTCCAGCTATTGATTTTCGGAGGCCTAAGTGTCCGGAGAAAATAACCGGTCTACATTTCAACACGCCTCCCTGAAAAAAATTCTTTATATATTTATTGTGCATTTATTATTTATTTATTGTGTATAAAAAATATACACATAGGCCTATACACGTTGCGCTCGCGTGTAATGATGTGCAAATCCGACCCGAAACCGAAACCGACCCGACCCAAAACCGACTACGGGTCGGATCGTGTCGGTTTTGCACATTTTCGGGTCGGGTCGGGTCGGTTTAGCCAACTTTTGAAAAAAACGAAATAAACCGAATAAACCGAAACAGTTGACAAATTCAGGTGATGCAATACAGTCACCACGGTGACCGCAGCCCATGGCCACCGAGCGCACTAACAAGTTCCCACAGTCTTAATTTCTCCAGTCGGATCGGGATCGGAACTGACAGTGAAATAGATAGATTGTAGCAGTTTTCTTGATACCGCGTGGTGACCATGCTTTTGTTCAATAAGCGGAGTTAATCTCGATCAACCCACTGAGTATGACAGAGAGAGAGAGAGAGACGATGTAATGGTTTAAAAAAAAAAAGAATTCATGCCACGTACGTGGGTAAGGGCAGGCATCAAAAATAATCACTTTGTCCAAGCCAGATAGTCGTTTTTCGGGTCGGTTCGGGTTCGGGTCGGTTCGGGTCGGTTTTACCTTATTTTTTGTCGGGCCGGGTCGGTCGGTTTGAGGGAGTAAGATCGGTTTCGGTTCTGATTCGGTTTACATCTCTAATGTTTGGGGTCGGTTTGGCCTGGTCAACCCGACCCCATGCACATCATTAGGACTGACCCGCGCGCCTCGCGACTAACGCCTGCATGCATGTGCAAAAGCCAACCTTCCAATATGACCTGGAAAAAAAATGCAAAACTTAAGCACGGTTTTTTTCTTCTACAGTAAGCGGAGAAGAGCCTGAAAATACGCCATTTTGTCTGAGCTTCCGGACCCCTCCGCGACCCTTCTATGGGCATTTTACACAGGATGAAATGCCCTTTCTCTTGCCGTATTTTTTGACAGAATGATGTCTAACCGGTATCACCCCTGAGAAACATTCATGGTGGAATTTGATCTTGGCATTCCACGAGAAAAAAAATGATGAGAAATCAGTTTGAGAAGGGTAAAAACGAACTATACTCACGACCTTTCACATCCGGATTTTTTTTTCACATCGCGTAGCCTATTTGCGTGAGAACGAAAGTGATAACGACGCCAATATCATACCCACCTACATCCGATGGATTCTAGATTATTCGGGCTTGCTAGAATACAGTTTTTATCATCAGTCATTTTAGATTTGTTGGTAAGTGCGAATTAGTCCTTCAAGTTTTTTCCCAAAAAAATGTGTATTCCAAAAACCATTTCAGTCTCCTATTTAAGTTAACGTTTTTACCCAATGACCGCCACAAAATTATTTCATACATGTTCATCTTTGTTCGATTGCTCCGAGTTCCACTAGTCCACATGTATTTCAGATTTTCGCAAGCCAGAGGTCAATTTTTGGCAAGATTTTTCCTCTTTCACGTCATGCAATATTTCAGTTTCCATAACTTGAGATGCCAGTAGCAATTTTACAAAGGCCTTTTCTGTGGGTGATTTTCTTAAGAAATCAATGTACCAAAAATCATTTTTAAAACCTCCGACTTTTACACGTTAATCATCCTATTCGAGGGGTCTGGAAGCGCGCCACCAGAGGTCAACTTTCAGGCTCTATTGGGCCCAGTTAGTGTCCTTACCTCATTGGTGACTTAACTTTAATTTAAAATTACCTAAATTCTTACCTTAGAATTTTTGACGTCCAGCTTCAGGTGGTATTCCGGTAACACCGTAGGATCCTCGTTCACGTGTTGCAGAGCCATCAGCGTGGACTGCAGAATAGCACCGCCGTCCCAGTCCGTCCCTGCACCCCCGAAGCTGAACAGGCCGCCCAGGGTCACGTTGGTGAGGCTGGAGGTCCCCATGGTGAGAGACAGGAGGGTGAGAGTCGTGGTGAGCGTGAACCGGAGGAGTTGTCCAGTCACCATCTTTGCTACAAAGTCCTCTCGTGTGAACGTGTGTCCGAAGCACAACCGGTTATAAGACTGCCACACTCAACGAGTGCATACCTAACATATACAACTATTGCTGATACGCCATTGGTGCTTGGGAGTCACGTGGGTTAATGAAATGAACGCATGCGCAGTGGCCTTCAGCTTTGTCGTTCGTTTGTTTTCCTTCAAGATGAACATGCAAAATGAACGGAAGGAAGTGAGCGTATTTGATGCCGATTCTTTTTGCAGGAGAAGATATGGTTTTCATAAATTCTTGAAAGATGCTTCCGTCGGGCTGATGTGAAAGGATGGGGATATCCGTCCACTTTAAAATTGAAAAGAAATTGCAATCAGTGAGCCGATCAAAGGGTTCTGTTTTCATTAGGCGTTTACAAAAACGATACACTGTTAGAAACTGTAGTCATATAGTCAAACTTGGCTCAAGGTCAGCGGCGTATCCAATTTATGTTTGTGCTAGAGGGGGGATGGAAGGGGGGCAAAATTACGAATATACTGTACGACACCTGAACCGTCTTAAAAAGCGTCTTAAACAAACAGGCAAGGCCCCCACCCCACCCACGCTGGGATACGTCACTGCCCTCAGCCGACCCTTATTCGGGTCGACTGGGTGCAACCCGAAAATCAGTCAATGTATACATGGAGGTAGGGAAAGATTAACGGAGTATGGACCGGAAAAAAAGTATTGGCTGAATAGCAATGTAGTTCAAATATGTTACGATTAATCCAATGAAATGCGGAGAAATGAAAGTTGTTGTGTTGCTGTTTTGGTGGGTTTTTATTAGAAGTTTAGGGAAGTTACTGTACGTCTTTCTAGTTCTGAATTAACGAACGGCAGTTGTGTGAACCAAAATAATTAAACCATGTTCTGAAACGAAACGAAACAGGGCCAAAGAACGAAACACGATTGATCTCCCAAATATAAATAAAGACAAGGCAGCGATGGAACATAGTGGACTAATTTCAAATATTGGCGCTGAAGCCGAGGGCACCAGATTCATAAAAGGACAGATCCTTATTTCATACATTACTTAGCACCGAGTGCCTCGGTTTGAATTTCAATTTGAAATTCGTCTATACACGGGATTTTTCTTTACCCATCAAATGGGTTCAGACCAGTAAATACATTTCCATAGACTCCAATAATAAATACTGAACTTCCAAAAATCGGGGGAAAATTTTACTCACAACTCACACAGATGTTCAAAATACAACAAAGCCATAGATTTATTCGCTTTAACTTTCTATTTTATTTTTTATTTTTTTTGGTTTAAGTTAAACATTGACAGATACAAATCATGATTTCGCCAGCGTAGGCAATGTTAGGCCTGTTTACTTGGTCTGGACGTCATCTTTCTATGGTGGCGCTGTGTAAAGCAGGCGATCATGTGCACCTTCGGACAATAGGTGGCGCTGTTCATGGCGGCACTAGGTTGCAGACTGGGGGGTTAACTGATGACTTTTAGAAGAAATTCCATCCGAAGATGATCACCCCTCAAAATGGTCCTGAAGCCCATCGCCATTTTGAAAAACGACGCCTACACTCCATTTCAAAATAGAGCGCTGTTAGGGCTCCAATTTCATTCAAATTGCACAGAACTACAAGCTCACAGTCCTGTGCGCGGCTTCCACCCCAATGTTTTACAAACCCTCAAGTTCATGGTCCACACTTTGCTCAGATAATGAAGAATTTGAGGGCATGCAAATCGTGATTTGGCCGGCGTAGGCGATTTTGGACCGATTTACTGGCCTGCAACCACAAGTGTCCAGACAAGTAAATAAACTGCCATAGACTCCAATGATAATTGCCCCCCCCCCCAACTTCAGAAATTCAGAAAATATACTCACAACTCTCCAATGTGTTCGAGACACACATCAAATTAAAGCTTGTTTCATCATCTATTATTTTCTTTTCAATTAGTGCGGGTAATTTGATGACTTTTGGGAGAAATTTCCATCCGAAGATGATCACCCCTTAAAATAGTCCTGACGCCATTGCCATTTTGAAAAACGGTGCCTTCACTCAATTGCAAAACGAAGCGATTTTATAGGACCCCAATTTCATCCAAATTTCACAAATACATGTAGCTAACAGTAAGATGCACAACTTCCCCCTTATTTTTATTATAACTAGGAAGCTGGAGCATTTTACTACATTTTAATATATTTGTTGGCTTAAATAAAAAAGCGACTGCTTTACAATGATAGTACTGTTACCACATAATTTCATCATGTTCACCAGGGACTGCAAAATCCAAGCTCTTATAAAAATAAACCCAGGGGAGGATGCAGGAATTCGTTACAAAATTCACACAAAGCATTCAATAGGAATATTCTAGTCCTTCTTCTGATTTCTTTCAGCGTAACTCGCATATCAACAGTGACTCGTTAATTCGTACATTCATGCAGAAATTTAATATTTCGACAGTGCAGCCACAATTTTTTTTTCGTAATCTCAGTGCAGAATTGTATTTAAGCCCATGCTTGCAAAAAGTCAAAAGGCATATTTCTTTTTAAATTGAGATAATCATATGTTGCATATAAAGCTCCAATGACGTCATAGAGGCTCCCTCACGTCTACCGATTCCGATTCTGACCATAAATTCAATTCTAATATTCTCGTATTAATTAATGAGTGAATAATGAATTGCGGGCAACTGCAGCACCGGGTGGTTTCTGTGGATTTAGAAATTCCATAAAAAGCAGAATATGCATTATGGCTTTACCCCAAGAATCCGTCTGTCGTACATAGTATTTGATAAACTGCATCAAGAAACCCGATTATGGGGGACGCTTCTGGGTACTCCGAAATTTTGATTTTGTAAGGATATGTAAATAGA
>CM057150.1:8609693-8843693 GCA_029964075.1 Patiria pectinifera
TGGAAATAATTTTGTCATTTTTGCGGGTTCTCTGTCCCTCCTTTCAGCCATTCAGCTAGCCGCTTGCAAATCAATTCGTCAAGATTTGGTGATTAATAATGCAAAACATTAAGAATGCATCTTGCCCTTAAGATTTTGACCTTTCAGTGGGCACCTTCTGTCAAGCCATCGGTCACCCGTTGGTGTATGGCACCAACTTGATCAATAAGTTAGGCAAAATATTTCTGCTCGAAATAAGGTCACATTTTGTAAAGTTCACTCCAATTTGCTGGCGCGCGGGTTGGCATGAAATATGTATGTTCTTTATCAAGCGTTCATGGGTTGGATATGTACATGTATTGTTTGCCTTAAAATTACCGATATACCGCAGTTTATACAGTGCAAAATTTGGATATCCCCAAAGTAAAGCGTACAATTTCTGAAAAAATTATATTCAATAATTTTTAAAAAATAACACAATTATTATCATGCATGCTCCCGCAGATAATACATATCTTGTAATGGACCAAGATTAGCACAAAATGAGTGACTACGGCCTGCACGTATACACAAATGTATTCAAATATAATATTCGGTGGTGTGTAATAGCCCTCTGGTGTATACATCTGGTGAATTAAAATGAGTAAATAAAAATATATATATATACAAAAGTATTACTACAGTGTAGCAGCAATTCTTACATCACAAACTTAGAAGCAAAATGTTTGTAACACATGTTCTCTTCGCTGTGGGGTATGGTTGTTTTCCGATCCACGTAATAATTATATACCTATTTCTCTAACACATAAAATACTCTAGAATACACATTTATTAGATACAACCATCTTAATATTTCAATTATGTGTGTATGTTTGGCACATTTACAAAAAGAAATGAGACTTTTAGCTTATGAGTCTGTCGATAAAAAGGGCAATTAAAATGAATGCTAATTAGTGTGGATTCGGTTGGTGTTACTTTCCTGAGGCATACAAGTACATTTATAAGAAATTATACTCCAGCTAAGGATCATCATATAAATCGCCAACTTTTAGATGTTTATATGTTGACCCATGGAACTAAAGACCTGCAAGCGTAGCAGTTAGCAAGCCAGCGGAGAGTACATGTTGCGCTAGTTGTACTTGTTTAGGATATTTAAGTGTACGTTTCATCATTTTATTCCCCCCCCTCGCTTTTTAGAGATTTGGGCACACAAGAGAAGCTACGAAGGTTTCGCTCCTTCATCGACCTCTTGTCTCCTCGCCGAAGGTTTAGGTTTATAGCTGTATTTCGCCAGGTGTTTCGCGCCCGGGTCAAAGGCCACGAAGCACCCGTCAGTGACCACCGCCAGCTTGGTATAGATGTAGTCCGTTCGGAACTCCTTGACCTTAGCCACCTCCATGAGATCGTGGCTGAACTCCAAGACCAGGATGCCATGCAGCATGGAGACGATCAGAGCTCCCTCTGGGGTCGAAGCCAAAGCCAGCTGGCTGGATTCGGTTGGGGATTCCAAGATGGAGACCAGGGTGCCTGTCATGGTGTACCGTAGTATCCAGTTGGGCTTCGAGTGTGTAACCACGAAGAGGTTCTGGTTATGATCCACGCAGACGTTGTTGATCCCCCTGGCAAGTGCGCCCTCCGTCAGCTGAATCCGACCCATGACCTCGCCCTGTTGCTGATAGATGAACAACTCCTGTGATTGGCTGTCGCCGACGATCACGTGACCGTCTTTGGACAGAGCGAGGTTGGCTGGTTTTCTGTTGTCAGTAGCACATTTCCATCTAATGAAATAAATAATTGATTATGAAATAAGCTAAAAATAAAAACAAAAGCTGAGCGTCTCCAGAGGCAAGGACGGATCCAGAACACAATTTTATTTGGGGGGGGGGGGCAAAAACAAAAATTGGTTCGCCAAAAAAGTGGGTCCAAAAATTACGGCGTGGGGTTCTAGATGCTCTGTGGTGCGATCTGAGGCAATTTCTGACCACTTTAACCAATTTTTTTTGGGGGAAAAGATGTTGGTGTACTCATTGCCTGCATATATTGCGATGTCACATAAAAAAAGGGGTTTCGTTTTTTTTGGGGGGGGGGGGCATGGCCCCCTTTGGCCCCCCCTGGATCTGCCCTTGTCCGCCCTTGTCCAGAGGTCACCAGATTCCCTTGCACTGTTTATTTTGCAATTGGAAAGAAATGAAGTGCAAGTTCATAACAAGAGCTATTAGCATGCCAAAATAAATAAAAACAGGAAAAGCAAAACTAAATCACATTAACCAAGGACAAAATGTAACAGCAAATTTTCAAGGGCAACTTTACAGAGGGGAGTAAATTGAAAGAAAAAAAAAACTCAACAACTTACTTGCTTACAATGGATCCCTGGATGTTGTAGGTCAGGACGAGTTTCAAGTCCGACACCAGCAGCACCAGTTGTCGCGCGTTGTTGACGGCAATCTGCGAGGATTTCTTGCAGAGGGATTCACCAATGGCCCACTCAGACAGGAAACTGCCGTCGTCACACTCAAACATGCAAACTCTGCCGCCCTTTTTCATGTCCACGACGTATACAGTGTGGCTGAAACATGAACAAATAATTGAACGAAACTGCTTTCCTTGATTATCCATACTTATTGGGGTCAGAAATTCTTAATGTCGCTCTTCATTTGAATTTTCTCTATTATTTTGTTTTAATGAGAATTGCTCGTGTCAAGGCCCTGAAGGACCACTCAAAGAGGGGTCTGCACAGTGAGGAAACAGGAATGAAAGCCCAGAAAGGAAACACACATTAGAAAGGTAATATACTGTACAAGTAAAAAATATTGCTTTCTTTCCTCGGCAGGACAAACTGTCACAAGAAATTTGCGTCAGGGAACATACAATTTTATGGTTTCTTTTTGATATTTTTATAAGTTACCTTCAGCAACATACTTCAGCATTTTCCTTCCTTTGATTGTATTCATGGTCAACTTGTCTGAAAATTCAACTTGTAGTCAATAAATAAAAAAAACCAAGGACCCTTTTCCCCCCTCATACTTTACAAATAGGGTTTCAGCATAAATTGTGAAAATCAAGGACGGAGTTATTTTTTTCGAGAAATATTTTGGTCCCTGTTCAATGTCTAAAAGTTTATTATTTGAAAGCTCAGAAATGAAAGAAACAAAGGAATAGAAAAACGTCTTTCATGGAAGTTGCCACTGTTATATTTTTTACAATGTTTTTTTTTTTCCAATCTTGTCGGCAATGCTTCCTTAAGCTGAAAATTTTACGATTTTTACAATTATTGCATTTGTATTCCATTCTCCAATTCACATACATTTGGAACTCTATACGCCTTCACAAGGAAACATAAAAATGTTAAAACAATAATGGAAACAAAATTTGCCGAAAATGTGCACTTGATTCAAAACACACCTGTTGGTGTCCACATCCAAGCCCGTCGGTTTCTCGAAACCGGTTGGAGGATCTTCGAATGGTAGGCTGTCCACCACTGAGATCTCAAGCGGCGCTTTGACTGGGTACCCACAGATAGTGATGCTGACGAAATGTAGCTGGACTGAACGGGGTGTGATAGTTACTGTATGGCTGCACACAAACAAGGGACAAATCACGAAACAAGATTAGGCCATGAATCACTTTTCTGCAGCCGAGATCATCGCAATCTGGTCCCTACTCTCACATGTACCCATATATAATCCTGGGTTGGGAGGGGCAATTGTTGTAAAATAGCTTGCCCAAGGAGACACTATGTTTTCAGCGAGGTTTCGATCACATGTACAATGGCACGTGGATCGAACACCGTAACCACTGGACCAAGGCGCTTTAGAATGAGAAGAGAGTGAGCTATACGTGAAATAATCATTCATTAGTCATGAAGTTTAAAACAAGCAGAAGATGCATGAGAGGCATGAAATATAAAAGAATGCTAACATTCCAAATGGGGTCATGTTAATTAACGAGCCCCACGATCATCAGGGGAGAGGAATTTATTTCGCAAAGCTGGGATATAATGAAGGAAACTAATTCGTACCTGCCATCTCGGTTGTCGGTGAAACAATGACGCTGTAGTGATTCAGATGACCCAGAAATTGTTACGGAAGCCGTGATATTATATCCTCCAGAGGTCAGCCGTTCTCCGTGATGATCGCAGGTCAGGAGTGTCAGTTTGAATGGCATGTCAAGGACAGCGGTGTTAGGTTGGCACTTTCCAAGTTGATGAGATGACACAATGGTAGAGTCTGGATGCAGTGGGTTAACGTTGATGACAAAGGGGCTATTGGCGATGGGCTGACCGTTCATGAAGACAGACATAAGTAGCTCACCGGCATCCGGCGGTGTGTAGACGATACGGAAAGTTTGACTGTCGTCGGTTTCCACAATATGCGCTTCAGTCTCGTTGGACGCAGTGAGCTTATCCGGGATCGCATATCCAGTGTCTTCTTGGTCCTGGTTCCAAGGCATGGAATACCAGGCGCTCAAACTGTTAACACGCGGAAGACGATGCTCAGGGGTTTGGAACTTGACGGTGATTTTATGCTCGCTTTGCACGAATGCGTCCGTCCATGTCAAGTCACTGCAGACCTCGTCTTGCGATTGCTCAGCTTGGCCATCGTCGACTGGTGAGGACGTGTTGTCGACAACGACAACTGGAAACGGACTGCCGGTGATAGGCACTCCTGACACGCTTATGTTCAGCTGATGAGGTCCTGCTACAAGCGGCCGGAATTCTATCTCGTAGAATTCACCACATTGCTTACCATTCACGCACTCCACGGTGCTACCGTCTGGTGATTGCAAGTACGCGCCGAGACAACCGCTTAGACTCTCAAGGGATGGGCTGGATGGGTCAACTGCAGATATGCGAACTTTATGCGTAGCCTTGACGGGTAAGGTTGATCCGACACCATCCGGGAAGTCTACCGTGAACATCAGCTTCGTACCATCATCCCCAGTGCAAGCGTCGAGACAGCCTAGACTAGGGAGGAGTTTCTCAAATTGCTCCAACACCTGATTGTGATCATTTTTCAAAGATAGGAATGCCTTACCGGCTGGTTGGAATGACTCAGACGCGTTGATGTCGTAAGCAATTAGTTCATGGAGCCTTGAGATAATCTGTCCTCTGGTTCCAAGAAGGTCCACGGCGTTCCCGATTTCGCAGGATCGCTCGGCGAACTGGCTGGCGGACTCGAACTGAGACACTAAGGACCTGGCGTTGCTTCCCCGATGACGAAGATGTTGTATCCGCTCTTCGGTTCGTTTCTCCAGCTCGGAAACGACCTCATCATTCCTATTCTGAAGCTTCGTGTGTAGTTCAGCAAACATCTTGGAGATCTTGGTCGACATCTTTGCCTTTCGATCCCGGGTCTCGCTAATCTCGGACTCGATTCTCTCTGAGATTTCCTTCACCGGAGTAGTCTTCTCGCCCACCGCCTGGGCAAGACTCTGCAACTCCTCCTTCACCTCCAACGATTTTCGATCTAGATCGACGACACGATGACCCTGGTGGGCCGTCGGTACACACACCAGACATATGGGCCGTTGGCAACCCTCCTCGTTGCAGAACACGGTCAAGTCGTGCTTGTGCAACTCGCACTGAATCTTGTGACGGTGAAGCAGAATCTCAGGCTGCTTTTGTAGATCCTCTATTGCGCACACGTTGTGGTCGTCGAATTTACGCATCGTGCGGTGGGCCTGGTCGCAGGTGTGGCAAAGGAAAGTCACGCAGTCGGCGTGCGAGCAGAAACTAACAGCCGGGCCTCCGTCTGAGATACACGACCCACAGTGGAGACCGTGGGGTCTGGTCACATTCACATCAAGCAGGTGTTCTAGGTCCTTGAGTTGCCCCGCGATAAAGTTATCAGGGAAACCCTGCACGCCGTTCTCAGGAACCGGGGTATCCCGTCGACATTCCGGGCACTTGAACTGCGGCTCATCCCGGGCCAGACCTGCCAGACAAACCACGCAGAACCCGTGCATACACGGCAGAAATTTGGCAAATCTGGTCGAACCATCGTACATCTCGAAACATATCCGGCACGTCAATAAATCCTTAAGTACTTCTCGCGTTATTCCAAATAAAGATCGCTGCGCCATTGAGTTGATTTTATGGAGCAAGTATCAGGAGTCAAGAACTGAATTTGGCGTGTGACCGGAATGTAGTGACGATATCACATCAGCACAGCCAAGGCACTATATATTCATACAAACTTTCATCAGCAAAGCACGAGCACAGTCACTAGTACATTTACTCGACATCAACCGTTTCCTGAACCTCGGAACCCCAAAACAACTTTGAATAACAATTGTACCATGGCGAAGCGTTCTTTTCGTTGCGTGTTCACAATAGTAAATTTCAGTGCTTCGGCCTTGACATGAAAGTGGGGCCGCAACAGGGAATTTTCTATATGTGTATTACACGGTTTGCAAGGTGAAATTTTGATCCTTTTGAAAACTAAAAAAACATGCTTAGAGTTTTACCTTTAGAATTGAGGAGTTTCACATAATGTCATAGGTCAGTAGTCAACCAAACGCAAGCCATATTGAACGCTAACAGTTGCAAACTAGTAAATGAATTAAATAGACCGTTGTGATAAATACGTCCACTTCCGAAATTCAGGAACATTAAGCAGAGTTCTGCTATGTGTTTGAAACACAGATCAAGCGTATTTCATGATATTTCATATTGTGCTCAGTTATTGGGAGGTTAATCAAAGACAATTGAGAGAAAAATCAGGTTTTGATTGTGACAAATACCGCAGAACAAAAGTTATGCATAATGCAATGTACATTGTACATGTAATGTACGTCCAAAATGGCGGAACCTGCACTGTTCACGTGATAATGTCATGTAGATGCAAATAGTCAATGAAGTGATTGAACACCACTGACAGAATAATTCTGGGTAGAATGGGCATGCACCACTAACACGATATGCATGTTTTTCAATTCTCGGCTTTGTCCGGGTTTCGGCTTTTTTTGCAAAAATATTTACAATGCGTTTAATTATCCAATTAAATGATACGCCTGCAATACGCCATCACTTTTTAGGATTTGATTTCTTAATCTTAAAAATGAGCATGCATTGACAAGTTTCTCATTTGATTAAGTTTTGTTCACACTGCAAATATTCTTTTTAACTCCAGTCCCCAAAGTCAAGGCCCGAACATTCTCAAAAGGCCAGCTCGATTACGAAATTGAGTTTTGGAAAGCCCCGTCGGGACACTGTTGGTGCCAAATCAGGTTCGGTTTCTGTTTAGCACTCTGCGCATACTCCATTCTATTCCAGTCCCGTGACGTTATGACTCATTGGCGAAATGCATTGCAATGTGTGTAGGTTCTCTGACACAAACATATACTGACATCACGTTCACGTCCTCACTTGACATGTGACTGCCTCTGACGAGGTAGATGTCTGTTGGAAAACAATTTCACAACATGTTTGGCACTGGATAATGTGCTAGTCATCACTGACCACAAGGACATAACAGTTGGGATTAATACTCTGGACAAGTTTAGCACAATGGCCGAAGCCCCGCAATGGTTGAATGCCATCAGTCAAAATACTGGTAAGCTCAGAATCCATTTCTTCAAAGTCAAAGTGTTGTATTGGGTTTTTTCCCGTCAGAAACGTTGCATGCGCAGTAATTTTTCAAAGTTCTGTTGAGTGAGACTCCAGTCCTACCGGCGTAAACCTGAATTGTTTACTGTTTTAAGCCCCCAAATAGTACTGATTTACGGGTCTTCAAATATGTTGATGAAAAAGAAACCCAATCTTACGCTTGCATTCACCTCGTACCAAAAATCCATACCGGTAACATTATACTTGTCATGCTTTGCTTGTGTCTTCTTGCCCCCAGACGATACTCGTGACTATTTTGTTTCAAATTGTTGACAGGAATGCTACCAGTCAAGGGACAGATGACTTACAAGGATCCGGTAACTGGCCTCGAGTACAAGATCAAGGTGAAAGACCCCTCGGCCGGAAGGTTTCGCAGGAAGAAAAAGAAAAAAGAGCGTTCATTTTCCGACTGCTATGAATACCTGGATAGACCGCTTCCAACAGTGCCAAGAAATGCCGGATCCCGTACCACCGATGAGATAGAACCATTGGAGCTGGACTCGAACAGCGACTTCGAAGATCCTGTTTACCAGCCGTTCCCCGCAGTAGAGGATCAAGGGTTGGTTGATGGTGCTCCCAAACCAGGCCAACGCGTCACCGGCTCAGGCCCGGAAAACAGGGGCCCATTTTACAGTAATGAATATCCCCATGACAGGCGGATTCCGGCCGCCGCGGGAGATGCACCACAACCGATGTACGACTCCCTACCGGAGTCCAACTGCTTCGGTGACTCGGATAACGACAGCTACGGCAAGGAGTCGGATGAGGTGTACGTGAGACTGAAAGCCGTGCAAAAACAGCAAATGATGTTGAAGGATTGTCCCACTAGCGAATGAATGTGAGAACAGTCCACGTCATTTTGTTTGCGTACAATCACTGAAAAGTCCAATATTCTTCTTCACGATTTTGATTGGAATCGTCTATAATTGTACAGTTTGAACCCGATATAGATCAACAACTTTAATCGGAAACCCCAAAAGAACTTTAAAGATCAAAGATGTAATTGTTGTATCCTATTTTTGTGCACACAGGTCTCGAAAGATACTTTAACATTATGATGCAAATATATGGAGATCAGTCCAGATATATTAGCACGAGGCTTATCTGTGTAACTCTGTGATCCTAAAATGACAGCTACGGAAAAGAGTTTGACGAAGTATTCACGACCATTGTCAATTATCGCGTGCATTGCCATGAAATTAATGACGTAGCTAGGGTCCTGAGGTACTTTGAGCTTCATTTTCTTGAGATGCCACAAGCACCCTGTGCAACCTGTCAAAATTTCAAGAATATAAATCCATCAATTTCGGTCTCTTGTTACAACGTGACAAAGATGTCACATCTTGTTTACATGTGCGCCTTCTTAAGGGGGAGCAGTAGGGACGAGAACCACCAAGCTCCCGTAATTGTTGTCTCTGTACATATTTTCTGAGTTCGGGTCTTGAGGGAAGAACATGTTGAATGGCGTGGGGGAATGCATGATAACTGATGACATACATCCAAATACCTTAGGGTCGTCCACGAAAAGGTACCATCAACTCTTCCCAGCCTCCCCCCGCCTTTATCATTGTAGTGTAGTAAAAGATAACATGTATTACGCTTGTATAATATTGCTGATACAAGAAAAAATGTGTTCATACAATATTTGAGAAGATTTATAACTCATATTTGAATATAGGTAGTTTGTATTTTGTTTTATATATAAAAACTTCAGTAAGATTATCAATCAAGTGCTTTTATGGCTAATTGTCTCCAATATTGGATTGTTAAAAAGTACTTTACAGGATTTGTCATGTTATAGTATGCAGATCTGAGGGCTTAGACCGATCAGAACTTTCACTGAAATTAGTTTGAGTGCTTCACATTTTTTAAAATTTTGTTCCGATGACAGTTTCCGTCAAGGTTAACACAGCATTTTGTGGTTTTGGTTTAGCGGTAAAAGTCTTATTTTTTAGGAGTAATTTCAAACATGTAAAACAAAAATACTTTATATAATGATCGTTTTGTAAATCGTGGGTGTGAACTTCCAATGTCATTATTAGTGAAAGGAGTTAAACAACAAGTTGAAGCTGACAAATGACATCCTTCTGTACACTGTCCTTGTAATAGAAACAAGTCTAGATTCTTACCAATTCCAGTAAAGCAGTCTCTTATATGACTATTTTGTGAAGAGTTATTGTAATGTAAACATGAAGCTCCGCGAAAATTACGTAAAGACAAAAAATCATCAAGGCCCTAATACTTGAAAAAAAAAAACATATACTGTTATAATTTCCCTGGAATGTTTGAATTCAACACTTGGAAAAGTCCTCTACGTCCTAAACTCAAGTATAAAGCACCAGATCTGTACCTAGCACCATTATATTCCAAGCGAAAATGGAGGAATAACGATTGGAATTGTTATTTAAATCGAAACAAGAATGACGTCGTGCCATTGTCTGCGGTGTCGCAACAATAGTCGGTGGTTCCCGGACTTACCATCAGAAGTAAAATTTGCTAGCAGCTCCGATCAGATCAGAGAAATTTAGGGAGCCGCTTTTATATCAATCTAAGTCAAAACACATACCCTACATGGGTATAGACTACCCCGTTAGGTTGAAAAACATTTGGGCAAATATGACATAATTTCGAGCTGACTGCAGATTCAAAAATATAAAAGATTAATTTAGTACACGTCCTCAGCCACATACTTCTTTCTCATTGTTTGCCAGTACCACCTTTTCCATGAAGCCATATTTTGGGGAAAATGCATTGTTTTGTCTTGGTCCTTTCGATTTTGTTTTGCTAGTAGATAATCCAATACTTCTGTTTATTCATGGCATTATACTCATCGATGAGGTCCCTGTTCACTTGTGTTTTATGAAATTGTAATAAAACTTAATTGGATCAGAAATGCATGTGAGTACCTCCTGGGTTCGTTTATGTATTGTTTTCTTTAAGTACAGTAAGAATCCTCAATAACAACGAAAATTATTCGTTAACGTATTTTACAATAAAGTTTCTCATATTATCACTTGTATTACTTTATAATCTGTACTTAGGCACTTTCAAGTTGTAGTTAAGTTTCAACTTACGTCCTTAGAGACACTTGTCTAAAAGCGAGAACTAATTTTGTCTGAAGTTACAATCATTCATTGTTTGATGTTGCCTATCTGTTATTCGTCAACGGGCCGGGAAACCCCAGGGACAGTCCCGCCATTGCGAAAGCAAATTTCTGTCATTGTGCAATAAGAATGGGCTTAAACTTCAGTCAACACAAAGGAGTACTGGGTCACAAGAACGTGCCAGGTTGTACGTACCTGCTCTCTCAACCTGGTATTGGAGCGTATGCATGTTCAATATTGCACACATATGCAAATGAGGAATAGCCTTGTGCCTGGCTGTGCGTTACATCAGCGTATGCGTTCGTATGTGGTGTCTGGGGTAAACACAGAGTCAATTCATCGCGGCGCGAGTTAAAAAAATCACGATGTCGTTTACAGTTAAAATGTTACAATCTTATCCAGCTAATGGGCAGTATCACCTTGCATATCAATATGAACAAATTGAAAAGGAAAACATTTTGTCAGAGGTTGTGGACGAAAGAATTACAATGAACGTGAAAACACGCAGTACACATTGGAGACAACCACATGAAGTACACGATATAAATCAATTCCCTGCAAATTGCGGTACCGACTCAGGATAACGAAGCAAGTTCCCATCCCAGGGCTTAATGTTGGAAACGAGGTTGGAAACAGTGTAGGTTTTTGGGACGAGGTTGGGTCTTTGCTATTCTGTGATACGTATAAATTGATAATTTGTACTTTCAAAACAGCGACCCTCAGTGAAGGCACAATCATGCAAGGGGTGCATGGTTATATTAAACATGCATCGATATATATTTTTTCATATCAAGTGATCGTGCACCGCGACACAAGTCGAAATGCCATTCCCACGGGTAAGCAAAGGCCAAAGAACCGTTCAATTCCATACAAAGTTCAGGCTTGACGTCTAAAAAGCGGACAAAATGTAAAAGGAGCACGAAACAAAATAATTGGCCTTTTGCTTTTCGGTCATGATTGTATCAGCACAGGGCCGTGCCGGTTTGTCAATAATGATTTAAAGAAGCGATCTATACTGTTGTAACGATATACACTGTCGTAAATTGTAGTCGAAAGTCAGTTTAAACATAGAGCTATTAAGGCTGGCCCTAATTACGAATGTCGGTAAATCGGTTTGTAACATGAGAGGCAAAAAGTCTCGTTTGGAGTTCGTAAGAAAGCAAGTGTTTTACAATGACAACAAAGTACAAGGTGAGTCAAGAAAAAAAAAAATCGGAAACCAAACCCCAAAAATTATATTTTATATTAAAAAAATACATAGCAACAAAAATAATAATTACCGGAAAGCCAATTTCTTAAGATACTTTAGGATGAAAAAAATTGTGAAACTGCTCAATCCGTTCAAAGAATATTTCCATTTAAACACATTGACCCTAAAACCTCTTTCGTCCAAAATGCGATTTCAAGAATGCTCGTCACAATTGTCTTCAAGCATCACCATCAGCGATAAAATCTCAGTTGATAAGTTAAACGCATTCAACAAAGTCCTTTTGAAAGGCCGTCTATTAAAAAAGTGCATTTTATAAATCATATTGTTTGCCTAACCAGGGTTGTTAATAAAAATATTGTTTACTACAGTTGTTGACAGTTGTTTTGTTTCCTTTTTGGACGACACAGGTTTTAGGGTCATTGCGTTTAAATAGTGATGAACGGATTGAGCAATTTCAGTATTTTTTTCATCTAAAAGTAGCCAATGAAATTGTCTTTTCATTCATTATTATTTTTGATGTTACATATCTTTTTAAATATGAAGTAATTTTTTGGGGGTCTGGGTTCCGCTTTTTTGACTCACCCTGTATATAAATAAATACTTCACAAATGTATAAAGGACAGAGAGTTCTATAAAAGAAGCTCATTATCCACTGATGGGCTGATCGAAAAGACAAAATAATTTGCTACGATTCATGTTGTAACATAACTGTTCTACAATAGTTATTGGTGTTTCTATTCCACGTAATATGAAAACGAAATAGTATTTCTTTTTCTAAATTGTCTTTATCGCTGGTTTTAAGTCGTTTTGAGTACATTTCAAAATTAACAATTATCATCATAATACAAAATGTACCAAATATTTACACAAAGGAAAAACACTCTTAAAAGTCCACCTGCTGGCTGATAAACAAGTGACCATTCTTATGATTATGAAAATAGAAATAGGAAATATTTTACAAAGTAACAAAGTAAACCAGCTTTTCAGTTCTACTTTGCATTTTGATGTATGATTTACCCTAAAAAAAAACAACCCAAAAGAGTTGTCTTTTTTATGCTGCTGTGAATATCTTTTTGTGTGTGTGTGTGTGTTGTTCTAATGTCATATTGCATTTATTCAATAAATTCTCTAAGATTCCGAGCCTTAAAGGGGCCATGCAATGAATTTTTCCAAAAATTTCTTTGTGAGAACAGTTTGCTCATTGGCTTACTGCCACGTACCGGCACAACAACGAATCACTAAAGAAAAGTGAATTAAAACTACCAAAATATCCAAAAAATGATCCAAATATCCTAAATGATCTGTCTTAAATTTTGAATTTTTTTTAAAAAGTTTATAAATCAGTTTTTTTTTTTTATATTTTGCTGTTTTGTGCTTTATACATGATCCTATACTTTGTTGTAATTTTATGCTTCTACTCCTTTTAACTGCTATTTTACAATTTTTAATTCCTGTAAAGTGTAAACGTGGTTATATCAGCGACTCTTTAGTGGCTGCCTACCTCGTGTTTTTATATGAATAAACCAGAATAATATTAATAATAATAATAATAAAATTCTGGCAACTTGTGGTGTTGACATAACAGTAACATTGAGATTTTCTGCCAAAAATGGCATCACATTTTGCCATGAATATTGAAATTGGCATTAGTATAAAATTCAAAAAGGCACAAAATATCCTGAAAATTGCAAAACGAAAATTGAAAATAAGGTTAAATTGAAAACAAAGGTGCATTTTCAAGGATTCCCCCAAAATATTACATTACTTGTGTCTTCGACCGAATTTCACAAATGGCCCCCTTTCCCAAATTTGTACATATTACTGTATTAGTTTTGCGTAAGCTACCATGTCTAACCGACCGTAATAGTGGTATCTGAGATTGTTGCATATAAGATCATTCCGAATATTTCACAAAACAGTCCGATTGCCTTTGGCGCTTTAAACATTCAGTAACTGTATGGTGGTAGTTTAATAAGGGTTATGTGTCTATGTTTTTGAAAGCTGCACGCAAAATACTGATAATATTTAAGCAAACTCTGTCTGTGAATAAACAATGATGCATTTTTCCCGTTACCAATGCGATATACATATAATTTCATAAAGTCCCAAGGACCTTGTTACAAAGGTGTTCCACTGTAATACAGTTTGGCAACTCAATCTGCTTGGATGCACCTTGATGGCAAATTTAGCTCCCCGAATTCAGATTCGGGGTACATGGGCGACAGATGAGTTGTTGGTATATTTTACTGATCTTGTGCTCATAATAGTCATCGGTGTCACCGGAAAGATCCTCGCCGTTTGGTGTGTAGACAACAATTTCATTGACCACGTCATGGCGTGGTTGCGGACTGGGCGTGACATCAGAAGACCCATCACTGCCTGCTTTGATATCTACTGCCTCGTAGTTGCCTTCCTGATCAATGTCACTTGTTTTACCATCCTGATGGGAAGGACGAGGAACATCATAGCACTGGCCATCGCTATCCCATGCGTCAGGGGTAGGGTGAACAACAACTTCAGTTTCTCCTCCCTGATCTTGAGTTGTTGGCGTATGGTTGTCGTTAATATAACCATCGGCAGAGTCTGTGGTAAGTTGGTCTTCAGTGGCAGCTATATCAGTCAATTTTTTGTGGGTAAATGTTTCGCGGGTAGGCCTAAGTGGTTCGGAATCGGTTTCACCAAGAGTGTGGCAATAACTGTGATTGCGTTTCTTGATATGCAGCTTCCTCAGCCACCAGTTGAAACAAAGCTGATACCACTTGGGACGTTTTTCCTTGATCTCCACGTTGAACCGCTTTCCGGACTTTGGGTCCACAATAAGAAATTTTGCCCGTTCTTCAATCACTGTACCTAAAAGCAATCAAAAGAAAAAAGAAGAAAAGAATATGAAAACAATTTGATGCAGAAGTGTATATCCTTGCTTTAAAAAAAAAAGAGCAAGGAAGTTTCGTTTTATAGCATAAACACGTAAATAAATGTATAAATGAATGAACAAAAAATGTTCTGTAGGCTACCCGAAAGATGCCACCAAATTTTATTCTACAACTCTATATTTGTTGTGTCAATATTTACCTTGCATTAGGTTGGCGAGAAAACCAGGTACTTCCTGCGCGGCCATGTCTCATGAAGATTCTCTTTGTACACGAGTGAAGGATCCTTACTCGTTTAAGTAACCGTCAGTTCGCCGAAGTGCTGACGTCTATGTCGCTGGTTAAACTGTGTCTGATCTACAGTGCTGGCATTCATAATCGGTCCTGGGAATTTCCAACAATAATTGCGCAACTACAGCAGGGCATTGTATTCAAACCTCAAGATCCTCCCAGGGACGAGATTAAGGTCACAACTGACCCTATCACAAAAAAAAGACACAATTGTGTGCACGCATGCGCAATCGTAAGGGCGGGAAATTGATTTTTTTTTTTACAGTCGATTAGGGTGTTGTGTGAAATTTTGACTCTTTGAAATACGGACTCATTGGTTGTAATGCTCAAGCCTAAGTTTGAATGATGAAGAGAGCGACAGGTCACATGAGAGGTTTGGTTTACAAGAGACCAACATTTATAGGAGGCCACATTTAATATGACACTGCCCCAGTTGGATTCGGTTGACCTAGCACTTCCATTTTGACAATACATTCAATAAAAGTGTTTCGGTGGCCTGGTACGCAGAGACCGCATTGATATTCAAAACTACATCTTCGAAAATGTAAATTTGTATTTGTAGTTGTAGTTCATTGTGCATTGCATTGTGCACTGCAGTCGAATTATAAATGGTTTCTGGTTTGTGATCATTTGACGGCGAATTCAAGGTTCTGATTTGAGTTTAAGACCTCCAGTTTGACCAGTAAAGTTATAAAATAATGGAGGGCAGATCCGTATTTGGGCTGACGAAAAGGGACGTCGAAGATTCACTCATTTGTCGGGTGTGCTCTGAGAAGTACGACGATAGCTGCAAATCGGCCAAATTTCTGCGTTGTCTACACGGTGTCTGCGTCGCTTGTCTCGGCAAGCGTGTGCCGGGAGTTGAGCAGGTGTTTAAATGCCCGGTCTGTCAGCAGAATACTCCCTTCCCAGAGAGTGGAGTGCAGGGCTTGCCAGATAATTTCATTGTGAAGACACTGAGAGATTCTCAGTGTGTGTTTGAAAGTGATCGCAAACAGTCTCGCAGCTTTATTTGTGGATCCTGCAAAGACGGCGGCCCCGCAGTGAGCTACTGCTCTGACGGGGACTGCGAACATTTTCTCTGTGAGAATTGCAAGGAAGCTCACGGCCGGTTACGAATCTATGATGGTCATGTCGTCATTCCGTTGGAGCAGTTGGAAAATCAGCCGGAGATTTTTGTCTCGCGTAAAAAACCTCGTTGCAGCCAGCATCACAAGCAAGCCTTAACCTTGTTCTGCAACGAGGAGGGTTGCCAACGGCCCATATGCCTGGTGTGTGTGCCGACGGCTCACCAGGGCCATGGTATTATCGATTTAGATCAGAAATCATCGGAGGTGAAGAAGGAGTTGCAGATTCTCGCTCAGGCGGCGAGAAAGAAGAAGGGCACAGTCGAAGAAATCTCCGGGAGAGTAAGCACCGAGATAAATCAGACGAGTTCTCGGTTTGAGGAGATGTCGTCTGCACTTTCCGAAGTGTTCGAAGACCTCCATCGACAGCTGAAGACAGCGCATGAAGCAGTCAACGACGCTTTGAAGAAACAGTGTTTGGACAGAACAGATCAACTCAAGTACCCAACCAATTGCGCAGAGTTGATTGTCTCTCAATACGATTCCGCATGCCAGTTCGCCGAGACAGCTTGCGTTATTGGTAACCCTGTCGACCTTCTGAAGACCAGTGAACAGATCATCTCAAGACTCCAAGAACTTATCGCCCTCGATGTTGATCGGTCTCTGCCGTTCCACCCAGCCGATGAGGCCTTCCTTTCCTTTACTGAAAACCATGACCAAGTATTGTCTGACATTGAGAAACTCATTCCCATCCTAGGACAGTTTAACACATCTATCACGGACCCAACGCTGACCCAAGGATTCAAAGTTACTTTCCCTGGGAGTGATGAGTCATCTTTGGTCCTCAATGCCACGCACAGAGTCCGCATTTGTGCTCTTCATCCATCTCGCCAACCCTTAGATCGCCTTGGTGGGGAACTACATGCGTACTTGCTCTCACCTGATGGTAGCAGCCTCGAGTGCAAACACGGTGAGCAATGCGGTGACTTTTACGAGTTAGAGTTCCGCCCGTTGGTAGCAGGACCTCATCAGCTGAACATCAGCGTGTCTGGAGTGCCTATCACCAGCAGTCCGTTTCCAGTTGTTGTTGTCGACAATCCGCCCGGTGATGGCCAAGCTGAGCAGTCGCAAGACGAGGTCTGCAGTGACTTGACATGGACGGACGCATTCGTCCATAGCGAGCACACAATCATCGTCAAGTTCAAAGCCCCTGAACATCGTCTTCCACGGGTTAGCAACTTGAGTGCCCAGTTTTCCATGTCTCGGCACCAAGACCAAGAAGACAAACGTTTATACGCGATTGATGAACCGCAGATTGTGGAAACTGACGACAGTCAAACCTTCCGTATTGTCTACACACCACCGGATGCCGGTGAGCTACTTATGTCTGTCTTCGTGGACGGTCAGCCCATCGCCAACAGTCCCTTTGTCATCAACGTTGACCCACTGCATCCAGACTCTACCGCAGTGTCCACACATCAGCTGGGGAAATGCCCGCCTAACACCGCTGTCTTGAATATGCCCTACACAATCTCACTCCAAACATACGATGGGTTTGGAAGGCAGCTCACAAACGGAGGGTATGATGTTAAAGCTGCGATTTCTACTTCGAGTTCTGAAGAACTTCTGTTGCCAGATGACCTCATTGATTGCCAAGATGGCAGGTAAGAAAGTAATCAAAAACCTTGCCTTGTTATGTTTACTATTTATGTCTGTATGTGCTTCTGGGTCTTCATGTTTCATTTCACTATTCGTCACCCATTGTTTGTCATTGTTTCTAGGTACAAAATAACCTTCACACCCCATTCAGTCCAGCTACACTCTGTGACCATAACCATCTGCGGGTACTTAGTGAAATCGCAAATAGAGGTTTCCGTTATGCACGGCCTACCGTTTGAAAATCCTCCTAGTGGCTACGAAAAACCAACGGGAATGGACGTGGATAACAAAAGGTGTGTCAAGAGGTTATTGCGTTCTTAAAAAAATATATATACCACAATTTATTTCACGCTCTGAAATTTTTGGTTGTCTTTGTAACTACCCAATTTTAGAGTGTGTTTACATCATCATTTTACTGGACATGTTTTGAAAGCAAAATATGTGAAAGGTAAAAAAAATTATCACTCTTGCGAAAACAACAAGAGGAAATAAGGTACCAAGGCATCCATTATTGATTATTCCACGTCAATTTCACAGAATAAAACATTATAAAACATGTGTTTTCTCTGCAGCAAAGCTGTTTACGTCATGGACAGCCGTCATGCCTGCAAACTCTACGTGTATGACAGCGACGGCATGTTCGCACGCGAGCTACCATTCGAGAAGAGCACTCTTCCCAACAAATCCTGTCAGATCGGCGTTAACGAGGCAGGACAACTGGTATTGCTGATTTTCCATCTGAGACGTGTCATAACGTGCAGCACTGATGGAGAGATTGAAGACAGGTTAGTCTGATATTGTATCGGTGGTTTTAAACGATTCATATTTTTCTTATCAATATCTTCAACAAGAATTGCACATATATTGAAATTGTTTGACTATTACATTTGTGATCCTGCTGTTCAATTGATATTTGCTATATTGTTTATCGTTCGACTCGAGCTTTGTTTACCAGTAACTTGGATATTCATTCTTACATTCTGATTCAGTTGGGAATGCGCAGCTGAAAATAAAACACCAGCCAATCTTACTCTGTCCAAAGAGGGTCAGGTGATCATCGGTGACAGCCAATCACAGGAGTTGTTCATCTACGGGCCAGGGGGCGAAGTCATGGGTCGGATACCGCTCCAGGATGGTTCCCTCGAGGTCGGAATGAACAACGTCTCCGTGGACCGCAATCAGGATATCCTTGTGGCAACCCACTGCCCTCCTTACGACATTCTGCGGTACAGCATGACTGGAAACGCGTCCTCGAGGCTGGTCTCTCCTGCTCAAAACTCCCAGCTGGCTACGGCTTCGACTCCAGAGGGCGCTCTCATCGTCTCCGTGCCACGAGGTATCCTGGTCTTGGAGTTCAGCCACGATCTCATGGAGGTGGCTGTGGTCAAGGAGTTCCAAATCGACGACATCTACACCAAGCTGGCGGTGGTCAATGACGGGTGCTTCGTGGCATTTAACCCGGTGGCGAAACACCTGGCGAAATACAGCTACAAGCCTTACATACAAAAACACCACTTGTCTAACCCACAGTCCCCGTGAACAACCCAACCAGTAACGCGCGAAGTTTTTCCCACCACTTTGTCCCTAGAAAAGCCCATTCCTTCACCACGCCAAACCACGTCTGAAACAAATTCATTGGGAACTGGTGAACATACCTCCCCGATTGCGGAATAGGAATTTCATGAGGAATTTATCAGCACGGATATGTTTTCCTTAATGAAAAACAGGGCTTTATTTGTTTCTGTACTACCGACTAGCACTGGTTTCAATTATCAAATCTAAAAAGTAACATCTTAGTTTTGTAAATATAGCTCCGAAACACGGATAAAGTCTCGCTTTACTAAGACAAGTTTGTACTGAATTGATGCACGTGACGGATGTGGTGCATTTATCAGATTTTTAAAAAGTAAATTTCTTTTTTTTAATTATTTATTTCGAAAAATATCAAGCAAACAATTTTAGGGTCCGAATCAATTCCTATGCAGGGAGGAGTCCCGAACTAGTTGTAAGTGGAATCATTCGCTTTGTCCAAAGGAAGGTCTGCATTTGTTCAGGACATATATTCTGGGAAAATTTTTCTTAGCAAATGATTGACTCAAGTTAAGTTTCCCGCAATTTATACCGATACGTACAATGTTCTCAACTTGTCCGGAATTCGTCCCGGTTATGAACGATCAGTATGAACTTTTGTAATTTTTTTTAAACAATCATCATCGCCTTTCAACATAAAATCATTGTCATATCTAGGACGAAATACTGAATAGAACTGAATTAACATTGCAGCTGAATTAAAAAAGAACATTGGTCTTCATCAATTTGGAATTTATTTTTAGATATAAATGTATCGATTAATGAAGGTTCGGCGGTCAAAACTTAGAGAAAGAAATAAGTTTGCTTGTCAGAACTGTTATTATATCCAATTTAAGGTTAAAAACATTACCAAGTGGATTAATACAGCAAGACATTTCGGGCATCCATGATGACCGTCATCGACGCCAACAAAATCTTAAATTTATCACAGATAACATATGTTCTGTATTTTTGGCGTTATTTTTGAGTTTAGTCTGTTGACCAGCAAAAAAGGCCCATTGGCAAATTATTATGAGTGTGCAAATACCGGCAATCGTGGACCTAGGACGTAATGGTCAGAGAACAAACAATATGTCCATGATTGAAATTTGCGTGCAAAACTAATGAGAGCTGCTGCTAACAAAGGAATAAGGATTAGGGACAATATGGGTCCAAGATTTCCGGTGTTTACAAACAAAATGTGCGTGTGCGTGCATTTGTTCATGGTGTAAATCGAGGACACATGTGCAACATCATCGGTGAATCGAGGATGGAAACCGAATCGAGGACTCCTCGGTTGGAAAACGTGTACAAAACCAATGAGAGCTTTTGCGAAAAAAAGTTTTAATACAAACAAAGCAAAAGGGAAGAGGAACTAAAGAAAATCATCGAATTACACCATAAACAAACGTGGTTGTGATGTACAGTAGACAATATAACAGTAGAATTCAAAAAGAAGTCTTTAGAAATCACAATTTGAACAAACTAAGATTCCAATTTGAACAAACTAAGGGGAACAAGCAGTCTTCCCGCAATTATATTGTAAGGCTGTGGGTGTTTATGTTGTTCGAGGACACGCAGTTGAAATATCATTGTGTAATTGAGGACAGGAGTCAAATCGACAACGTCCTCGATACTAAAATCTGTACAAACCAATAGTTGCTGTTGCAAAAAAATAAATAAAAACATAAAGTATGTGTGGTGGTTATGTGTGTGATTATAGAGCAAACCCCAATGCAAAACCATTCACTCATTGAATGCCACCCCTGATTTGAATTTGAAGTACCTTCTCAAATGTGGCCAGATGTCACAAAATGAGTAACAAGGACAAGTACTACATGTTAGTTTTCACATGGAGTAGACTAGTAGAGGGCACATAATGATCCTCACTGCAGTATAACCAAAATAATTATATAAATATATTTTGTAAGCGAAAAGGTTGTTGCTGTTGATGTTCATTGAGTGAGATTTTATTTTGGCTTTTCACTCTTAAGTTACTTCGGTGACGTGTGCCTCATTTTACACAAATTCACAATATGGTAAAAAGAGAGATTGCTCCTTTGGTCACAAACGCAATAGCGTCGAGGCAATGGAATGCATCCGCCGTTTTATGAAAAAAATAAGGCTGCTTCTTTCCTTAAAACAAACAACCGGACGTCGCCCAATTAAGATTCATAATTTATTGATTATTTTATTTCTATTTTTTATTTAAGGAATCCCCTAACACTTTTGATAGTGTATGCAAAACCTGGATATCCCACTGGACAGAAGAACATTTTCCCCCAATATTTGATTGAAAAACTGCAAAATATCAATGCCGGCGACTGCGTACAAACACTATGATCGGTCCCTGCGTTGCATTCAATTCTTTATGTGACTGTATGGAAGGTGAGCACCGTGTACAACTATATGGCGACACATGCCATGGCATATTGACTGTGACCGCGGTGCTGTGATAATGTGGAAATCCCCTTGCGTTCCCATAACATTCCTTACGCACAAACGTTCCTTTGAAGGCATTGAACTAGTTACTTTGTTGTCCTGAAAGTAGCTTTATGCAAATCTAGTCAATTTCAATACAGGTCACACAGAGTCAAGGAGATAGACTGGCAACCAAAGCACAATCAACAGAGCCGCTATGGGGAGGTATCAACATCACACACGAGAACATATGGACGGGCCATACCACTCATTCTGCTGATCGGTTTTTATGGGGCTTTATGAACAGCGCCATTACACCAGGGGTTATAAACCAGATCGGGTCGGCAGACAAAAGTCTGGGATTGATGTTAGAACAGAAGTGAGTTTCAGCTAGAAACATTCTGTAACATTTTTGTTCAATTCGACTCGCACAAAAACAGGCCAAAAACGTAATAAATAGACTTGTTTAATGCCAGCCAAGCACTTATTTAGTCCCATTCATATTAACCCCGCCTATGCGAACATTATTTAATTTTCGGACCAACGTACCCTCTCTAATGGATTGCTCTGCATTCGGACCATCGAACATTTGGACTAACGAAACTTCGGACTATCGAAACTTCGGACTAACGAACCTGCGGACTATCGGGCTGCAACCAATCAGCCTATACTCTATGCAAAACCTAGACTATTGTTACGAATACATCCCCCTAGATAGGGACAAGGTTTCATGGGGGGGCTGTCACGGCCCCCCCCCCCCCCCGTGGCTACGCCACTGCCGACCAGTGTTGGAAAAATACAGTTTTTCTTGAAAATGTCAGCCACAACTTTACAGGGCGATTTAGACTGTCATTTTCATTTCCCTTTAGGCCAAAAAGAGGTCTCCGGTTTCTGGTATGGAGCTTGTCCAAAAAGTGGTGCGGCGACGAGGTTTTTTTTTTTTTTTAACCTGACTGTTTTGTACGAAAGCCCATTAGCGCCACTGCAAGTATATATGTTACAGATTATGTAATTCGTTATTACGGATTATTAATTCGTTATTACGGATTATTTTATTCGTTATTACGGATTATTAATTCGTTATTACGGATTATTAATTCGTTATTACTGATTATTTAATTCGTTATTACGGATTATAAATTCGTTATAACGGATTACTAATTCGTTATTACGGATTATTAATTCCTTTTTACGGATTATTTAATTCGTTATAACGGATTATTAATTCGTTATTACGGATTATTAATTCGTTATGACGGATTATTTAATTCGTTATTACGGATTATTAATTCGTTATTACGGATTATTAATTCGTTATGACGGATTATTTAATTCGTTATTACGGATTATTAATTCGTTATTACGAATAAAGTCTGATGTTCTCACACGTGGAGAGCACATGACCAGGGGCCTATGTATATAACGCCGCTAGGCGACTCTTAGGGTCGTCCATGAAGGTACCATCAACTCTTCCAAGCCCCCCCCCCCCCGTCGTGAAAAGCAAAACTGTGACAGTGAAGTTTATCATTGTAGTGTAATAAACGAAAACATGTATTACGTTTATATAATATTGCTGATTTCAAAAAAAAAAATGCTCATACAATATTTGAGAAAATTAAATCACTCATATTTATAGATAGTTTGTATTTTGTTGTATATAACTTTGAGTAAGATTATTAATCAAGTGCTTTCATAGTCTCCACTATTGGATTGTTGAAAGTACTTGTTAAAAGGATTTGTCATGTTTTATAATGCAGAGGGCTTAGACTGATCGGTACTTTTACTGAAATTGGTTTTGAAATTTTTTGTTTTTTATTTTGTTCCTATGACAGTTGCCTTCAAGGTAAAACACAGAATATTTTGGTTTCGGTTAAGCGGTAAAGTTGTTTTATTTAATAAAAAAACCTTATATAAAAATATTCCTTATATATAATACTTTATATATTAACTTCCAATGCAATTATTATTAAAAGGAGTCAAACAAAAGGTTGAAGCAGACAATTGACATCCGTTCTGTACGCTCTCATTGTGATAGAAACAAGTCTAGATTCTTACCAATTTGAGTAAAGCAGTCTCTTATATGACTAGTTTGTTGCAAGTAAATATTGTAAAGTAAAGTGTTATTGAAATGTATACATGAAGCTCCGCAAGAATTATGTAAAGATAAAAAAAAAATATCAAGGCCTTAATACTTGAAAAAATACTTAATGTATACTGTTATAATTTCCCTAGAATGTTTGAATTCAACACTTTGAAAAGTCCTTTACGTCGTTAACTTAAGTATAAAGCACCAGATCTGTACCTAGCACCATTATACTCCAGGCGAAAATGGAGGAATAACGATTGCAATTGTTATTTAAATTAACTTCGTGCCATTGATTGACTGCGGTGTCGCAACAAAAGTCGGTGGTTCCCGGACTTACCATGAGAAGTTATTTTTTTTAGCAGCACAGATCAGATCAGAACAATTAAGAGAGCTGCTTTCACATCAATCTAAGTCAAGACACATACCCGACATGAATATAGGCTACCCCGTTAGGTTGAAAAACAAGTAAATCATCCAATCTTTCTTTTTATTAATGGCATTATACTCTTCGATGGGGTCCCTGTTCCACTGTGTTTTATGTAATTGTAATAAAGCTTAATTGGATCGGAAATATCCGTAAGTACATCCTTGGTTCGTTTATGTATTGCGTTCATTAACTACAGTAAAAATCCAGTAAAAATAAGTCATTAACTTATTTTACAATAAAGTTTGATTTTATCCAAAGCTTCTCAATGCATCACTTTTAATACTTTATTAACTTTTATCTGGAAAAGAGCAGTGTTGTGTTTCGCTTAAACAAAGATCCATAGAGAATGCGCGTATTTTGGATTGTAACATGCATGTCGAGCTTCAAACATAGGTACTTACACAAATTTTTCGAGTTTGAAACAATATTCTCACGACATGATCTTGAATAACTGTAGTTTCAGATACCGAGTGAGCAAATTGTGCCAAGTACTTCAAATGAGTGGTATAGAGTGATTTCCAAATGACACAGCGTACTCAAATTCTACACGCATACAAATCAAATACATCAAATTCTACACGCATGTCTATGTTCTGCCGTTGGCAGCGCCCTCAATGAGACGCTTCAACTCGATATGAATCCTTAATTGTCTGATGTTGCCTACCTGTTGTTGTTCAGTGGGCCGGGAAACCCAAGGGAAAAGTCCCACCATTACGAAAGCAAGTTTCCTTTATTGTTCGATAACAATGGGTTTAAACTTTAGTCAACACTACTGGGTCACATAAGTACGGCGTACATCCAACCAGGATATCTCGCTTGAGGCGTAAGTAGGCCTTTCCCATGCGTCACACCAAGGGCAGGTCTTTGCCAACCTCGTTCGCAGGTTGTCGAGCATTACGCTCAAACTGCTATGCTCTCTCACGCTGGTATTAGATCATTTGCATGTTCAAAATTCTTGCACAGGTATTCAAATTAGGAAAAGTCTGGT
The DNA here is from genome assembly GCA_029964075.1 of Patiria pectinifera. Lineage (NCBI taxonomy): Eukaryota > Metazoa > Echinodermata > Asteroidea > Valvatida > Asterinidae > Patiria > Patiria pectinifera. The sequence goes on from CM057150.1 coordinate 8,634,971, forward strand.
GCCTGGCAGTGCGTTAAATCAGCGTTTGCTTTTGTATAAAGTGGTGTTTGGTTTAAAAACATAGTAAATTCGTCGCGGTGTGAGTTACAAAAACATGACTATTTTCACCATCGTATATGCTGTATCACATTGCATATCAATATGAGCAAATTGGAAGGAAAGGATTTTTCCCAGAGGTTGCGGACGTAAGAATTACAATGAACATAAGAACACGTAACACACGTTGAAGATGACCACACCAAGGACACGATATAAATCCATTCTCTGCAAATAGCGGTACCGACTCGGGATACAGGAAGCAAGTTCCCATCCCAGGGCTTACTATTTATTGGAAACGAGGTTGGAATCAGAGTGATTTCTGGGGACGAGGTTGGGTCTTTGCTTTTCTGTGATGAACATGAATTGATAATTTGTACTTTCAAAACAGCAACCCTCAGTGAGGGCGCAAACATGCAAGGCGTTACTGTTGTAAACATAGACAAAAAGAACCTATAGACGGACAACAGGGGGCGCACGACCGTAATTTCAGTGAAGCCGCCATTTTTAAAAACCATGGGCAAACTTGTTCGTCACGTCACACATAAAGCGCACACAGTAAGCGGCTGTCTGGTGAGGTCCTCCATGCAGAACGTCACAGTGCGATTGTTGGACCTTAAATTCTCAAACTAGTTACATTTTGTACACATCTTTCAAAAGATGTTTTAGTATTTATGAATGGAACAAGGTTAACTTAAACACTGAACGTAATAGATTTATTTTAGTTCATTTTTGTACCATGTATATATTTTTACGCAGATAACACAGATGTTGTACCTAGCAACCAGGCGCAGATCCAGAGGGAGGGTTTGGGGGTCAGATTCCCCCCTTCTTTGACTGGGCTCCCTTAGTAAAATTAAAAAAAATACATGGGCCCGAGCCCACCCCCCCCCCCCAAGAAAACAAAATCCTGGATCTGCCCCTCGCAACCGATCAAAAGTTTTTTGGTGTAATGAATTGTTACCAGGTAACCGACGAAAACTGACGCATATGGCTCAAATACTCTCTTTCCTAGGCCTCTATTTCTCTCCATGGTACTACTATAGTGAGCCCATGGAGGAGGAAATTCATGGTGAGCCACAACACACAGCACATGCTTTTTTGATTAGCTATGTGTGAGGAAAAGTTGTCTTGAATAAAAACAGAAATCAGGAGTTTTTCCCACTTGAAAGTCTACCTGAACCTGGTTAATATCCAGCATGTCCAGGGAAATTAAATTCTGTTTCTCTAGTAGGCCCTATAGATATCTATAGTTAATAGTTATCCTGTAATTTTCAGGCGAAATTTGCAGATTCATTTGCCGATATTTTTCATTCATATATTCATTAAAAAATATGAAGAATATTAGTTTTTTTTTTTTTTTTACAGAGTGGTAATACATTTTGACGGATTAGATAACACTCGCTGTTGTTTCGTCCATGAACTCGTTTAAACTTAAAAAAAACCCGACTCAATCTTCCAAGACGAAAAAATACCTTCGAAATTGCTCACCGAAAGAACCATAGTAGGGTATTTTGTTATGATTTCTTCGATTCCACCCTGTTGACGGTTTGCTCCTGTTCAATTTAAGCCTGCGAATAGATTTCATTTTTTTAATTGTTGTTTTTTCTTAGCAGTGTAACGATCTATCAATCAGAATTCATACGATTTGCAGACTACTTCTTTTTGTTTAACCTTTTCATTGACTCCTTCAAAATAATACCAAATGTTTTATAGCCCCCCCCCCCCAAAAAAGAGGGGGATAAAGATAACAAAACATTTTTTTGAGAGTAGATTTGCCATGCTGTGAATACAAAGAATGCCACCGACCCTTATTTTAGTTTCCTTTGAATTTCTTTAATTTTCTCCTTTTGACTATGAAAATCGTAATTTCCATGGAATTTGCTCATCTTAATTTAACATTTATTGAAACTAAATTTCGGTTTGCTGTCAGCAAAGTTATTCCCAACATTAAGACAAGGCAAACCTTGGAAATTGGTCCGAGATCGGCCCCTTAAAATTGATTCAGTTGATTCAGAAAGGCTAGGCCTATTCACTGGAGGTCTCTTCGTGCATGTGATTTGCATTATGGGTAAGATTTCACCAGTCATAATGCTCACTTCACCAGTATGAGTCAGTCAGTCGGGGAGTCGGGGAGTCAGTCAGTCAGTCAGTCGGTCATTTTGTGTCTTGCCATGATACGTGATGTCGCATTTGCCAATTTCAAACTATACGCTTAACGTGTGTGCGGCGGCTGCATGACTTTTGTGATTAAAGACAAGCATAAAAACCTAGTTTGTCGAGTTTAATTTATTCACAGAATTGTTGCCGCACCTTCAAGCTATCAACAGATGGGGACTTGTTCCGGGTCTTTGTTTTGCACTGCAAAATAAAAATAATTATTTGTCTTCAAAAGTATACAAGTTATGCATGCCTCAGGAAATACATGCGAATCACGAACAGATACAAATCGCCTTCCTTTGTTTACTCTTTAGCCCTCCCCCCAATAAAAAATTCGTATCCTGTATATAGTTCACTTCAAAACAAACTTAATTTTCATCAAAGTCTCGCCAACAATGGGCAAGCCATTACATCAGTTCAGCTAGCTATTGACCACTGCGTTTCTAAAAAAGGCATAGAAAGGGTGACCTGACACGAAAAAACGACTGTGCTTTTAGTAAAATGCGAATTTAAATGTCACGAATATCCAGTCAAAAAAAATCTACAGTCAGTTTAATAAATAACATATCGAAAACTTACAGTTAGGCCATCAGCTTGGGGGTTTGGTCAGTATCAAATCGGGGCATAAATGATTATAGTGCGCATGCGCAAGGTATGCCGCCCCTAGAGTGGCAACAAGCATTTTGATGGTAATTTTGAAAAAAAGGGTGATAATACCTAAAAAGCTGCCACCGCTGCAATGCTATCACATATTTTCCAACTCTGGAGGTGTATACCTTGTTAAAAATCGCTATGACGATTATTCCCCTCATTTGATACCGGTGGCCAAAATGTTGGACCGAGGCTGATGGCCTAAGTTGGAACACATTACACAAGGAAACTTAGATGTTAAACGATTTCATTCATGACGTCACTTCACCAGTAAGAGTCAGTCAGTCGGGGAGTCGGGGAGTCAGTCAGTCAGTCGTTCATTGTGTGTCTTGCCATTATACGTGATGTCGCATTTGCCAATTTCAAACTATACGCTTAACGTGTACGCTGCGGCTGCATGACTTTTGTGATTAAAGACAGCATAAAAACCTAGTTTGACGAGTTTAATTTATTCAAAAAATTTTTGCCGCACCTTCAAGCTATCAACAGATGGGGACTAGTTCCGGGTCTTTGTTTTGCACTGCAAAATAAAAATAATTGTTTTTCTTCAAAAGTACACAAGTTATGCATGCCTCAGGAAATATATGCGAATCACGAACAGATACAAATCGCCTTCCTTTGTTTACTCTTTAGCCCTCCCCCCTCAAAAAATTTCGTATCCTGTTTATAGTTCACTTCAAAACAAACTTAATTTTCATCAAAGTTTCGCCAACAATTATGGGCAAGCCATTACATCAGTTCAGCTAACTATTGACCACTGCGTTTCTAAAAAAAGGCATAGAAAGGGTGACCTAACACGAAAAAACGACTGTGCTTTTAGTAAAATGCAAATTTAAATGTCACGAATATCCAGTCAAAAAAAATATCTACAGTCTATGCCGCCCCTAGAGTGGCAACAAGCATTTTGATGGTAATTTTTAAAAAAAGGTGATAACACCTAAAAAGCTGCCACCGCTGCAATGCTATCACATATTTTCCAACTCTGGAGGTGTATACCTTGCCAAAAATCGCTATGACGATTATTCCCCTCATTTGATACCGGTGGCCAAAATTTTGGACCGAGGTTGATGGCCTAAGTTGGAACACATTACACAAGGAAACTTAGATGTAAAACGATTTCATTCATGACGTCTTAAAAGTTGACCGAAAGCTAAGTGCAGACACTATTTGGAAAGCTTCCGTCAACAATGTGACGTCATAGACGCCTGACCATTCAGATTGCTGTATGCTAATGAGCGGACACTTATTTGGCACCGGACATTTTTTTGGCACGACACCAGGTCCCAACAAGCACGGCCAGGCAATTAAGGCGTCTTCACGCTGCGCTTGTAAAAGGGTAGTTTTTTTATATTTTTTTACCCTGGTAGAGCCTCCTGGCCCAACACCATACTAATGGCATTCCATGGACAGCTATAAAAAATGTACCGTATCCATTTCAGTATTTTTTTTTCCAAATGAGTAAAAAAACATGCTATTTTAAAACATGCTTGATTGGTGTTTCTTTTTGTATTGCTCTGTAAGAAATAAAAAAGATCTTTTTATCCTGGTCACTTTCTTTTTTACTCGACCTGTACATTAAAAAAAAAAAATGGCGGTTTTTATCCTGGCGATTTTGTTTGTCTGTTGTGCATTCAATTCCCGAGGCAAAGTAGAAAAAACATGTTTGAAAAAAAAAAGAAATTTAATTTGAAGCAAAACAAAGACCCGGACCTAGTCTCCATCTGTTGATAGCTTGAAGGTGTGTTGAACAATTATGTGAATTATAATATAATGATGAATTAGGCTTTTTTCCTGCTTTGATACAATCCAAAAGTCATGAAGGCGCAGCATAAACGTGAACCCTTGTTTACAAATGTCGAATGTGGACAGTACGTATAATAGCAAGAAGCAAACTGTCAGTAAAGAGACAATTTCTGAAGTCACTGATCAAAAATAATTGAATTAATCAGGCGTCAAAATGGTGTGGAATTTGTTTTCATATAATTGTTGAATATGTTCTACAGGTTCCAAATATCGGCATTGTTGAATTAGAGGAAAGTATTGTTGTTTACAGCATGGAGTATATTTGATCAATGTTTCTATTTTAAGAATCGAGTATATAAGATATAAAATAGTCCTTCCCGAGACACACATTTGCATACAACTTAGAGGCCAAATCTAGGTAACTATGAACAATTATCGGGCTGAGAAATAGTTACTTTTTTATTATTTAACAAAAAACTAACAAAATTGTATATATGTATATATCTTTTACTTTTTATTTTTTTTTCTGAGGAGGGGAAGGGCTGGAAAGTTTACTCATTTCGCATTTCGCTGACACCATACCGTGCTTTTCAGTCAACGTTAGAAGTCGCCGTCCCCCAAGATTCACTCATGCAAATAACAGGATAAAATTAATACCTTTATTGAATATTAAAGATCTGCGCGGGCGTGCCAGAGGGATAGTAGGTGGCGTCGGGGAGTCGCCTACTGACGCACACCATTCCGGGAAACAAAAAAATCGAGAAACTTATTTTCAAATGAAAGTGAACTAAAAGTGCGGGAGACATTATTGGTTACCATAATGTTCTTTTGTTATTCATTAAGCCAGTAATTTGTCACGATTTTTACGCATAACAGCTTTGTGTGGATCATGGACACGCCAGTACATGTGACGCGACAGTAAACGTGCGGAATTAAGACACCCCGACCACACCCCAAAAACAATTTCCACGTACAGACTGAAGGACACAATGTGAAAACTGTGTTCAGCAATGAAACACTCTTCTAAATATTTTCTTGCTGTCACTTTAAATACTAAACCTGTTGAAACAGTGTTTAGCGTTATTGAACATAAATTGGACACCTAATATTTAGCTTCTAAACATGTTAACAACGTGATAGTAAGATTCTGTATTTGGGGGGTAACTATTTGTTTTCACTAGTCGTACACAAATTACTTCTGTTCCATGAAGATCAGGTTCGTCTAATTGAAGTGAACTGTAAACAGGATTTGATTTTCGTTTCTTAATTTAACTGCACGCTGTAGAGTAAACAAAGGAACGTGGATTGAAACCTCGGGGTAGGAGGCATGAACATATTATCAAACAGTTTTCATATTTTTGAAAACAAACAATTTATTTTTGTTGCGCAGTAAAAACACCTGTAACTGAAGTCCGATCTGTTTAAATCGTGAAAATGTCTGTGAATAAAATTGAAACTGTGAACTAGGAGTTTTCTGCTTTTCTTAAAATCACAAAGTCCTGCAGACGGAGCATACAGGTATACCTGAAGCATAGTTTCTAATTGCCGACTGCTGACAGTACGTATGAGGGTAATACGTGAACGGTCGGGGAAGAGACAATTTCGGAAGTCCTTCCTCTAAAAAATGAACAACAACATGGGGTCCTAACAGCGTTGACATGTTAACATCATGTCAAAGTGGTGTTTTTTTCGGCTGGTCCTAGAAGGCAAGCGGTAATAAAAAAAACCCTTTCTGTCTGACTGGCTTACTAACTGACTGACTGACTCCCCCCCCCCCGACGCTGACTGACTTATTGACTGGCTGACTGACTGAGTGTCACTCAGACTGGTAGTAGCCTTGTGAAGATAGCCTAATGATGGGTTAATTCCGGTCTATAGTGTAGATTATAGTGTGGTTATAGGTCTGTCTTTTGTTTGTAAACATTGCCGCCATTTTGTATGGGCTGCAGTAAAGGCATAAATTGAAGCCCGGGTTGGCAACATATTTTTCCAAATAAGTCCTCATAACGCCATCAACACAAAGTAAAAAGGCACGTGTAGGAAATATTTTGTAGCTTTGTTGAAAATGTTGTATTTTCAAGTATCAAATAATATTTTGATGATCTGTAATAACTCTTCTTCATTTTTGCAGTGTTGGACCTTCCATAGTTTTGCAGGCCGTGGTTGGCAACAATGCAGTTTGCCAACCAAGCGCAGAAAGGTCTACAACTACTGTCGCTCAGTAGATATTTAGTTCTGACAAGAACGTTCCTGTTTTAAGGTCTAATATAACTTGTCTTTGGTCTCAATGTTTCGACTAGCCAGCTCCAGTCATCGTCAGGAGACGTCATGAGACTTAGCCTAGATTAAAAGCATGTAAAACCTTGCATGGAATAGTCCTAGCCATTGTGAATCAATTCAACAGACTACATGTATGAAAAGACTTCCAATGAATAGTCCTAGCCATTGCTAACCAATTCAACAGACTACATGTATAATAATACTTCCAATGAATAGTCCTAGCCATTGTGAATCAAATCAACAGACTACATGTATAATAATTCTTCCAATGAATAGTCCTAGCCATTGTGAACCAAATCAACAGACTACATGTATAATAATATTTCCAAAGAATAGTCCTAGCCATTGTGAATCAAATCAACAGACTACAAGCATGAGAATACTCCCAGTAAATAGTCCTAGCCACTGCGAATCAATTGAACAGACTACAGGCATGACAATACTTACAGGGAATAGTCCTAGTCATTGTGGATCAATTGAACAGACTACATGCATGAAAAGACTCCCAGCGAATAGTCCTAGCCATTGTGAACCAATTGAACAGACTACATGTATAATAATGCTTCCAATGAATAGTCCTAGCCATTGTGAATCAAATCAACAGACTACAAGCATGAGAATACTCCCAGTGAATAGTCCTAGCCACTGCGAATCAATTGAACAGACTACAGGCATGAAAATACTTACAGGGAATAGTGCTAGCCATTGTGGATCAATTGAACAGACTACATGCATGAAAAGACTCCCAGCGAATAGTCCTAGCCATTGTGAATCAAATCAACAGACTACATGTGTGCAAAGACTTCCAGTGAATAGTCCTAGCCAATGTGAATCAAATCAACATACTACATGCATGAAAATACTTTCAGTGAATCGTCTTAGCCATTGTGAACCAATTCAACAGACTACATGTTTAATAATACTTCCAATGAATAGTCCTATCCATTGTGAATCAAATCAACAGACTACATGTATAATAATACTTCCAATGAATAGTCCTAGCCATTGTGAATCAAATCAACAGACTACATGTATAATAATACTTCCAATGAATAGTCCTAGCCATTGTGAACCAATTCAACAGACTACATGTATAATAATACTTCCAATGAATAGTCCTAGCCATTGTGAATCAATTCAACAGACTACATGTATGAAAGCACTCCGTGTGAATAGTCCGAGCCATTGGCAATCAATTGAACATAATTATATGCACTCTAGGACCAGCGTACTAGGTTTGCCTTGTCTTTTTGGCGGGTGTAACATTTCTAACATCTCAACTGATACTTAGTTTTGATATATTTTATTTAATGTGAGCTTATTCTATTGCAAATATCGATTGGTTTCTTTGTCAAAAGGAAAACAGGGAAAATGGCAAAATCAATGGAACTAAAATGAGGGGCGGGGGCTTTAGTGTAGTCAAAGCATGCCAGAACTCGACGCATATCGCCGATCTAATCCGTGGTAATTTTATTTAGCTTTGTTTAACCCCTTCTTTGTTTGGTGAGGAGGGGGAGGGTGGTAATATAGATTTTGATTGGTTTTGGAGGATCTAACTCCTATCAAAAAGAAGTCGCCTGGAAAATAAATTGATAATAAAAACAATTGAATAAGAAAAAAGAAAGAAAAAAAAAGCAATTCAAAAACATGAAATGTTTTCTCGGTGTTCATATGAAAAGTAGCAATGACATATATGTTGGAGATTATAAGTATTTACAGTGGAATCGAAGACAAGTAAATATTCTATACGGTTCTTTCAGTGAACACTTTGGAAGCGTTCGTCGTGGGTGCTTGAGGAGTTTTGTTTAAGTTTTGAACGAGTCTGTGTGTGGAGAAATGCGAGAGTTATCTAAATTGTTAAATTGTATTGCCATTCTAATTTAAAAGAAACTTCTCCGTATTGATCAATGTAAATGCACCTGACAACCAGTTTGAATTATATATGGTCTTGTTCATGAAACTCACTAATCGCTGAAAAAAATACTGACCAATCATGGTACTAGCAGAGGAAGACGTGATACGTATTGTCCAGTGATACAAGTCATGTTAAACAATTATTTTGTTCACGGGAAATGTGGCCCTGTACCCTGGCTACACCTCCAACCTTCATTGGTCAATTAAAATATTCCACGTGACTCTCGACGCCCATGAGACCTAACAGATGTCAGTGAGCAGTGCTACCAAACTGAGACCAATCAAGGGTTTATAAGCGGTGCCTCTCATCTCTTAGCCTCACTCTGCAACTGCATTTTGGCTTGTGACACTCAGTGGAAAGAAGACAACTTGTAAACAACATGGCTGTCATTCGAGTCGTGTGCTTCGTCCTGTTTGTTGGTTTGGCCGCGGCATGTCAACCACGCTGCCCCAGGTGTCCACCGATGTGGACTTTCTACAAAGGCAACTGCTACCGTTTGTTTGGCGCTGGCAAGCCCTACGCTGAAGCTGAGAAGCACTGCCAGGAGTTCTCTCAAGACGGCCAGGGTCACGTGGCGTCCGTAGCCAGCGCCGAGGAGAATGATCTGCTCTTCACGATGTTTACGTCGGCCAGTGGGAGAAACAACGGCCTGTGGATCGGCTTCACTGACGTAGCAGAGGAAGGGAACTTCGTCTGGGCAGATGGATCAGCGGTCAGCTACACCGACTGGAACACTGGCGAACCCAACAACTTGAATAATGAGCACTGCACTCACTTGAGGTCCGTTGGTAATTGGAATGATAGCAAATGCAACAGGGCACTGGCCTACGTGTGCAAGATGACCACTACAAAGTAAATCGACCCAACAATGAACGAGCACGGATATGCGCAAGAACAATCAATACCAAGTCGATTTCATCGGCCATGATCATCAAACAGTCTTACCAAACGGACAAGCACCAACTATGTAGTACAGTACTTCAAAACTTAATGGTTGAATTTCATTGTGTAGACTGCTGGCCGGCTACACGCTAAAAATGAAACCGTTTCCATAAACCACTTCGCATCTTCGTGGCTTCAACGTTTACGGACCTGCATGCTTTCAAATTTGACATTTAGTATTTAGTCCTTGCTCGTTTTACAAGGTGTCCAGTTTAATAGCGGGAAGTATGGACGAAGAACATACGCGTTGGTGAACTAATCAGCTGGAGTCACAAACATTATCACTTCAAAACTTAACGGTTGAATTTTCACTATGTAGACTGCTGGCCGGCTACACGCTGAAAAAGAAATCGTTTTCATACCGCACTTTTCATCATCGTGGCTTCAACGTTACGAACCTGCCTGCTTTCAAATTTAACATTTAGTATTTAGCCTTTGCTCGTTTTACCAGGTGTCCAGTTTAATAGTGAGAAGTATTGACGAAGATCATACGAATTGGTGAGCTAATCAGCTGGAGTCGCAAACAATATCACTTCATAATTCAACGGTTGAATTTTCACTGTGTAGACTGCTGGCCGGCTACACGCTGAAAAAAGAAATCGTTTTTATAACGCACTTACCATCATCATGGCTTCAACGTTATAAACAGGCCTGCTTTCAAGTTTAACATTTATTATTTAGCTTCTACTCGTTTTACCAGGTGTCCAGTTTAATATTGAGAAGTATGGACGAAGGTCATATAATCATCGTCGAACCAATCAGCTGTTGCTCTGAAAGGTATGGTAGATCATTTGTCATCAGCACAAAAATGAGTCATGTTTTAAATTGCGCCCGAAATCACCATTCGGGACACGCTGGCTTGCGTGTACCCATTTATTGATTCGCCGAATTACGAGCCAAGTACTAATGGACATTTCCAAAACAGCGTCACTCACGCAACTTTGGAGATGGCCTTCTAATCTTTTATTGTTTTCTTCAAAATGGTAGCATATACCAGAAAGAGTAATTTCACAGGGTTAAGTGCTTTTACTATCTTTAAACCGAGACATTTTTTTTTCCAAAAATGATTTCGTCAATTACTTTTTGGACAGCTGCACAATTATCTACTCTACTTTTAAGCCGCACAGCTTAACACCGATGGCATTATCTTTAAATTGTTCAATTCAAAATCCGATTTCTTCCGTTACAGACTCCAACAGAAATGGCAAGCTGACTTTACTGGACACTTTATTTTAATTCAATTCATTTTCATTTGAATTTTTTTCAAGATTGCTTTTTCCCATTTAATGTTCAATGTTTATTTAACGTATTGGTAGAGGGAATTTATTTTAAGTCAACTTTGCAGTCATAGTGTAAGAAAACTCAAAAACTCACACGTTGAAGGACTGCTAAAAACAAATTGCTTACGTAAAATAAAACGAATCCGGATACTTTTAAATGACAAAGACTATTACAGTTAACCTTTTGAAACGAGATTTACAATGATTGATCTCTGTTTTCGGTGCTTTACGTTCCCACCAACAATTTTCATTAAAATGATGATAGAAAATGTTGAATTGGATTCGTTAAATTTGAAATTATAAAATTCACATTTGTTCATTCATCTTTATCCACGATTGCAGTCTCTCAAATAGTTTCAACGTGTTTTATCTTAACTAATTTGTTTATTTTGTTTCCTTGTTATCACTTATGTTTGTTTATTTTTGATCATTTACTTTTTTCGTTGTAATCGTGCATGCTTGATCTTATTTTATTCCTTAATTATCGTAGATTAAAAAATGTCGCATGAAAGTTGTTGTTTGGAGTGTATTTATATATCTTGAATCAAAAATAGTTATCATTCAGCTGACTTTACAATTTACATTTTTCTTGGAAGAAAGACTCGTTTGGTGAACAAAACGATAACCGCACAGTAGAAGCCAAAGCCAAACTGCTAGTAATATTCGTTAGGTGCCTTGCTAAACGAAACCTTTCTTTCCCATCTCACCCCAGGGTTTTCTCTGACCCTATCTCAATTATAAACTCTAGGACCTTTACGACGCATATTGCTTTGATTAGCCGCTAGTATGTTTATTGTGTGCTTAGTGGTTTAAATTGTCAACTTATATATCGTGTTGATAGTCATTCGTATGCTAATTTTTGCGTTTTTAATCTTCACACATTTTTATTAAGAACTGATGTCAATGGCCGCTGCAGCATTTTGAAGCACATTATGTCCCTCTTTCAAAACATTTCGCTTAATATTGAAGACGTCCCGCCCTACAGATTTCAATTTCTTTCCCCCTTCTTTTAAGCGCCTGGGAAGTAATTTCAGGTGTTTGAAGCTTTGGGAATAATCTTTACGTGAAATCTAGACAGCGCCCTTACACTTTTATAAATTTGTGCCCATGCTTAAACCACCCAAAACCTGGCGACACGCCAATGGCTGGACACGGGAGAAGCGTGTCTTCGAAATGAAGATCGGAGTATCATCACCTGCCAACAGCGTACAAATATGAATGCTCGGTTTCATTGGATTCTTACTTCTTAGCAACGTGTATACGTTGAGATTGTGTGACGTCACCTCCACGGGTCATCCGAGGCTCACTTGCTCGACAGCGGTTCACGTGCATTCCGTAAAGACAAATTTCACATACCTTGAACACACAAGACCAATTGTACATCCTACTGTATGAGACATATTCACAAATTACTACATAAAAATGGTTCTGCTTTTCAGCTATGGTCATCTCGTGTATGACAACGACAGTTGTGCTATAATTCGATTCAAATGCAGTCAATTTCAATAAAGGTCACACTGAGTCAACCGAAACCGACCGGCACCCAGAGAACAGCCTGGAACTTGAGGTGAAGGTTATCAACAGAACCCACAAAGTGCTGTAACTAGGTTCCAAACAGTAGGTATTAGTGGGGGATTCCAGACTTTGCCATAGGTCTGGGGGTAGTACAGGGCCAATGGGGAGAAGCCAGGGTACCAGACTTTACCCCCTCCCCCGTCTCTGCCCCTCCCATTGTACCCATCCCTTTCCAATGATCTCCGCCACCTATTAGATCACTCTCCCAACATATCTGTATCTCTCCCCAAAAATATCTCCCTCTAGCTCCCCAAATATATCTCTTCTCTCTCCGAGTTGTTATATTATAAGTGGGGGACAGGTACCAGACTTTACCCTCCCCACCCCTTCCCCACCCCGATGATCCCCTCCTCCACCCCCTCCCCCTCCCCACCACTTCCACCCCACCCTTTTTTTCTTCCCAAATATATCTCCCCCTCTCAATATCTCAGTCTCTAAATCAGACCAGACTCTTCATATTTACAGTCACCCTCTTGGAGATCTCAACACAGACTCACAGCGACTGGTGCGCAAGCCTACAGTCACTTATAAATAAATAAACAAACAACGTTTTTTAGGTTTACAAATCAAAGTTTGAACTTTTATTAAAAAACATGTTACTTTAACAAAACATTGTCATTCAAATTAACTCATTTAAATAGCTTTTTATACATCTTAATATATACAGTAAAAAGCCACTCCGAGTGGTTGTCATTCAAATTAACTCATTTAAATAGCTTTTTATACATCTTAATATATACAGTAAAAAGCCACTCTGAGTGGCTTTTTCGTTGTCATTCAAATTAACTCATTTAAATAGCTTTTCATACATCCTAATATATACAGTAAAAAGCCACTCCGAGTGGCTTTTTTGTTGTCATTTAAATTAGCTCATTTAAATAGCTTTTCATACATCCTAATATATACAGTAAAAAGCCACTCTGAGTGGCTTTTTCGTTGTCATTTAAATTAACTCATTTAAATAGCTTTTCATACATCCTAATATATACAGTAAAAAGCCACTCCGAGTGGCTTTTTTGTTGTCATTTAAATTAGCTCATTTAAATAGCTTTTCATACATCCTAATATATACAGTAAAATCCACTCTGAGTGGCTTTTTGTTATCATTTAAATTAGCTCATTTAAATAGCTTTTCATACATCCTAATATATACAGTAAAAAGCCACTCTGAGTGGCTTTTTTGTTGTCATTTAAATTAGCTCATTTAAATAGCTTTTCATACATCCTAATATATACAGTAAAAAGCCACTCCGAGTGGCTTTTTTGTTGTCATTTAAATTAGCTCATTTAAATAGCTTTTCATACAGCTTAATATATACAGTAAAAAGCCACTCTGAGTGGCTTTTTCGTTGTCATTCAAATTAACTCATTTTAATAGCTTTTCATACATCCTAATATATACAGTAAAAAGCCACTCCGAGTGGCTTTTTCGTTGTCATTCAAATTAAATCATTTAAATAGCTTTTCATACATCCTAATATATACAGTGAAAAGCCACTCCGAGTGGCTTTTTTGTTGTCATTTAAATTAGCTCATTTAAATAGCTTTTCATACATCCTAATATATACAGTAAAAAGCCACTCTGAGTGGCTTTTTTGTTGTCATTTAAATTAGCTCATTTAAATAGCTTTTGATACATCCTAATATATACAGTAAAAAGCCACTCTGAGTGGTTTTTTTGTTGTCATTCAAATTAACTCATTTAAATAGCTTTTCATACATCCTAATATATACAGTAAAAAGCCACTCCGAGTGGCATTATGACATCATCGTTATATTAAGACGAGAGCCACTCCCAGTGGCATTATGACATCATCGTTATATTAAGACGAGAGCCACTCTCAGTGGCATTATGACATCATCGTTATATTAAGACGAGAGCCACTCTCAGTGGCATTATGACATCATCGTTATATTAAGACGAGAGCCACTCTCAGTGGCATTATGACATCATAATTATATTTAGTGACTAAGCGTTTTGGTCAATTTTTTATATCATAGAGATATATCAAAATGGTACACTTTTAAGTTACTTTTTAAGAAATATCTCGAGGTTTTTACACTTAAAAAATGGTATAAGCGGTACTTGAAAAAATCTTGCTTGTGCGATAAACCCGACGCAAAGTTATAAAGCAGCATATCCTCTTTTTCACAGGTTGCGATGGGGGTCATAATCTGAAAATATTACAAGAGGAAAAAAGCATTTACACTCAATGTTTGATCAAAAACATCACACACACTAATGGGTGGCTAGACTTTTAGTGATTGTGTAGTATAGGTTGTTTTTTTAGAGAACAAAATCAATATGAAAACCTACATTATTGCCAGACTTTAATGTTAAAAACAATTTACCTTTTGGCTGGTGACTGCACGTTGGGCGTAGACGTCTGTACCGATCGACATATCATGTTGAAATGACACAGAAATACTGAATTGCACAACAGACAAAAATTCTAGAAATTTCCAAAGCTAAATTTAGTGACAGGCTATTCAACCCGAGTACAATAGGTTGTTCAAGGTCGGTTACCTTGCATATTTCAGTGCACAGTCATGATCGAACTAGAACGGGTCGCAAGTCTTTTGTGTGATGTGACTGTGTCATGTATGGAGCGCCGATGGTATGGGTAGTATAAAATGAGCAAAAAGGTATGAAGCGCCAAAATGTCAATATCTCTCTCACAAGCCGGTGAGTCTGATTGCTTATAAATCCAAAAGTCTGACCTCTTAAAAAAAATTAAAAAAATTATATTGATATATATAAATGATGGATATGATTAGGCCAATCGTTAAGGGATTTTCTAGATGGAATAAAGCAACGCTGCGTGATTACGTCCAGCGATATAATATACCGTACAATCAAAATGTTGCTCTTACGCGTAAAGTCTACATCAACGGGATAAAAAAATACGAAGCTCAATTTAAAAACTTGAGGAAAAAGAAGCTACATGAGCTCAAACAGATTGTAGACGATTATGATCTAGAATATAACCCGTCGGGTTATAAAGGTCGATTTTTGAAAAAAGATTTACTCTCGGCGATTCAAAACCCTAGGCAACCCGAAGATTTTCAAGAGGCTGAGTTCAGAGCGACGAGAAGATTTAGAAACAACTTTAGAAACTGGGAACTGATTCCTAGACTTTTTAACGACGATTTAGTCAGATTTCTTGATACGCACAAAGATCAAATTGTAAATAAAATCAAGTCAGAATTGAGAGAGCTAAGAGGTTTAAAAATGGAGCTCACAATCAAAATAAAATACGAAAAAACCAAACCGGATGGTACGATCGAAACGATCGAAGCTATACATTTTACCGATCAGAGAGTCGTTTTAAATCAAAGTCAAATAAAACAGGTTTTAAAAGAAGACATCGACCAGCTATTTAAAAAGGATGAAAGGTATACGAATCAAGGATCGGGTTGGGTTTTAAAAAGATAATGGCGTTGTATATCAACATCAACAGGTTTAACCCCGTGAGGGGTAGTTCTTATATTGACCTACCAAAATGTATCAAACAGAAAACGGCGATGATAAACATTAAAAACAAAGACAACGAGTGTTTGAGATGGTGTTTGAGAGCCGCTCTTGGCTTGTATACGGATAAAGTAAAAAATAACATAAAAAACGATCCTAAATATAAAATTCATAAAGAAGAACCTGTTGTATACACCAAAGACGACGGACTCAAATTTAAAGGCGTAGACTTTCCAACACCGATCGACCAGATACCAAAGATAGAAAGACAAAATAATTTAACCATAAACGTATACGGTTATGAGGAAGAAATATATCCGTTATACGTGTCTAAAAACTACAAACCAGAGTCACGACCTATCGATCTGTTTTTGTTTTCTGAGGGGGACAAGCATCACTACTGCTGGATAAATAATTTTTCGAGATTGATTCACAACGTTACAAAACATAAAAGTAAGAAATATTTTTGTCGAAGGTGTCTGTGTCATTATAGAACGCAAGTAAAATTAGATAGACACATGACCGATTGTAACGGTATAGATACACATCCGTCAAAGATTGTATTTCCTAATGCTAAGCGAAAATATGTAAATAACGAGTGGATAGTCGACGAAAACGATGTGCCAATATTAGAATTTAAAAACTACAGGTTTAAACAAAAAGCACCGTTTGTAGTTTACGCCGACTTTGAATCGATATTAGAAAAAAACTCGGACGATAAAAAGGACAACACACAAAAGACAAACATTCACAAAGCAAGCGGTTATTCGCTAGTTGTCGTCCGATGCGACGGCACCAATGTGTATCAAGAGACTTATAGAGGTAAAGATACCGCATCAAAGTTTGTCCATAAAATGTTAAAAATACAAAGCGACATAAATTGCATATTTATAAAACCCCAACCCATGAAATTTAACGAGCGAGCTAAAGAACATCATGATAAAACAAACACGTGTTGGATTTGCGAGAAACCAATTTATCCCAATTACTCAAGCAACTGTCAGTGCCGGAATCCCAAAAACCTAAAAACAGAAAAACAAATAAAAGAACATCAGTACGAAAACAAAAATGGGTTTACCGAGTCTAAATGTCTCGAATGCAAAAAGAAAATCAACAAATTTAGAAAGGTGAGAGATCACTGCCACGTTACGGGTAGATATAGAGGTGCCGCGCACGCCTACTGCAATCTAAAATTACAAGTTAAACCAGGTTTTACCCACTTACCGGTCGTCTTTCACAATCTGCAAAATTACGACGCTCACTTGATCATGCAGAGTATTTCAGAGTACGATGACGAAAAGGAAATACAAGTTATCGCTAGAAATTCGGAAAAGTATATTTCGTTTTCGATCGGAAATATGCGATTTATAGACTCGTTTAATTTTATGGCGTCTTCGTTGGATAGATTATCTAAGGCTTGTCCGAGAGAGTCGTTTAAACTACTCAGCGAACATTTTAATCGTCAAAACATCGACTCGTTGTTACAAAAAGGAGTTTATCCATATGAATACATGGACTCGTTTGACAGATTTCAAGAGACAAGCCTACCCCCCATCGAACAATTTTACAGCAGCCTAAAAGACGAAAATATATCGCGAGAGGACTACGACAGAGCTAAACTGACGTGGAACGAGTTTAAAGTTAAAAACATGGGGGAATATCACGATTTGTACGTCACTACCGATACGTTATTACTGGCTTGCGTATTTGAAAACTTTAGGCAAACGTGTATTACAAACTACGCGTTAGATCCTGCTAATTACTACACAGCACCAGGATTGTCGTGGGATGCCTTGTTAAAACACTCGGAAGTTAAACTCGAACTATTGCAAGACGTAGACAAACATTTATTTTTGAAAAGGCAAAAGAGGTGGTATCTCGAGCGTGGGTGGTATGAGATACTACAAAGCCAACAACAAATACCTACCCGACCATAATCCAAACGAGCCGTCGAGTTACATCACCTACCTCGATGCAAACAATCTGTACGGCTGGGCCATGAGTCAATACCTGCCGTACAAAGACTTTAAATGGGCGTCTACAAAAACGTTTACCGAGTCCAAGATATTATCTCTCAGGAAAACGTCAAACACCGGTTACTGCTTCGAAGTAGACCTCGATTACCCGGACAATCTCCACGACCTGCACAACGATTACCCCCTAGCGCCAGAAAACATCGTCATACCAAAAGAATGGATGTCTGATTATCAAAACGAATTATTAGATACCGAACCTAATAGCAACGTGCAAAAATTAACGTGTACCCTTAATCCTAAACAAAAATATGTTTTGCACTACGTCACGTTGCAGTTGTATCTCAAACTCGGCTTGAAACTTAAAAAGGTGCATCGAGTGCTGCAATTTAAACAAGCACCTTGGATGGCATCTTACATCGACAAAAACACGCAATTCCGAACAAAAGCGACCTCTGATTTTGAGAAAGACTTTTTTAAACTGATGAATAACAGCGTGTTTGGTAAGACGATGGAAAACGTCAGAAACCGAATCGACGGTTACCTACTCAGAGACAGTAACGATGACGATCGAGATAAATACCAAAAAATTATACAGAAACCGAGCTACAAAACGACGACGTCATTTTCAGAATGCAAATTGTCATTTGTCGAAAAGTACAAGACTAAAACCGTGTTAAACAAACCGATCTATTGCGGAGTGAGTATCTTGGATCTCTCTAAGACGCTGATGTACGATTTTTATTACAACCATTTGAAAGACAAGTACAAAGAGAAAATCAGGTTGATGTACACAGATACAGACAGTTTGGTACTCGTAGTGCACACGGACGACGTATACAAAGATATGCAGCAAAACGGGCAACAATACGACCTTTCGAATTATCCGACGGATCATCCTTTGTACGATCCAACCAATAAGAAAGTGATCGGTAAATTTAAAGACGAGTTTGGAGGTAAAATAATCAAAGAAGTCGTTTGCATAAGACCTAAAATGTACTCGATTTTAACCGCTGACATCAACTTGAAAAAAGCCAAGGGAGTCACAAAATCGGTCACCTCTAAGAAATTAAAACACCGACACTATTACGACTGCATCTTAAACAAGAAATCTCATTACGAAACCATGACTCACATTAGATCGGAAAATCACATCCTTTACACCGTATCTCAAAATAAACTATCGTTGAGTCCGTTGGACACAAAGAGGTACATTTTACCGGATGGAATACACACGCTCGCTTATGGTCACCGTAATCTAGATATTAATTAGGCGGTAATTGCGTGTCCTCGGGTACGACTTGAAGCTCTTGTCTCACAAAACTCCTTTTTGGGCCGTCTTGCAGGTAATAAAGAGTAGGACCCGTCGTGACTTTTTTACCTTCAATCATTTTAAATTGACTCGTTCTTTTTTTACGTTGAAGATGTCTACGCTCCAAATGGGATCCGTGGCTCTTCTAGAAGTTCCACCCTCTTGCTCGCCCGGGTAATATAAATATCTAACCATAGCGTCTTGCGGTAATTGTTGCTCTTTTGTTTTAACGGGGTTAGCCGGCGATTGCCGGACTTGTTTTAGTTTAACCGCCTCTGACGGTGCTTTAGCTATTAATCTCGTCGTTTCATCGTTTATAGCTTTGATCACGCTGGGTAATCGCTCGACCCATTGCGTGTTTCTACTCTCGGGATTTAACATTTCTTGAGCGTACTGATGACCAAACAGTTTCTCGGCTAGCGTTCGATTAAATCTTTCTACGATACCCTGCGATCGGTGGTTTCCGGGTTCGCCTACGATAATCTCGACGTTTTTTGAGGCCATCCATTTTTTAAATGCTCCTTTAAATTCGGTACCGGCGTCTACTCTCAACGTTTTAGGGTAACTCAAAGGCGACCTCGCGTAAATCTTGACGATAGCATCTCGCGTGGAATCTGCCGTTTTAGAAACCAAAGGTTCTGCTTCGTGGTATCGACTCGCAACGTCGACAACCGTCAAAGCGTATTTATAAGTCTTGCGTTTTACTTTATCCCAGGGTAGGTATAGCACATCCATTTGGTGAAAGTCGTTTGGTGTTTCAAACTCTCGTGATGTACTCGTAGGCCTGGGTACATACGCAGGACCCGGTAGATAAATTTGCCAGATCGCTTGTTTTTTAAGCCAATCTCTGATTACCTTTTTATCGATTTTTGTTTTATCGTGTAAATGGTCGACGGCACTTTCACCTCTCCAATAACCGCTCGGGCTATAATACAGTTTAGATAATGTTTGCATATTATTTAATATAAAAGACGTTTATAATAATATGGCTAGCGTTGCTATGATGTTAGGAGGCGCGATCGTCAACGCCTTAGCTTTTACGGGTTCAAACTTTTTATTTTCAAATCTGAAACAGAGTGACGAGGAGCGTAAGAGACACGATTTAGCGATAGAACAACTCTCAGCCGCCAAAGATAAGTGGCAACGAGAACGAACGAAATATGTAGATTTTCTAAACGAACGTATCAGAAAACAAAATGCTTCTAAAGAAACATTTTCTAACGTAGACCGAGCGTTGCGTTACTACAACGAGGTGAGTGGTCAATCTACCGAACTACCCGTAGGACTGCAACGCGAACCCAAACTCGAAGATTTTTACGAACCTAGCGACCAACAAATAGAAAGAGAACTGGCGTTTATCGCGGGAGGAACGCTATTGGTGGGCTTCTTGGCTTACAAATACCTTTAAATTTAAAACTCGTATAAATAAAATGAATGCGTATGGAAAAAAGCTCAATCCCAGCAGGCTATTAAAAATACCCAGATCTATCAAGGGTGAGAGAAAAGAGGTGGTCATTACCCACAATCCCAGTAGTATATCGGCGGGGCAAACGCTGAGGGTCAAGTTTCCTCAATTGGGTGTAGACGACGTGATCGTACCCGGCACTTGTAAACTAGCTTTCAATTTAGAACTCGAAGGTGGAAGCGACAACAATAGAACCATTTTTGGTAATTTAGCCAGAAATTTAGTCAGCGAAATCAGCGTCAGGCTTCAAGGTCACGAAATTGTGAGTTATCGTCACGCCGACGTGTATCACAACTTTAAAGACAATTGGCTCAACAGCTCGACGACTCGAAACATGGCGTACTCGGGCATAGAAAAAGAAAACGTGTCTAAACTAAGAACTGGGGCTGAAGATGCTAACGCGGGCGCCAACAACGGTAAGGATCAAGCTATCGCGGATGCCTATGGTAACAGATATTGTATTCCCCTAGACATTGACATACTGACTTCGCATCACCCTTTTTACCCCAGCAGTTTAAAACAACCTCTGACGTACGAGATAAAGTTTAACGATCACGAAAAAGTAGTCAACAGTTCAGATACGGCGGCGATGTATTCTATCTCAGACTTGTCTCTCGAATACGAAGTGGTGACCAACAGAGACCTAGCTATCACCATCAGGAATAAACACAAGGGGTTAATGCAATATCTGTTTGATAAAATCCACTCGCTAGAAGTTAGATCCGTCAACAAATCGGACACGCTTTGGAACGTCAGCGTCAATCAACCCATAAGGAGTCTCAAGGGTATTTTGTTTTTGTTTAAAGATCCCGCGGTTAAAAATCCGCAGCGATTTTACAATCCAAAAATAACCAAAACATCGGTGACCGTAGAAGGTAAACCCAATCAACTCTACAGTCAAGGCATGTTTCAGTATCAACACTGGAATGAAATCAACAAGTTCTTTGGAGACAGCGATACCGAAAGCGGGCGCGGAGTAGCTAAAGACTTAAATTTGACGGGTTTTGACCTCGGAGACTACCTAAAAGACAAGTACGGTCTGTGGCTCGATTTTAGAAGTAACGACGACAATTCCGCTCACGGATCTGGTAGGAAACTCGGAGACGGAGGAGGCATCAACATTCAATTTAACAGAGAAGCCGAAGGTCAAGGTGACCTCACGATGTACGTATTTTTAGTCATGGATGCTCAATTGAACTTGGAAGACGGAAATTTTAAATCTCTGTTAAGTTAAAATGACACAACCGCATTGCGCTTTAATCGTCGGCAAAACAAATTCGGGCAAAACCAAATGGATTTTGGATCTGTTAGAGTCAGACTATAAAAACACATTTGAGGCGATAGTCATCATTTGCCCTACCATATTTAAAAACAAAACGTACATCGAAAGAAAGTGGATTCAAGCAGATCCCGAGGTATACCTCTGCGATCCGGAATTGTACAAGATGACGCTCAACGAAGCGATCGATTTTTACAGGAAAATATTCGAAGGTGTTGCCACGTTGTTTATCGTGGACGATTGCTCTTCGGATCAAGAGATTAAATATCGTAAAAAGACGTGCGCTTTAAGCAAGATGGCATTTAGCGGAAGACACGTAAATCACAGCTGTTGGTTACTGACCCAAAAGTACAACAGCGTTTTAAAAGATTATAGAGAAAACACGGCTTGGTTGGCATTATTTTACTGCAAAGATAAAACATCGTTTGATCAAGCGTTAGACGAAAACGACGTCGTACCCATTGAACAACGAGATTATATAAAACGACGTTTGAGAGATGTGAAATATAGTAAATTGGTCGTATACACCGAACCTCCAGTTAGTTACAAGCTACTTGAGTAGCTACTTGAGTAGCTAGTTGAGTAACAATTAATAGCTAGGTGAGTAACAATTAATAGCTAGGTGAGTAACAATTAATAGCTAGGTGAGTAACAATTAATAGCTAGTTCAGTAGCAACCTATTCAACAAACTACACATGTATTACAATTTGTTAATCAACAAACGTCAACAAAATGTATTTTGTTGTTAGTAAATGATAGCAATATTCGAGTATATGCAGTTTTTGGCTATTATCATCATATCGCTTAATTTATCGTTTTACACATACGAATACCTTTGCTTTTGTAACAAAGTTGCAACAGCTACAACAAAATTAAATTCCTTTCTAATTAAATGGAGGACCTAAAACTTACTTTAACGAACGAACAAGATCACAACGCAGAACATAAAGATCGTTTGTGCGGTGTCGTAGCAGCCGGAAACTCTAGAAAGTACTTGGGAAAGGAATACAATGTTAAACATATCGAAGCTCTTGACAGTAAAGAACTCGAAAAGCTGTATCATCTGTACGAAACTAAATTTGGAAATGAAATTGTTAAAACCGTTGGTAAATACACTTTAAGTCTATTTTCGAGAGTGTTAGCTGTGGTTACACCCGTACAAGTTTTAGGATATAACGTCACTATAGATTCTGAAGAAGAACTCACCAACGACTTGAGTTCTGATCCTGTTATAAGCGCGAGTATGGCTGGTATGTTGAGCGACGTTTGTTACAAGTACGGAACTTTTATATCACCCCTAGTTGCTACGATTATCACAACAAAACATTTGAAATTTAATAAACCTAATATAATAAATGGAAGATCAGAAAGCAGCGACAGCAACGCCTGCAGCTCAACCAGCAGAGACAGAGACGCCCCAACCGATAAAAACAACGTCGTCACCGACGGTAACGAGAGTGACCAAGACTAAAAATCCTAAACGAATTCAGCAGGGTAAAGCTTTAGCCGAGCACAATAGACAGATGAAATTAAAATTGGCAAAAATGGACGTAACATCGGACGAAGCTACGAGCTCACCAGACTACAACTCTTGGGCGATGTGGGGGGCTATAGCGTCTATAATAGGGGTGGGGCTGCTGGTACTAAAAAGTAAGGCAACTGCGCCGGTGATACAGCCAGTGCCGGTAGTCACGCAACCCACTTCACCCAGCTCCCCCAAAACGCTAGACATGGAATAAACCAGCAATTTAAAAATTGTTATATTAAAAACGATGAGTAACTTTGACACCAACGGAATAGCAAATACGATTTATCACGGAGCCGTCATATCGGGTCTTTCGATGGGATACGCCATGGTAGGAGCTAAACTACTCAAAATGAAAGTGCCAGATTTAAACAAACTAAGCGTAGAAGATGCGGCTAAATTGACGGGCATTATAAGTGGAGCTCTGGCCACGCAAAATTGGTTGGTGACCCAGGGTATACTACCGGGCAGTATAATGAAAACGGCATAATTTAAATAGGTTTATTAAATAAATGGATGGAGAAGGATTTTACGATCCAGACTATGAAAGAACAGATGATAACAATGATGATGATGTAGCAGAGACCAATCTGGATTGGGACGATACTTTTGATAATACCCAACTTCCACCGGTAGACACAGAAAGCGTCCTCGGCACGGGTACAATAAGCAGTTTATCTATAGAACTAATAAAAGAAGATGTTGATTCATTTTACAAACAAAATAATATAGACCCCGCGTTTATCGACCCCAACGATTTTGAAATTGGTAAAGACAGAAATCTATACGTTAAAACATATAAAGGTCGAGAACCATTATCTTATAGACGAGGTGGTCAAAGAATATATTACAAATTAAGTACCTTACAAAGTAAATATGGTACCGCATTTATTCGCGACACCCTCAAAATCGCTGACTATAAACCAACACTACTTGCCAAACTAAAAGATAAACTCGAAAAAGTACAACCCGAGAGTATCCCCATGACAGAACTACCAAGCGTCACCGATGAGGTAACCGAAATTATAGACGATTTACAACGCGACACTGGCGCTCAAACGGAAGGATTAAATTACAGAGAACTCCAGGGTTTAGACAAAAGTCTTCAGACGTTGAGAGGTAACCTAGAACTTAATTTAGCGCGTCTCGCAGAACTAGACCAAGAGATATTTGATGCCGAACATGAATTAGGTGATCATAGGATCAGCGAAGAAGAACGACGAGAGTTAAACGATAAATTGAGCGACTTAGACGCTGAAAGATCTGCCAGATTAGAAGCTGCAAAAGCCAACGAACGAGGGCTCAAAAGTCAGATCGCTAGAATCAAAGAAACGATTAATAAAATATTAGGCGACGACACGACTCTGGCGGAAAAGATCAGAACTCTGTTTAGAGAACAAGGTGTGACGGTAGTGAGTATTTTAGCCGCTTTGAGTTTAGCCATCAGCACGATAGTGAGTAGCATCGTCGCTAGCGTGAGAGTTGCAGGTGCCCCACCCGCGCCATCACCAACACCTGCACCAACACCAACACCAAAAGGTGGTATCAAAGAGTGGATTTCAAAACAACTCGCTAATTTTGCATCTGCTCTTCAAAAACTGGGGGTGAGCGCGTTGGGTGCTCTGCCGGGTATCATAGGCAGCGTACTCAGTTGGATATTTAACGCGCTGAGTAAGTCCGTATCGTGGTTGGCCGAACACGTGTGGGCTTTGTTTTTGGGTGTGGGAGCCTTGGTGTTTGCGTACCTGCAAAAACGATGGTAGTTATAGTTGTAATCAAGTTTAAACAAAAAAAATAAGCCTTACCAGCACAAAGTTGGTAAGGCTTTTTTTTTGTCTTGTGAGATTAGAGTGTGACTTATCGCGTTGCCTCATAAGCCAAAATACCCATGCCAACGATAGCTAACATTCCTACCGTCAACGATAATTTTTCGTCTTGGTGAGTTTGTAGTTTCGTGGGCTCTTGGGTTAAAACTGTAGGTGCAGGTGCTGGTGTTGGCGCTGGTGTTGGTGCTGGTGTTGGTGCTGGTGCTGGTGTAGGTGATACAACATCGTTCGTCATAGGCTTTAGGGGTGTTGGTGGCGCGTCATCAAAAGAGTCGTCCGGTTGAGGTTGTGAGTTTAAATCTAACACCAAACCAGTGTTCATACTCTGGGTAGCGATTTGAAGATTGTTGTTATAGCCGTCGTGCGTTCCAACCCTCAAGTTCATATCCGATGGAATTAAATACAACCCCGGTTTCACGACAAAATTTAAAGGCGTTCTGGCATACTGCAAAGAGTCTTGAAATTGATCGATACTCGTTTCCATGTCGTCTGCTGCATTGATGATATCTTCAACGATGACGTTAAATTGTCTCTGAGCGTCTAATCCGGTGCCCGGTGATAATACGCTCGTTTTTGTTTGAGCCTGCGCACCGAGTAAAGCGTACACGTAAGATCTGATTGATTCGTTGATCTTTATGATTCCCACGGGGGTAAACGAACTCTTGGCGGGTATAAAATCTAACCAAGCCTTTTGTACCGATTCGTTTTGTTCGATGTAAATAACCGTCCAAGGAACGTAACTGCTTCCACTCTTTTTAGGACTGTCTAGACCGTGGTAGCCGCCGTAAAGAACGTTGGGTTTGTTGGGTAGTGCTTTATCATATTCACCAACCGCCACAAACTTGCCTTTATTAAAGATATATGAGGTACCTAAACCGTTACATTTTGTGTCTCTCGTCTGTTTAAAAGACTTGTTTTGATCTATGCCAAACAACAAACAGGTATCGGTAAATGCTCTGTGATTATAACTGTTGTCTAGAGCGTTAAATGCGTCATCTCCCGGTAAAGGAGTGGCAAAGTCGTACAGGATCTTTCTAACCGTAAAATATAAATGAAAGTTAAAGATGGCCCAAACGTAACGGTTGCTCGCGTTTAAAAGATCAAATCCAACACCGCAGCCCGTAGTAGCGCAGTAGATCGCAAAATTTAACTGATTTTGATAAAACGACATGGGGTGTGATTTCCAACGATCTACATCCTCGTCCGTCTCAACGTGAGGCAATTTATAGTCCGAGGTTAAGTCGGGAAACATGGTTAAAAACCCGTTGGTATTATTAACTATGACCTCCAGTTCACTGGGTTTAGTGCTGTTTAAAAACTTTGCTTGGGGTGCAGCTTGATGTTTTAGCTCGTTTGCTTTGGCTACATTTTGATTTACTTGTCTCGTTACCTGATCGGCTATCGATTGTATCTGCTTTTTTAACGACTTAAAATCACTCATTATTTTAGTTTCAGTTTTAATATAAAAAGACTTTAAAATAAATGCATTCGTTTCACTTGTTTCAAAATGAGCAGACGTTCAAATTAGAAGACGTCGTAGATAATTTAAACGGTCAAAAATCTATACGTGTAAAAAGGGTGTTGTTTAACGCCGGATATTTTAATATTTCCAGCGCCACGGAGATTGATTGGTTTACGCAAATAGATGGGAGACCCGCGTTTACCACAGATAAACCTCCCCTCATACCCGAGGAGTTTCTTTCAGATGTACACATAACAACGCCGGATAGAGATTTGATAGAGCGATTGTTACCCGATATACCATACCACTATTTAGTTAACGATGAAAATGTTTTACAAAAAACTATAAACGATCTTATAAAAGCGTACGAAGACGACAGACTAGAATCCGTTTTAGA
This sequence comes from Patiria pectinifera, assembly GCA_029964075.1. Taxonomy (NCBI): domain Eukaryota; kingdom Metazoa; phylum Echinodermata; class Asteroidea; order Valvatida; family Asterinidae; genus Patiria; species Patiria pectinifera. Next base: position 8,662,265 of record CM057150.1, read on the forward strand.
ATCAAACAAAAGAAAAAGAGCTATTATAGCTGAACGGCGAGGGTTGATTTTAGCCGCCATGAATTCAGAAACACCAAAAACTGAATTAGAACTTAATACGCTTCAATCTTTAGTAAGAATATTATTTGTTAGAGAAAGAAAAATCTTTGAAGGTGAGGAATTGGCTTTAAAGTTTATTGAAGGAGAAATGGGTGCGAGCGAGTTGAGCGAGTTGAGAGATAGTAGAGAAGCAGGAGTGATTATCAGAGGAAGTCTTATCGTGACGGGTGATGATTTCGATTTTATTCCTCCGAGTCATTTAGAGCCGTTGCCACTCGGAAGTATCGGTTCGGTCATCATACCGCCGGGATGGTACGACGTCGATTGGTTCGATTTCATTTTAAATTCTATACCCGGGGTAAGTTTTCGAGTATTTAGAGAATCTAAAAAGGTGACGTTGGTGATAACCGACGTAAATCTCAAATTGCGCTTGAACAGAGAAGTCTCTCGATTACTCAATTTACCCAAAGGAAGACTGGTACCCAAAGTGGTGTACACGGGGTATTACGACGTTAATCCGTTTAAATTTTTGTTTATTCGCTGCCCGCAATTAAGTACGAGTGAACACTTTTTTAATGGTCGTCCTTCTGACATCTTGAAAATCGTACCCGTGGGTACGCACAAACCCGAGCCTGATAGAGTCGAGGATTTCAAAAAACTTAAAAACGGTATAATCGACAAACTGACATTTTCTATCAGCGGTGAAAAAGGACAGGTATTCAACAATAAGGGTGAGGGTATCATTATCGAGTTGGAGATCTTTTAATTTTAAAATCTTTTTATATTAAAAACATGAGTGTAGATGGTAAGGCGTTATACCCCGATATTTCTGGAGATGTACTCCGATTAAATAGTAACGAAGAAACAAAAGTGTTCAGACTTAAAAGATTGAAGAGATTCGATCTTTAATCTTGAAAGAGAGAGACCACCGTGAGCGCACTTATAAAAAAATAAGAGAATAATCGACACTATTAATTACGTAGAGCTAAGGGGCTATAGCGGGGGCTGTCAGTATTCCCGCTCTCTTGGGTGTTATATCAGCCCCCGTTGGATTGGTGCTAGAAGGAACGTTTATAGGCGCTTTTGGTGTAGATATTCTGCTTAGAATCACGTCTAAGCGATTATCCGCCAAGCTGAAAAAGCACGACCAGATTAAAATATTAGCAGACTCCAAACTTAACACGATTGAAGAATACGTGTCTCAAGCCATCAACGACGGAGATATATCGCACGAAGAGTTCTTATTGATTACGAGAGAGCTCGCAAAATTTAACGAGCTTAAGCAAAAATTAGAACAAAGACCAGCACAAAGCTTCAAAAATTAAAAACGATACAGACTTTGAAAAAGAAGTTAAAAACGGGTAGACGAACGGCTGGCAAAAGAAAAAAAATCTCTTATCGAAAAACTTACAAGTTCAAATTCTTGGTAAATAAACATTATGAAAGCGATCCGCCGAGTTATACCTCTATTTCACCTCTTAGGGCAACACCCTCGGCCCCGCCTTTATTGTAGTGGTCATCGTATCTTTTAGTGCTTTATTAAATTGATTTTGAGTCACTTTAAATAAATCTTTAACTCGTTCTTTGTTCCATCCAACGACGTGATGATAACACGCCGCTATTAACGACCGTTTTACGCATCCGTTTCCTCAATGTTTTGTAATTAACGAGCTCGTTATATTTATTGATTGTTTCTTGGACATCTTCTGAGTCTTGCTCTGGACAAACAGAAAATATAAGTTTCTCCACAGTTTTTCTTTTGTTTCTTTTTAAAGTTGACCAATTGATACGATCTTCTTGCGCATTTTCTGCCGAAAAATCAAAGTAACGTGAAACTATTTCACCGCACATTTCACAAACTAAAAAACCATTCTCGATGATTATATGATGATCGCACTGATCTGTTTTATTAGATAGCTCGAGGTTCATTTATTAAAAATGATTTATTTGTTTAAATAAAGTTTTTAAAATAGACAGAGGGAGATGCCTAGACAGAGGGAGATATGGGGTTTGTCGCCGTACCCCCCACTTATAATATAACAACTCGGAGAGAGAAGAGATATATTTGGGGAGCTAGAGGGGAGATATATTTGGGGAGGGAGACAGATATATTGGGAGAGGGATCTATTTGGGGGCGGGGATCATTGGAAAGGGATGGGTACAATGGGAGGGGCAGAGACGGGGGAGGGGGTAAAGTCTGGTACCCTGGCTTCTCCCCATTGGCCCTGTACTACCCCCAGACCTATGGCAAAGTCTGGAATCCCCCACTAATACCTACTCAAACATAGTAGGCGGCCTATGGATGACAAGAAAGCGAGACTCGAATGATTTTTTTTGTGATATATGAATGGGTCGGAAACATGAATATGAGAACAAAAATTGTAATACATTTCAAATGGACTGAAAGTTTTGAAATTCTTTGCCAGAGTTTAGCTTTGATACTTTCACGATGAAAATATCTCTTAAAAAGTGTCTCTTAGAGGTAATGTTTTTAATGCAATCCTTGAAAAATGAAACTTTGTGACCCATTTAAACTTATGTTTGATTTTTTTGTGCAGTTTTAAAGGTATATTTCTTGCCTTTTTAAATGATTTTATGCTAAATAGAAAGGCCATACATTTATGAGCAAAACTGTGATGTCATTCCGGGCAGAAACTAAAATGCTACGGCTATTTTAGCAAAAACGATTGCTATTTGTAAAAATTTTCTGTCATAACTTTTTTTTTCTTTTGGTAATTCGTTAATGGGTAAATACATGGCAGTAATCTAATGATCAACCCTTTCTCACGAACTTTTTTAATGGGCAACTTTTGGGTTAACCCCTAAGGGTGCAGTGAACTAATTCAAGTGAATATTTCTACGCCAGCTGATTAGCGTAAAAAGTGCCCCCACAATTTCTTTTTTAAAAAGAAGACCGTTTGGCTTTAAAAACGGTGGAATTTTGTAAATTTAGCCAAGGATCAACTCCCTGGTTTTGGGAATCCGTCTGAGGGCAGGCTAGATACAACTATAGTTTGAAAATGGATCATATTTGCCTCAGAAAGTGGAAGGATGCGACTTGTAAAATGGCTACATGCAGCCGTTGGAACTACCACTTTTCGGGAGGTGATTTTGTCTTTGTGTGAATATTTAAAAATGTAATCCGCTACTACACCAAAAATTAAAAAGAAATAAAAACATGAAGGACAAGACAATAATTTACACCCCCAGTAATGTCGGCTTGCGTGTTATTTGGCCCTGAACTTTGTTTACACTGTTTTCAATGTGGCTTGAATTGGTTCAATGCACCCCTAAACTGAACAGTGTATTCCTGGAATGAAATCACTGCAACAGCACCCTCAGTCGTCGGGAGAGCATGGATTTAAAAAAGAAATATTTAATGAAGTGCACTTTCAATAATGCAAATAAAATCCTATCCTATAAGGGAACTAAAATATTGTCCACACATTTAACCCAAAAAGGGACCGGGTTATTTTGACCATCTCAGCTGGGGGGGGGGGGGTGTTGCGGATTCCGCCCCCCCCCTAAGATCTCGGCCATCGAGTGACGAAAAATTTGAAACTCGGTACATGCATAGAGCAACTCTTCATGAACATGACCAAGGGTCAAAGGGTTTTGGAATTATGGCCAATTATTTATTCATATGTATGAATGGCAATTCAGGTCTGTGTACACGACGTATAAATTATGGCGCGTAGCGCCGGAAAAAAATTCGTTGCGCAACAACCCCTCGCCCGATTTTTATGTTTATGGTGTCAAAAGATGCGCAAGGCTCGAGGCTAAAAAGTCCTAAAGGCTCAGGTTGCGCAAATTCTTTTTAAAGGCTATCGCGGAAAAAAGTCGTGGGGGGGGGGGAAGTGAATTCCACCCCTCGGCCCCTTTAGGGTTAAGAGGAGTAGAACATTTCACAGTGTGTTCTGCGATATTAAAACTGAGATAAGAGTGTTAAGGAGAGTGATACATTACATCGTCAAAACCACAGACACTACGACTTTGAAACTATTAAAAATGGAAAGAATAAGCTCGACCAGTTTGTCTGGAAATGCTCCAATCCTTACAAGTCATGTATCGAATGTAATATAGTTTAGTTAGAAATGTTGGACTTTTTAATTGTGTTTACAAAGTTACCAATACGTTTGTTAAATTTTGATTTATTTTCCATGAAAGACACAAAAATTGGCTGTTATATAAGACTGCCCTCAATTTACATTGTCACTGGTATGATTTTGTCGTTTAATCGCAGCCTTAAATTGTTTGCCTTTGAACAATCAAATATCACAAAAGGGACTATTCTTGCGTCTCTGCTATTTCTTAGTCTAACCTTAAACGTGTACCTCAAAACTATGAGCTGATATTTCAAAAGTTTATGAAATTAATCAACAGTTTTGGGGATTTCCTCATCAATTTCATGGCCGGTGTTCGGTTGTCGAGACGCGTAACTGTATTTAGCCAGATGTTTTTCTCCGGGGTCGATTGCCACGAAGAACCCCTGCTCTGCCAGGGCCAACCCAGTGTAGATGTGGTCTGTCTTGATCTCTCTGACAGACGTGCTAGAACCGCCCGGTCCCAAGATCAAGATGCCACCAAGCACGGCAACGATGAGGGCGCCCTCAGGCGCCGAGACCAGTGCCAGCTGGTTGCTCCGGGCAGGTGAATCCCGGAAGACAGTCTCGCCGGACCTCTCCGGAGAAGAGCAGATCAGCTGGAACGGCTCGGAATGCGTGGCTACCAGGATGTCTCCCGTTGCACGGTCCACACAGACGTTGCTCATACCGGGTGCCATGGAGCCATCTGGGAGTTGTATGCGGTGGAGAGTGGCACCAGTCTGAGCACCGTAGACGAACAGGATCTGCGTTTGGCTGTCACCGACGATCACGTTCCCATTTGTTGACACGGTAAGATTAGCCGGCTTCTCATTGTCACTTGCGCACGGCCATCTGAAAAGAGAATCATTGTGTGTCACTGCAAATAAAATGTGCATATTCCAATTCGTGCAAAGTCGAAATCCGTTGCCTTTTGGTTCGGAGTTGTTGCTCTGAGTTATGTATTATGGTATGATTCTTAGTAGGCATTATCTTGTGCTTTAAAGAAAATATTCAACATGTAATATGCTTTTCCTTTAATTTTCAAAAATGCATGGATTGTTACACTTTGGTCGTAGCTGCTGGGGAAAAATCATGTTTTGAAGTCTGGTTTCCTGACTCCTCTTAAGATGAAACATAGCAATTTATGGACATCGGGGAATTGTAAAGTTAGGGGACCAGTCTAGCTGGCTTGAACCAGTTAATAGATGTGTATTGAAAAATCGATTGCCAACAGATATTTGATGAGTCGGCAGTTCACTCAATATAGACACCGGGGAACATATTTGAAGAAAAAGTATTTTTTCCAACACTGAGCGGCTAACCAGCATTAGAAATTGATTCAAAAGTTACACTTTTCTTGAAAATGACAGCACACCAGGTGCCACAATTTTGAACAGCGCTCCCATCGACATGGTCAGAGCCCCCCCCCCCCCCTCCAACCGCTTTTTTTTATTTTACGGAGGCCGAGTGTCTGGAGAAAAAACCTGTCTACATTTCACAACCGATGTGCAAGTTCCCTTTTCAAATACCCCAATAAAAAATAACCGTGCTACGCCCCTGATGACGGGGTAGGACGTTGGAGGAAATATAAATAAGGAAATTTTTGGTAAAACACATTAGAAGTTTGAGTATAAATTGATAGATTTTATTGGGAGAAAAGTGTGAATTGAAAGTCTTTGCCTCGGACATAATTACTTATTACTGTAATATATCTACGGTAACATAGTGAATCTTATCCACCCATCAAAAAAAAAAAGGTTTTCGCCTCACCTTAACTCCTCCTCTCCCTCTGTGCTGCAGGTAATAACACACTTGGAATTGGGAACCAACAACAAGAGTTTCCCCTCCAAGTTGACTGCTATTTGCAGAGTCCTGCGTTGACGGATGCTGATGGCGCCTTCAGGCATGGAAGAGCCGTCGGTTTTCAGCCGGTGAATGCAGCTATTCTTCCCGTCTGCCACGTACACGGTGTTCCTGTAGAATTTCACAAAAGGGCAATTCCGTAAATTCCAGCTCTTTTTATGCGTCCGATCACATGATTTTAGAAGGTCGTAAAAGTGGTAGTGCATTTGTTTGGTCTATAATTGTTTTCTCTACTTTACATGTCACATAATGTATAGCATTCACACTACCAACATAAGCTCATTAAACTGCATGATATTTAAGTCCAAATGTAAGAAAGGCAAACATATTGAAATGATATAAGTCTTACTGTAAGAATTTTTATACTTTCTAATAAATTATAGACGGTTTCATAACAGTTTAATATTGGATGACTATACTGCAAGGCCCGGTACGGTGCATGGTATCTACACGACGCGCAAGTGCTGTATCACAACCAGACATTTGGGGAAGTCGTTTATCCTTGTGTAGCTGATCCGTGTTCAATCTAACACGGCTTTCTTTGCAGTGTTCTAAAACAAGTTCAGGAAATATACAAAAAGATTTTCCAATAACTTTGTTTTTAACAGTGCCACAAAATGTATTGTCGAGTGATTTCTAATAACGTCCATGTTCATTAACAACTGGTTTTCTATAGATCCTGAATCTAGCAATTGACATGATTTTGACCCCTTCAAAAGTTCCTCCTGAACACACATTTTTTTTGCGAGTGCAGATATACTGTCGTGGTTCCCAATGTGGTTATTCCATTCAAGGGACCAGTAATGGCAAAGCCTCAAAGAAATTCATCAAGCGTTTATCAAAATAATAACATTGTTTCATTACTCCCCCGCCCCAACCCTAAGGCAAACCCAAAACACACCTGCTCCTATCGACGGCCAATCCTGATGGGGCCTTATAACCCCCTGGGGGGTCTACAAACGGCAGGCTGTCCTGAACGACGATCACAAGCGACATCCCAGGCATCAAACTGTGGCCACATATCTTAATTTGCATGATGTAAGGCTCTGTACATCGAGGCGTGAACGCTACAGTGTAGCTGAATGAGGAAAGCAAAAAATACGGCTGGTAATTTCTAGTACCACACAGTACACAACTCACGGAAGAGACACATGGTGCTACCGCAAAACATCCTGCCATGCGGACCTTCACATTTTTGATAAACACCTCGTTTTGTGTTTCGAACACAAATCGTTTCCAGCAAAGCCATGCGTTTATTAAAAAAAAGACGTTAGAATAATTGACCAAGATGAATTTGAATAAAAAAAATCCTTCAAAACTTGCGGTTCCCCTGGCATTACAACTACTGGCGATTACAAGTTCGGGACACAAACACGCAAATATGTATTATCTCATGCCAAAAATGGAATACAGTCACGATAACGTTAATGTTTGTACTAGAAGAGGCAGAGAAAAAGTATAAGGACGGTAAACTAAAGGTTCAGTCTGTATTTTAAGCAAAAGGCATTTCAATGTAATCCATTGCCGACAGTTGAAGTAAATTTATACTTCTTTATATATTTATCTTTCTAATATCCCTTACACTGTAAAACCTGATATTTTAACGCTTTCTTGTCAAAGTTTAAATCACTTTAACATGTTTAAGGGCCAAGGTGAATATTTTAGCCATATTCAAAACAGTACTATAGACATTCATCTACATTGTAAACACCTCGTGTATGGTGCTGTTGCATCATATTTTGCGTGTAAAACACCAGATAAATGTTAAAGACCTTGGGTCAAGTTTAATAAGTGTTTACACAATGAACGAATTCTTAATCTTTTTTCCATTATGTCAAATTTCAACTCAAAGAAACTTCAAAATTACATCTTTTTAAGGCTTCGTCTGTGATAAATGCAATTACTAATTACGCTGAATCTTGCAAACAAAATAATGGGCATTTTAATATCAAAACATTTTGTTTGTTTAACTGTTACCAGAAAGCATTGATAATTGAAACACCGGGTTTGAAAGTGTACATCTAACTTCTAACCTGCCGTCCTGGTTATCAGTGACGTCTGCCCTTTGCGGTCTCTCTTCGTAGCTGAACGTTGTTAGGGTTGCTGTGACGTCATAGCCCCCGGTAGTCAACCGTTTCTTCTGATAATCCTGGGTCAGGAGGGTCATTGAGTACGGCATGTCCAGGACTGCCGTCAGCTGTGGGGACTTGCCCATCGCAGGTGAATAGATGAGTGTTGAGTCGGGGTGTAGAGGGTTGATGTTGATGAGGCAGGGACTTTTAGGGATTGGTGTACCGTCCACGGTGATGGTCATGAAAAGCTTCCCAGCAGCTGGCGGGGTGTAGATGATTCGGAAGGTTCCTGGCCAGTCTGTCTGTTGTATCGTTGCTTGGTATTCACTATCGGCGGACTGGTTCATCACATCATCCGTGTAAGGGCTTGCTCCTGATTGAGTGAGATCGCAGTCAGGCATGACGTACCGTGCACACAGGCTGCCAAGTTGAGGTCGGAGGGACTCGGGGCCGAATAGTTTGACGATTACGGTGTGTTCCACTCCGGCGAAAGCGTCGGTCCAGGTAACGTCACTGGACAGGACTTGTTTGTCAGAGCTCATGGGGCTGGGGTTTTGAGCCGCTGGCGGAGACTGATTCTCAATAACGTCGACTTTGAACGGGCTGCCTTCAATTGGCACACCAGATGCGCTGATGTTCAGCTGGTGCAAGCCAACCACAAGGGGTTGGAACTCTAACTCGTAGAAGTCACCGCATTGCTCGCCGCCCTTGCACTCTACGCTACTGCCGTCCGGTGACTGCAAGTAGGCATGTAACGCCCCTTTGTGACGATCTAAGGATGGTTGAGATGGATCTTCAGGGCGAATGCGGACTATGTGCGTAGCTTTGACAGCCAAGGTTGGCCCTGTGCCCCCAGGAAAGTCCAACTGGAAGTTTGGGGTTAGCGCTGGGACCGTGATAGATGTGTTGATCTGTCCTAGGCTTGGAATAAGTCTCTCAATTTCAGACAAGACCCTGTTGTGGTCTTCAGTGAAGGAGAGAAAGGCCTCATTTGCTGGGTGAAAAGGTATTGCCCTGTGGACATCGAGATCGATGAGCTCGTGCAGCCTTGAGATGATCTGCGCTCTGGTCTTGAGTAGATCGACGTGGTTGCCGATGTCACAGGCTCTCTCAGCGAACTGGCAGGCCGAGTCGAACTGGGAAGCTAGCGACTCGGCAATGTTGGTTGGATGCTTGAGTTGATCTGCTCGGTCTACACACAATTTCCTCAAATCGGCGATGATGGCCTCTCGCCTGGTCTTTAACTGGCTCTGCAGGCAATCGAAAACTGCCTCAACGGCAGACGTCATCTCCTCACACTGGGTACTCGTTTGATTATTCTCGGTGCTAATGCTCCCGGAGATTAATTCAACCAAGACCTTTTTACTTTCAGCCCGCTGAGCGAGGCTGTGCAACTCCTCCCTCGTTTCTGAGGATTTCTGTTCCAAGTCAACGACCCGATGGCCCTGGTGACATGTCGTCACACAAATTATACACATGGCTCGTTGACAGCACTTTTCGTTGCAATAGACAGAGAGCAGTTCGTTCTTGTGTCGGTCGCACAGAAGCTTTTCCCGAGGCAGTGGGATCTCAGGATGCTCCTGTAGCTGCTCCAGCGAAGCGACGGTATGGCTGTTGAATTTACGCATCGTGCGGTGGGCCAGGTTGCAGTTCTGACAGAGGAAGGTGAGACAGGTGTGATCCGAGCAGAAACTTACAGCGGGGCCTCCGTCTGCGACACACGATCCACAGCGAAGGCCGTGAGGCCTGGTCACATCTACAGTAAGCAGGTGCTCCAAGGGCTTCAACCGTCCCACTATGAAATTCTCTGGTAGACTTTGAACGCCGCCCTCCGGAACAGAAAATCCTTGCCGGCAGAGCGGGCATTTTAACTCCAGCCCTCCCCGCACCAGCCCAGCCAGACAGCCCACACAGAACCCGTGCAGGCACGGCAGAAATTTTGGTGCTCTGTCAGTGTTGTCATACCTCTCGTAGCAGAGAGGACAAGTCAGTAAATCTGCAACTTCGCCTCTTACCCCAGTGAGAGAGAGGTATGCCATCGATTCAGCCATACAGGCCCAGCAAGAAGAAATGTTTGCTGCTAAAGCTAAAAAAAATGTGCTTAGTACACTAAGAAAACCTCGCATGCAGCACAAGTACAGTACTCAATGAAGTTCACTGCTACAGTGCCTCGTCGCGCCACGATTAATCCGGTCAATTTACATCACAGTAGCCTGAATTGCACTACCTCGCTGCACTTCAACAATGAAAAAAGAAAAAAACATTTCATATTTTTACCTATGAATGAGCGAAACATGGGGTTTTCCCTTTCCTTCCCACCTGAAGGCTCACAATGGAAACACGTTTTCAGACTTTTTTTTCAGACTACAATGCATGCTCAATCGAGCTGAAGCAGGGATCCATTTTTTGATCAGTTATTTCGGAATGGGCAATACAAGCAGTACAAGGATTTAGCCTTGTACTAGAAGTGTACGGCTTGTTGAATGAGATTTTTGTTTAAATTTTTAATTGTTACATAAGAGGTCCTACTTGTTACGAGATTCATAACTTTCCCCACAAATTGTGATTTTAACTAAACGTGGACGGCAAGTGAATAACCCTTAAAGCTTAACGATTCTGGCTCTATTAAAGTTCCCAAAGCAGCCCCATACAGACCTCATGAAGCTTGAAGCTATTAGGCTATTGCGGTAAAATTGATTTCATTTTCATAGTGAACTGTTCATATTATTAAAGCTGAAGCCCTAACCTTGCTCCACATGTTTATGTACAGAACATGGATTACAATCGTAAACAGTGAGGCACGCTGACGTCAGATAAAGATTTACAACATAACAACATGTTGCAACATGTAGCAAATCTCTTCTATGAGTTTGTGAGGTTATAAAAGGAAGCAGGGGAAACTCAACGTTTCGGACAGTACCATCTGGCCGTCGTCAGGAAACTGAGGGATATCAGCGTTGAAAAGTTGTGTTACGCTGCAGTGTGAAACGTATAGCAATACATTTCGGCAGAACAAGAATATTGAAAGTATTAACCGATTGTGTGGTAAAGGTCAATGCAAGTTTCGGGGCCGTATCATAAGTCCGACGCCTCATAGGTCCGACGTCTCATAAGTCCTAAATTTCGGACTTATGAGGCGTCGGACTTATGAGGCATACAATTTATTTATTCCGCCTCATAAGTCCGACGCCTCATAAGTCCGACGCCTCATAAGTCCGACAACGGAAAAACGAGGCGTTTAATTTTGTCGGACTTATGAGGCGTCGGACCTATGAGGCGTCGGACTTATGAGCGGACCCCCAAGTTTCGGTATTCCAAATGCACAAGGCGAGGTCGGAGTTCACTCAGGTTGGCTGCGCCTTCTGAATGCACAATTCATACTCTCGATTGCACAATCCCTGGGTCTCGTGAGAATCAGATTGCGCATGGGCAGTGGTATATTTGTCCTCTGACGTCAGGGTAAATGGCCTAACGAAATCTGTTTCACATGCAATCCGCCATTAGGTTGAGCACATTCCCTTGGTTAAAATATTGCCACATGTTTATTGACAGTTTTTTTGGAGATGTTTCCGCGAAAATTGGGACACCAAAACAGAGGATTTACGGCAAAAGTAATATTAGACGAATGAGCCGTATCGCCACCGGACTCACGGGTTGCGTGTTCGTCGTCCTACTCTAATACACGAGATCCAGTACAGGCGTATAGGAGAGGATGGCCGGTGCATCACAAAACAACAATGTTCTGAGCCATTTTCAAAGTAAGTGGTGGCTTTGAAACTTCTAATTTTTTTTTTAACGTGGACAGCAGCCTGTTCGCGTATTAAATACGAACAACTAGAAAACACACAGAGAGCGCACACCTCCGCCAACTGACGAATACATTTTACGATCAAATAAAAACATATCGCACAACGCCATGTAGTTTGTTTAACTGTTAGGGAAAATAGTATGCATTCTACATGTAGCGGTGAACACGCGCTGTTCCCAGTGGGAACCATAGATATAGAATAAAAGACTAGATCGGACGCGCGTTCGAACGCGCCATTCACTGTGCACAAAACTTTTGGGTTCTTCATGGACGCGCTGCAAAGTCACGTGAATAGGGCCACGCGCAAAGGGCAGCTGCTAAATGTTGGACGGAAAAATGTCGCCAACACCTGAATTCAGCTATTCGTTGAAGTTCTTAACAACAGATTGACATTTTTAACTACGATTTTCGACATTTCACATTCCTTCGAAAAGTTACACATGGGTTTGTATCTGTGTCTTATTTGAGGCCAAATTGGCGACTGTATTGAAAGTAATTGATTTTTAGCCAAGAATCCTAATTTGTACCGAAAAGTAGCCACACTGTGCTCTTATATCTTTATAAAGGCAAATGTCAAAAGCGTGGTTAAATGTCAACCTGTTTAATGAGATTTTCCCCTCCTTTTTTAAAATGTGCAATAAATATCAACCGTTACTTGCCTATCAGACAAAACATAAACTTTTAATTTTACCAACATCAAAATGAAATAACAGAAAAAAAACACGCACTCGAAATATTACGTTGCTTTAATACTGCTAAGCTCAATGGGAACATTACATTTGAAATGAATGAATGACTACAAAAACAATCTCTGGCCATCTGTTGTGATTACTGAACACACTGATACTTGAATAACGTTTAGGTAATAAACAATTTATATACAACTCGTTAGCTAATAAATACACGGATGAAATGGCAGTTCCATATCCGTAGCCATTATTCCAGATGTCAAGAATATCATTGCTCATGAAAACATACATTTGGTTAACACGTTGTTACCATCCACATATTTATGTGAAGGTCTAGCCAATGCAACTACGAGCAGGTGAGTATTGCTTCCCATAAATTTATGAACCAGAATAAGTAATTTCAATATAGCTTCCTCATATGCATGAACGCAAACAGACGGCTTTTCAATATTTCAATTTCTGAGGAGCAACAATTAGATGATAACGAAATACTGAGCGAAACTTGTTAAATTTTAGTCCACGCATGAGGCATGGTTATGCGTGGATGGCCAGCTATCTCCTCACTGTACGCACATTAGCAGGGTAATCTTCTTTCTGACGAATACGCTTTCGTCAAGCAGTGCAAACTTCTTCATCTGTTCACTATGACTGTGATTCGTTGAGCAAGGCGCAGTTTTCCCAGCTCCAGCAAAGTGACTTGCAATTGCAGAATAGGAAACTGTGTTTCCATTGTTTCCATCTAGTCGGCCGTCTTTGGATTACAAGTTGCTCCTCTTTCCGGCCTTTATCAACCATTCTACTCTGACGGATAAGATCTTTTTCGACGTGATCGTCGATTTTCCTGTCGGAGTTGTCTGTTTTCCTGTTCAAGCTTGGATATATAGCCTTCCTGCTACTGCCGAGGGAAGATTAATTTCTGGTGGTAGACTTGCTCTATTTCTTGTGTTTGTTTTGCCGATACAGCCTGCACTGAAGTAATATCTTCGACGGGGGCTTGGGTCGGTTCTTTCCTTGTCGTTGGCAGCTTTTCTCTCTCGTGCTGAAGACCATACACGAGACTGTAGTCTTTCTACGAAATAAAACAAATAAAGCACATGATACGCCTTGAAATGCATGACAATAATCATCGATAGCCTTTCCTGGCCCCAAGGCTCTTTGTAATATTTACAGGATTCAAATGAGTCGGGTAGTCTTCAAAGATTGACGGTTCGGCATCGTCACGCAGACGTGTTTTCCCCCATCCCACCTTGACCTGAAGTACTCTGCGGGGAAAATGTTGGATTCCATTTGCTGCCATTTGGAATATTTCTCCTTATCCCTAATCCGCTGAAGCCAAACTTTTAATCTCTTTGGATCGCCGTGAGGGAACCTGGGAAGTAAAATTAATAAGCCTCGATTGATTTTTTTTGGTGGTTTTAGCAAAATGCACACATTTTTGTAGGACTTTATCCTTCAAGATAAACAATGAAAAGGAGATGGGAGTTGCCTAGATACACTATACACTACAGATCAAACAGCATCATATCTTTACCGTAAATCAACTCTCCTGAAGTCTACCCGAAATTGAAAATGTTGTGGATTTTTAAATATTTTGTTCGTGTTGTTTACAACACATATAGTGAGTGAACAATTTTTGGCAAGTCTTTCTTAACAATGGACGAATTAAAATAAAAAATGACTGATCATCACATAGGCCTACGCCTTGAAATTGTGTTCAAACTAGGAGAATGGTGCATTTTCTTTAATCACCCACATCCCACAACAAAAAGTGACTCCCAATCCTTGTTCCCCGCGGACTATTATTGAAAAGCAGGAGAAGGGAGGGGTGACGTTAGGCCAGAAATAATTGTTAGTCGATGTTCAGGATCAGTACCATCTTAACTTTTAAAACAATATACTGTCAATATTTTAAGTAGGCCCTGCGCGGTTATTACAAAATTTGGAAGATCCTGTGGATCACACATGGGGGATTTTTCTCCACACCCATTCCTGTGATTTATGTCCATTGGCATTGCGTAACATAGCCTATACAGTCGTTTTCCTAGCTCCGGATAGCAAACATCATTCAGGCTGTTTTCAGCTCAATTACTCCACGAATTCAAGTGACATTGGTTCAGTAGTTCACCTTGAGTGATGGAGATACTACATAATAATTTTCCAAATTTAGACTCTTTTTATTTTTGCTTTATGATGTCAAAAGTACAGTGTCACTTTTTCTAGTTCCGGATTGGTTCAATCAGTTCTGAATCGATCAAAAACTGATTCGCGCAAAAAAATAATCACGCGAGAAAATCTTCATTTTTTCAGTCAGAACTTACCGAATTAAGCACATTTTCTGATAAAGTATTATTTAATTTTCCCAAAAAAGTTCATTCAGGAGAATTCCACCAAATTTAACAAAGAGAAATATGTAAATGATTTTGAAACGTTTGTCTTCAGCGCAACGGCACGAACTCACGCACAGACCGAACATATTTTGACACAGCACACGGAATACGTCACACAAAATCCATTAATACGCGTGTAGTTGGGTCGTAAGGGACGAATAAGTACACGCGCTATCCGGAACTAGTCAAAAGCATACGGTCATTCGTTGTCGAATTTTTAAAAATAAGAGACTCTACAACTTATATTGATTCAACAAACATTCGATGGAAGAGTTTATACGACTGTAGTGTGTAAACAAAATATTCGAAATCACACGGTTCGAATGATGCACCGAGGAGAAAATTGTTTGTCGATTTGCAGCTCCCGCGATTTTCTACAAACCGTCCAAACAAGTCAAAGTGCGAGTCGGAAATCTGGCCGAAATTCCTCTTCTTAACATTTTATCGAAAAGATCTTCATGTATCAAGAAGCTTACATGTTCCTTTTCAAAATGCACTTCGTCAGAAAAAAAAATATTGGAGACTAATCCGAAACAGGTAGGTTTTTATTTGAAGCTATCCGGAACTAGGAAAATCCGGAACTAGGAAAATGACTGTATTGAGTTAATTTTTATAAAAGCTAGCTGTCTTGTTCGAAATACGGTCACGAGAGATATATTCTATTAAGTTACTCACATATGATGTTAACTTCTTTAAAGAAAGGCTGTTCGGCCGACCGGGACCCTTTCTCCGTCTTGGTTGCACTTTGCTGCTCAGTTTGCCAGCATTTTCAAGTCCTTTCCTCCTAGCCTACCAAGGCAAGCAACAGTGGAGAAGTACAACTACAAGTGATCGTCAAGCCGAAGAAATTTTTTACCCTATTCACGTGACTAATGGCAGCGTCCTGTCAAAACGCGCGTATTATACGCGCGTTCGATCTAGTTATTTTAAGTTCTATATCTATGGTGGGAACAGTGCGTGTTCCCAAAAAGAACAGTCAGTGTTCCCAACGGAACGTTCCGAGCGTTCCGACGTATTAGGCGCTCCCTAACACAATTGTCACACAGAGCGACCTGGTGAACGTTTTTCATATGATGGGTGAAAAAAGCCTTTAAACAAAATTCTGCATCCAGACGCGGATCCGGTTCCCTTCCAAAATCTAAACGAAAAACACCCCTAAAAAAATCATGAAAATCCGTCCAGAACTTTTTGAGTTATCTTTTTCACAGACAAACACGCTAACTAACCAACCAACATACACACAAAGCAACGCCACGCCGGTGAAAACATTATCTCCCTGGCGAAGGTACAAAAGTCTGAGGACATTCAGTATACTGCAAATTTTATGATGCAATGAACTGTAGACTGATTTTACGACTTGGGATTTCCTCGTTGTAAAAACTGAATTTGTTAGGTATGTGTTCTCTACATTAACGAAGAGAAACATCATGATTCTGTGCTTACGGGGTTTATCGTAACATATTTTCTTCTGCTGGCGCGGAATGTTGTGGTTAGCAGAGATGCAAAATTGGGCCCATGCAATACACTGCTGGTAAGTGCCTTCCGGCCGATTGTTTTGGGCAATAATTCCCGCTAAGCAGCTCAATTGAAAGTACATTTATAGCTTAGCAGCTCAATTGAAAGTACATTAATGTGCATTATATTTCGAACGAAATAATACAACTACTCAAAATCTAATGAAGGGTGTATAATACTTATTGCAGTTTCATCTCAGTTGATAATATACACTATGCCCCATTTTGGGGGTCTCGTAACTGGATTCCTTTGCTAACATAAGATCTGCCCGCGGGCACACTTGTTTGAGTTGTGCACCTTCAATGACTGTTTTCTTCCGCCTCATACAATTTCAGGCGGAACACGTTTACAGAGTATTTTGTACCGGACTTATCTTCACTTTGAGCAAGGATTTTCTCGCAATTATACCCGGAAAGGCACCTACCGTACATTTCTGTGGATAATTGCAAATGCTCCTATGTGTCTTCATCAATTGGTATATGTTATTGCAGAAAACGTAGAGCTATAGAGATACTGGTTGTCTTCAGGACATATACATGGTGTGATAATTCGCAATACAGGGGTGAGTAAAAACAAAAAAGGAAACCCAAATGTCACGACGATTTTTTTTGTAGTGAAATTTTGCATATGAAAACCCAATTAATACGCTTCCTTTTAGCATAAGAATCATTCTAATCACTTATGTTCTTTTCAAGTTACGGAATTTTAAACACAAACACCGCTTTGAAGATCTGTCAACGGATCACAACAAAAGGTAAGTGTTCTTTCAGCAAAACGAAAACAATTCACATAGGGAAGCTTTTGTATCCTGGATTTAATAATAATAATAATTTGGGAGGCTAATCATCCTTACTCGCAGCTGGTATGCTGAATTGCGAAGACGCGGCTACAACGTGGTCAGGCCGCTGGCACGTAAAGGCGCCTATGGCTGCCGGCCACATCGACCCATATATGACCACGGAGCATAGCCTGAGATCGAAAATGTTTGATTTTTTTCGGAGGGAGGAAAACTGGAGGGCCCGGAGAAAAACCCTCGTGGCACAGGAGAGAACCAACGCACAGCTCTACTCACATGCGATCCGCGGCCAGGATTCGAACCGTGGTCACCTTGGTGAGAGGCGAGCGTTTTACGCACAAACCACCCACAACGTGTTACATGCAGAGCTAAAATAATTGTCGTGACATTTGGGTTTCCTGTTTTATTTTGACTCACCCTGTAGAGCTGTGGTAGTATTAGGAATGATTGATAAGATGATGAAAAATCTTTCCGTGTTTGTAGAAGAAACTCGGTGCAGTGTTTATGGGATGAACTTACATGTAAAACTATGGAGGAAATATAACCAAGAATGCATCAAACAATTCTCTCTTTTTTTACAAAATAATTATTAATATTAAACTGTATACTATGGCATAAAAATATCCCCCTTCCAAGAACATGGACAATGAACGGGGACTTTCCAATTACGCTGGCCAATGGTGCATGAATTATATTTTGTTGTCATGTAGGCACGAACACGTACATAGCGATATCGACTATTTAGAAGCTCCTTGTTGCACTATTGTGTTCAGTTGTTGGCAAAAAGCTAGTGAGTGAGTCATACATGTAGGGTTAAAAGCAACTCGTGTGACCTTGTTCTTTTTCCTTTTTCAAATGTACGTGCTTTGTGAAGAAGTTCAAAAGTTTGTCAACCCGGTTTGCTCTGTTTGTCTCTATGTGTGTATTTTTTCCCTGTTCGTCATTTTTTTTTAATATCCTGTGGTTGAAAAGTTAGAAAAATCTTTTCTTTTTACCGTAGAAGTTACCCATCAATGCCTTGTTAATCGTGCCTGTTTCAGAGTCGACAATTAAATACAAATATACTTTGTATAATATATGAATTTTGAACAAATACACTGTGGACTGTATAATGTACTGTACTGCACACGAAAATTACGACTGAGAAACAATGAAAATTCATCTGTGTAGACATTAAACTTGTAAAGCAGGCGCGGATCTAGAGGGAGGGTTTTGGGGGTCAACCCCCCCCCCAGCTCTGTAAATTATTTTTCCATACAAATTCCTACAAAATAAGTCGGAACCCCCCCCCCCCTGCTGTGTCACCCCCCAAAAATTAAACTTGATATAATGTCTGCCTGTTCAAAATACGGTACACCATTCTGTAATCTAGTGTTAATAATTGTCAGATTTGAACAGCGCCCCCTATTGAAATATTTAAGCATCTCGATTTCAAATCAAAAGTACCTGAGTCATGTTTTGAATTGGGCCTGAATTCAGCGTCCGACACACGCTCTCACTGAGCTGATTGCACCTATACGCGATGTCGCGCACTAAACCGACGAATTATAGCAACTGCGCGCGCGTGTGCGTCGTGTCAACGCTTCCATGCGCTTCGCCGAATAAACAACCCGATTTACTAACGGACATTTCCAACGATGAAAAGGCCTTCTTTCATTGATTTCTTCAAAAATGACAGCTTGCCAGAAAGAATAATTTCACAGAGAGTTTAGTCTTATCACTTTCTTTAAACCAAGTGTACTTTGCAACAATAATTACGTCAGGTTCTTTTGGATAGCTGCAAATGATGGACTGTAGCTTTAAGTGGGGTCAGGGAGCCAGACTACACGAAATGATTGGTTCACTTGGTTTTTCCAACATCTACGAACCCAAAACGTGAAACAAGTCAATGTGACAATATTTCGTACAACATACTGTTCCTCCAAATCCATTTATTTCTGAAAATTAAAAGCAAATGTTGTACATTCCCTTTAATTGAACAACTTTTTTTATAGAAACATAATCCAATAGAAACGAAAGTAAAATCTCGGTGTATTTCATTGTGGGAATAATATGTTCAAAATCGTCTCGTCCCTATTTCTAGTCGAAGGGAGTGAGTTCATTTCCTTTCTTTGGAAAGGAATTGGACATTCAGGGTCTGAAGTTAAAGACTGGGTTTCCCATTCTCGAGGACAGTTAGAACAGAATAGAATATAATTGAAATTACTTTATTAATCCATCAAGTAAATTCCATTTGTTCACCGGTACAATAAAAAAAGAATCAGTATTGCAACGAAACTTTGTGGTCTATTAAGGACTCACATTGGTGCGCGCGATGGCTTCAGTGAGATGGCCCTCGGTTTAAATGATCGCGGGTGTGGCGATTTTGTCCCAGGTTTCGGCAGTCTCATCCTACCAAAACCTGGAATAATAATGTCTGGTTAGAATTACATGTAATTGTTGACTCTCATCATTCCAAGCAGAGCAATGTGAAGTTTCCAAACAGTGGCGTAAATCTGTGCCGGCGAGTGGAGCGGATGGGGGATGACCAAAATCCTAAAATTGCCCGGCCGTGGAAATTCGAAAAAAGGACGGGGGATATATACCCCCACCCCCCGGGATTTACACCCCTGTTTCAAAACGACGGTGATAGACCAAGTCTACCTCATCCTGACACTCACCGATCACCCTTGCGGCCTGCTGCACCAACTTATTGATTTGATCCTTCTCTTCCTGAGCAGCATTCCCTCCCCAAGCAGACTAGACAGTAATTCCAAACAGAAAATAAGATTGATTTATAAAATGTTGTGAGCACCGATTAGGCTGTGTCTCCACATGAGCGGCGCCACCAACAGTTATATTGAATGACAATTAATCAGTTCCCTTTTCAAAAAAAAAATACTGTAAAAATAAACTGACTGTAACACGTCAGTTTATATACAGCATATGGAAGGTAAAATTAAAACCGTCTGTGTTCTTAATACAGTGTAAACATACATTGTAGTGTGAACACAACAAAATAACACCCATTTTCAATTTAATTACTATTCAATTAATTTAATGGTTATAATAAACATTATGTGTCTGTCAACCAAGTTGGGGGGACCTTGCGCCTATACGTGCATATGTTGCTTTGGAAACAGAGCTCGTTCTAACCATCACGTTGTACGAATAAAAAGTAGGGTAAACACTATTTTTGCTAATGTCATTTGGCCAAGATTAGTATGATGTGACCTCATTGTTGGCAATCCGGTAAAAAATGACAAACTTTAGGAAAATGCAAACCATTTGCCTGACTACTTTCAGTGCAGCAGGATCTAAATACCGCTACTTTCCCTTATAATTGCAGACCTGGAACCAGTCAAGGGCACGATGAAGTTCGTGGACCCGAACACCGGAAAGGTCATTAAGCTCCAGATTGATGAACCCAAGTCCAAACGGCGATCATGGGGTTTGGGACTTAGAAAGCCAAGGAGAAAGACCCAGCCTGTAGCAGGAGACTACACCAAGCAGCTAGCAGAGCCGCACCAGATTAGACGTGTGCGGTCCGCGGAGTTTGCACCAACAGAAGCTTTACCTCAAGCCGGTTGCAACCCACGTCCAGAGACACCACCGGCTGGCTCCGAAGATGACTACGAGTATATCCCTAGCGGGCGACCGCCGCCAACCGACGACGCCAGCCAAGACGGCTACACGCCGGCAGTAAGCTCGGACGAAGACAGCTTCGATGAAGAATGCGAGGAGATATACAACGCGCTGAAGCTCAAGGCCAGCTACGGGTACGCTAACGTTAAGACCAACGCAGAGCCGCTGTACAGTACAGTCTCCAAGGGGGCGCCCTCGCCTCCGTGATAAATCTAGCAGCGATTGGTGCAGAGAACCGCCAGCAAGTTAGTGTAAATATTCTATTACAGTATACAGTATACTATTCACCCTGTTTTCAGGGACTCTTTTAGTGAGAGCAGTATTTCTAGGTACAAAAATATGGCAATTAAACAACAATAGTCCTTATAGAGATTATATCAAACGTGATCGGCTATAACCTGTGAAGACTTATTTTCCTATAATTTTTATATAAAAACACTGGATTAGGCCCCCCAAAAAAGTCTCCGGTTTCTGGTATGGAGCTTGCCCAAAAAGTGGTGCGGCGACGCGGCTGTTTTTTTTTTTACCTGATGTTTTTGCTTCATATGTGTGCTGATGACTGCAAATGGTGCCCGACTAAACTTAGTGCAAATATATGGGAGTCCAGAGAGGCCACATAAAACTTATTCTCGACCATAACCCAATCTAAAAACACGTTAAAATTGTGCAGCAGCAGGATTCCAGTCAAACCAGGGCTACGGCGACGCGCGCATACCCGAAACCGGAGACTTTTTTTTGGCCTTATCTGTCATAGGGCAATTTGACCCCCGAAAAAACGTCGCAGGAACTTTTTTGTTCATAGCACTTCCCTCTTCACATCATAAATGGTTTTTACACTGCGTACTTGTTGTAAAGATTAACAAATAAAAAAACAGACTCTTTTGATTTATGGGATCTGATCACAAATCCCTCCTAGTATATAATATCATAGTCCGTAGAATATAGGGAACTGGTTTGTTCAAAATCTCCTGTTAGCCTGTTCCTGTGTTAACTGTAAATATCTAACACGAGTGGGGTGGTATTGTTCATAATTACAAAAGAAACTGACATGGTTTTGTCCATGTCACTCGAGTCGGTTTTTAGAGACACGTTAAGACGTAATAAATTAAAACTCACTCGAAGAACACAGTTTCTGTACCCCCACCCCAATTGATATAAACTAACATTGAATTAAAATTTGCCTGTATAGTTTTCTACTTAGCAAATTCCTGTAAATGACCTTGAGTCACAGTTCCCTAGGCATGAGCCCTCGCCCGTGCTCCCTCTTGTATAGTTATATTCAAGCGTTCAGCAGCAGTCAAGCCTATTTTTGCATAGGGGATTCCAGCGAGCAATTATTGACCCGAATCAAACTGACGTCATTTATTTACATATTTGCTTTGCTATGAAAGCCATGTATATTTGACAGCGGTGTAACGGAACATTTGAAAGCAAGATTATGCTTATTATAGCAAAGAGTGTATTTAAAGTGTATAGGGTTGCTGAGGGAGCCTTCTGTCTCAAAGCGTGCATGCACGGCATGTAGCCGCGCACTATAGTTGTTTTGCAAAGGAGTGTAGATTTTGTATCCAGATTTCTTCATAATTTTGGACATGTGTTTTGTACTAGTATTAGAACATTTTGTAGAAAGCGTAATCTTTCCGCGTACCTCAATGGTCATGGCAGTTGTTAGTTGTCCGCCATTATAAATCAGGAAATTGAGAAGAACATAATGGAAGTGATTTCTATGGTCTGCTAAGTCAGCCGGGTAGCCCTCTGAAATCGTCTGGCGCCATTTAGCGTTTCATATTGTCGCCGGATTCTGCTCTACAGTTAAACATCTCCGCTATGAGGTAACATACAGTATTAAAGATGTAATGCCTCTGTCCTTCAAAATATATTTTTATCTGCAAATTCGGTTTTTGTTATATTTTAATATAAACGCTACTTTGTTCCTGTTTTGTGTGAACATAATTCTCTAAAAGGTTTTTAATCTGGGCTGCTTTTGCACACAAAACACTCTGCAAAAGATTTGGAAGTATAATCGATCTTCTACAAGGGGGAGCCTTCCCTACGCGACTTGAATTGTTCTCTAGCAGTAGGAAATTTATGCACTTATTTTCCATAACTGAACGCGATGTGAGATTTGATTTCTGCTCGCAGTCTCATTCAAACCCGAATAACTAAGGGTCACGTCAATGTATTGCTAGAAAAAAAAAATGCAATGAACGTTTTAATGTAAAAACAAAACTTGAGCAGTTTATCTTTAAATCTTGGTCCATGTACATTGCAAGGTGCAGATTGTGAAAAAAGTGTATCTTTTTTTACGAACAGTTTATTGAAAAACAACCAACACTGTAAATACTAGTAGCGTAGAATAACAATATAGTTCATTTAAATTTCTTTTTTAAATAAGATAATGTTTTGTCTAACTTTGAACAATACACGATAGCTCTAAACTTAAATTTAACCCTAGCCAACAAGAAATATTATGATAAACTTGATACTTAATGTCAGCATCTGCTTTGTCGAGGTAGAAGAATGAACGAGTCTCACAGACCGGTAACGCGACGAAATCGCCCCTCGAGGAGACGATAAAACCCCGCTACGTTCGTGCAGTGTACATGTACATGTACACTGACTGAACAATCACTGCGTGTTTTGAGGTCAGAGGCCCAGCACGACAAGTTACGGCTTCGCGTACGAGGTTTTTTTCTGGCTTTGCCGGGATTGGATGATCTCTCCGATAGACGATTTTTACTGGCATTTGAGATGTGTTCCTTCAACTATAAACTCGAGCAGAATGCTGATAGCTAGTATAACTATGATTTATATTTTATTCTAACTATAATGCTGATAGTTAGTAAAGTATAATTTTGCTTGATTGCTAGGGTGCACCTAAAATATCGTTGTATGTTATTCAGATTTTAAGAAAAAGGCAATAAATATAGTTATCACTGTAGGCCTACAGAGAAGTAGAAGCAGGAGAAATAACAATAACAAGGCGAATTTGTATAATTAATTAAAATATTAATAATTTTAAGAACAACGTGGTCAAACAGGTAATGATTTATCAAAATAATGACACGTATTATTCATGATTAAAGTAAACACTTATTGTCATATCAACGAATTGTCTCCATTCTTTGGCAATTAAGAATCAAAGGCGTAGATTGTTAATGAAGTCCTGCAGACTGAACGGAAAACCCTCACGCGAGACAGCGTCGTCCAATATTCGCTTCATGCATAATTTAGCGTGAACTAATGGAGCGTGGAGTCCCTTAAATAGGCAGTTGATCTTGTGGGATGGACAGTGTGTTCAGCGACTAGACTCCGTGGATTGCTTAGTCCGCACTGACTGAGCAATCGCTGTTATTTGGGGCCTGTAGACTAGCACGAGATTTTACGGCTTCGCGATCGAGGATTTTAGCCCGGGGTTTTACGGTCTCTCCAAGGGACGATCTTTTAGTCGTGCTGCCGGCCTGCGAGATTTGTTCCTTCCATTACTACTTCGACTGAGCAGATGGTCGTGGTAAATACAAAGTACAAAGCAATGAATGAATGACAACAGGCTGATGGACGACACGTGAACGTATAATCGCAACATGCAGTAGAATTTGTTAGTCAGATTTGCTGTTTCACCGAAAAAAAGAAATACTATTCAGATTTGGAGTTCGTATATCCAAGTTGCATTTAAAATTCTACTTTGTGCATAATATTCAAAAGATAGGTAAATCTTGAACGGCACAAGATGAAATTGTTCAAACCAAAAAGTGTGTTTTAAAAAAAAAATTGATGGGATTTATGGTCGACAATGTGAGCAACGGGACAGTGATATAACCGCCTATTAATACGAGCAATAACCGTTTCGCCAGCGTGCACGTCTGGCACTTATCAAATTTGACTTCTGCGAAAGGACATCATCAGCTGCCAATTTCAGCAGCCGTCTGTCAGCCAGACAGCACAACATCCACAGGTTGCGGGATGGGACCCCGAGTACCTGCTTCACTGCTGCTCCTGAGCGCCGTGCTGTGGGCTGCTTGCCTTGGTAAGTTCAAACCCTTGCCAGAGACAACTTCTTCAGTTTTGGGATGATTTGTTCATTGTTCTTATCCGTGGCTAAAATTCGTCGAGTAATACTAGTTGCCGATAACATTGTCAGAAACGGTTATCGGATAGACCTAGAGTAGGGAAGAAAATTAATTGATACATTCATTTTGTATTGTTGGGAAATATTTCAATTGTTTTTAACGGCAATACCCATATTATTACTGTTACTTTCTTCATGAGTTGGTGAGTTTGTAATTTTGGGACGTCTTAAGGATTTCATGTTTGGACACTAGTTTTATGAACTTCGTCATCAATCATCTTAAAAATGAAAATGTTTTGAACTTTAGGTTTCCTGAAATAAAACTTTTGTTAATATTCAATGCATGTATTAAAAGCGGTATTCAAATCAAATCCATCATTCTAAAGGCATTAGTTTACTTCGATGGATGAAGAACTAAGATAATCAAACGACGACGGCAAGTTCAAATAAAAATAGGTATAAATGCGAATTTGCGAAGATGAAATTGGAGTGGATGAACAGAAATGCATTTTCCCGGTCTGATTTAAGAAGCCCCAAATGCCGGCTATTGGGGAGTATACTCTTCCTAAAACGTTTAAAGACAAAGTGTTTTCCTCGCCAGATATTGCAAATAAGAAGAAGGTTTTTTTTTTCAAAACTAAGATTTCTGGCCCGTAACTGCTGTTGTCATCCAGCTAACAGCTTTGAAGGAAAAATGTACCCACCGTAATACATGTAGGCCTAGTATATAATTATAGACATTTGGATCAGAATCCGTCAAGAAGTCAGTGCTTTCATCATTGTGTGAAAGCTGCTCACTTTGGTTTGAAAAAAATCTCTAAGATGGTGGTCAATCACAGGGTTCTTGCTTTTGCACAGCATAAGAAAACTACAATGATGGGACCACTTGAATGATGCGACATGAGGCTTAAACAATTGTATATTATGTCCATGTTTGTTTATGCCTACCGTGTTGACGTGTCAGACACGGCTCACGGTACTCGTTAATTCCAGTGAGATTATGTGATTACTAATACATGTGCTGATGATAACATCAGGATTACGAGTAATTCGTTTACCGTCTTGAAAATCACAAGAGGCAGGGCTGAATCGGCCATGATGTGCTCCTATATCCGTGACATCATGCTACAGTTGTAGGTCAGAATATTGAAATTCGATATAGCCATACTCAATCAACCGATACGTGTGTCTTCCCCATTTATTTTGCTTCCCCCAGAGGGCCCGCCTACTTTGTACATGACCATTATTCCAAGAAAATAGAGTAGCGCTTATATAGCGCTTTCCATCGTATCAACAATCTCAAAACACTTTACAATTGTTCTCCGTTCATCAGGCCATGAGCAACGGCCGATCCGGGGGGGGGGGGATGCCGGCCATGCCCCCCCAAAAGATTATTATTTTTTTTTTAGTAACATCGCAAAAAAAGGCAGCCATTGCGTACACCACCCGCAAAACTTAACAAAAGCTATACATTTGCACCCTTTACCCTTGCTTTTTATATTAAATTTGGTGTGTGAAATTTTTTACCCACTTTTTCGAAAAAAAATGTGTTCTGGATCCGGCCATGGCCACTAGACCACGCAGCAGCCGACATTAGCGCACATTTGGCCCTCTACCCTCACAGGTACCCACGTATACTCCTGGGTGAAGAGAGGCAATTGTAGTTAAGTGTCTTGCCCAAGGGCACAACACCATGTTTCTGGCAGGGTTCGAACCCACGCACCATCATACATGAGTCAAACACCGTAACCACTGGGCCACTGAGACTTACAAAAGTCTCACCTTGGTCTACAATTTTGGATGACGTCAATGAGTGCGCTGGCCGACCAGTTGTACAGGCCACAATACAGAATAGCCATTCTGAGTCGATTGAATAGAATATTGTGTGCCGGCTCGCCTTGTCATTATCTTATTAACTGTGAATTTTCTGTGCATTTTCAATTCATGTTGGTTATTCCACATCAAATTCAAACTTTTGACTTTTCTCACAGGTGTGGTTTTCGTCATCACTGTATTTTGATGAAATTATTGAAGCTTTACAAGTGGATTGTTTTGCATAGCTATTCCAGAAAGTGTCACATCCAATAACTTAAGTGCTTGATGTTTTCTTATATTTATTAATTGTAGAAATTCCCACGATTACATTTTTTATTTTGTACAATCTTTGCATTTTGTGCATGAGTGATGAAAGATGAACATTTGATAATATTAATATTAAGGGAATAAATGTGTGCTTCGCAGGTTTTTATTACTCTGTTTAATACCACTTAGAGTCTGGGTGCTGATAATTACCCAAGCCGGAGGCGAGGGTAATTATCAGCACCCAGACTCTAAGCGGTATTAAACAGAGTGATAAAAACCGACCGAGCACATATTTATGCCCATTCATAAATACCTTATCCGTAAAAAAATATCAAATAATTCGTTCAAAAAATCCCGATTTTGTTCAACAAGTTCACTTCATGCTTTTTGAAACATCCCTCTAGCAAAATAATGGAGTGTTCAGCTGGCGAGTAAGATGTAAACAACCCTTTTATGGAGATTGACGCGCGCGTAGCATGTTCTGCGCGATGTCACGCAGAACGCACTCGGGGCGTTGCGTTTTGAATTTAGAACTATACAATTCTGACTCGCATGTAGTGTTGCGCATGCCTACGTGAGGATTGTGAACGTTCAACCAATGAAACGGTAAGAGGCACTGGATTTTTAAGAGTCCACATTTTATTGTGACACTGGAAAAGTGTTTAAGACCAGCTAGCCATGTCTTTATCATCCGTTTAAGACCGGCCACGTGACGGGCTCTCGACCAATAGGAATAGCTAAACTGTCTGAGGTATTTATGAATAATCTTTAATGATTTCTTTCTTTAATATAACTTTTGTTTATATTAGTTATTTCAATTTGTCCGTTCTTTCAATTTGTCCGCCTGTGCCATGTGTTTTGCAGATGAAAATATTACTTCAAAACTTTGGAATTATGTAGCTTCATGTATTGGTTTGATTTTTTTTTGTACAAAGGAGGAATTAGTAGAAAATATTATTTTAACATTGCAGAATGGAGCATTAAGGATGGAGGTAAAGGATTGGAATCCTGTTGTGCCATGTAAAGTAAAAAAGGAGGGAAACAGAGATGGAGATTGGTCATATTACTTATTTAGATAAGTGTTGCCGGACAAAAATGTGAATTTTCATTGCTATTTTGAGCAAAGATGACAATACGTAAAGGCATATGGGATCGTTTGCTTTTCCTACACTTTTGTTCGTTTCAGATGATAACAACATTAGAAATCCATAGAAAAATGCTTAAAACCTAACCCGTTGAAGTTTTATAGGATATTCCTCTTTTTGGGAAAATACTGTTCAATCATGCACACTCCTTTTGGTCAGAAAACATAATTACGCCTATTGAACTGATCGTTGGAAACAGCCACATTTCTAGATTTCTTCTAAATGACAACAAGCCAGACGGAATAAGTTTATGGGGTGTTTGACATCATTACGAGCTTGAGTCCAAGTAAGAATTTTGATCAGCTTTTCGATGATAGTTTTTATTTTTCGTTAGACGTTAAGTTAGGCCTACAGGATACGATCAAAAATATAATCTCGGGCTGTCACGAAATGAACAGAGGTATAAAAACTGTCATCAGATGATGTGTTCATCCATACCCCTGATTACAATTGAGGTAAAATTACAAAGGTTCGGATAAAAATAGACATTGATAACAGAAATGAAGAAAACAATTTGGATGAAATCAAAAAAAAAATAACAGAGGAAAATAATTCGGAGGAATATAAACCACTAACAAAAACCACCACAAACACACACATATATGACCAACCGGAGAACTGCATTAGCAGGACTTAAACACAATTGGAATTCCCATCTAGATAAAAAAAGTGCTGATAATAAGTGCTGATTAAAAAGGGCTGATAAAAAGGTCTGCTAATGATCATATATTATGACCTTAAAACGGCACAAGGAGAAATCCATTTTAACACTGCTATCTTCTCATTGATAAAGTCAGCTTCGGTTGGTCGTTTGCTTCGGAAAACATTATTTTATTGAAAATAATTCATTAAAGCATTAGTCTGCCTCCATGGTAACAACTTAAGTTGATCTTTCTGACTCGCATAACATCAATGTTGGTAAGAAGTGCTTATAATGTAACTATCTGAAATTCAACAGACAACCAAATCCGGCAAACGTAATTTGTTGCTATTAATGAGGTGTGTATATGCTCGAGCGAAACTTAATTCAGTGGCTTCGCTAGGTACCACTTCGTGTTTTCTTCAATTGTTGACGCCGGAAAAGGCTAGCCTATAATTTCATCTATTTCCAATCACCGACGCATCACAATGAGACACGAACGGAAATCAGCTATTAACCACGGGACCCAGGCTGGTTCGCATGGAAGTAATTACTGTTTTACCGCACCAAGTATTGTCACTGCCCATAATGCGCATGGAACAGTTGTTAACTGAGTGGTTCACGGGCTTTACTTCCCTAAAAAAGGTCCTCCTGAGCCATAAACCAAGGGGGGGGGGGGAAGTGAAATGTTTCCCATTGGTCCGTAGGATCTGATTAACACAATTATAAAAAGAAAACCACTTTTGATATAAAAACCATATATAGTTTTCTCAAATCACACTACTATATTATACCAATCATACACAATTATAGAAAGAAAACCACTTTTGATATCAAAACCATATATAATTTTCTCAAATCACACCACTGTATTATACCAATCATGTGATATGTTTCACGCATGCGTATTATGGTAAATGACTTTACTTGGTTGCAAAAGAAAAGAAGAACAGTAAAAATTGCCGCCCAGATTTCAGATTGACACATGACGTGCGTTTACACAGCATGCAATATTAAACCGATAAGGTATATATCCTCAACGCTTCTGGATAATTTTTTTGTTTGTCTTGGCACGAATTGGGCGTTCCATGCGCTGTTTATAGGCTGTCATACTCTCGATGTAGGAATCGCTCCCGGCTCCGTGATGTTTCATGGTTAATTACGCTGGCTTCACGCCTCGACGCCTTCAGTCAAACTCACTGCACGCCATATTTCCCTAATCGGTTATTCAAACCTTAGAGCATGGTTGTACAAATATTCGTAAAATCAGAAGTGATATCGCCCTTAAAAAAAAAGTTGGTTCATTATGCTCTATTGAGGACTTCTTCCCCAGGTTGGTTCCATTTAACTTCATTGCATATTAGTTCATAAAAATGGGATTGTTTGATTTTTGGCTGTGGTCATTAGTTGGATTAAGTATTGGGTTCTTTTTCTTGAATTGTGGTTATGGTTTTAGTTGAGATAATAATGGGGATTTTTATTGTAATGACTTTGGTTATGGTAATGGTAATGCTTACGGTTTGGTGTTTGGTTTCGGTGAGGGTGTTGGTTTTCCTATGAAGAAATATTATCAGTGTAATTTTTTGTGCATCGATCCTTTAAAAAAATAAATAAAGGCAAACTGTACTTTTCCATACCTTCTGCTCAGCCATGACGAAGTGCTGAACTGCAGATCTTTTGTTACATTCTTCCCTTTCAACAACTTCATCACCCCTAACGCAACAGAATTTTCTCACCTCTCTTGCATCTCGCAGTATCGTATATAGACGGACAGCTGGTATACATTGCCCAGGGCGAGAACTCCGGGCGCCCCCGGGCGAGTGAAGCTAATTCACGCGGCGGAAAGGGTTTGAATTCATTCGAAATGTAGGTGTTTCCCACTGGGAACCTGATCATGGTATTTTACTCGAAACCCTGAAAAAAAATCCGATCGTTCAATTATTCTATGTTCAATTTCACTATTGTAACCCCACTCCAGAATGATGGGATTTAATCTGTGGAATACAACAATATAATATGACATAAAAAGTCAAGTCTAAAACAAGAAAAGGGGAAATGGAGAAAATGGAGAACGATACAAGAAGAGGTACATATCTATGTTCCTAAAAACATATGTTTGCCAACCCTAAGCTTACCCTAACCGTAATCCTAACCCTAAGGATTTTGGTGGAGCATTGGGAAACATTGAGTACACCCATCAAGAAGAACGAACTGGTTTTCGTTCTCGTCTTATATGTTCGGGTCTTCTCTTCACCACGCTTCTCTTTTCAAGGCCTGCCTTTCGAGTTTTGGTTGGAATACTTGAGAGTCCTTCCCATCTTTTTTTTTCCTGTACAAATTCTTGATTTGTTACCACATTAGAGCGTCACTACATCTCGGTTTCCGGTCGTCTCTCGCTCATACCCGCCCGCTATCGTAGCACAGTTTAATTTCGTTGTGAACTCATTTGATAAATTTTGGACATAAGTCAAGGCAGGTGATTGACTCACTCGCTCAGCCACAGAGACAGCGTTGGTCAGTTGCGCTGACCTCCTGTGTCCGCATCCAGCAGATTACTTCCAAGCGTTCTCGACCTCGCTAATTAGTCGACCCACAAGATCAAACCAAGGTGTTCTTACCTTCACACGTTTTTATGAAAGGGCTTCGAAGTTAAGACCGTTGTATTCCCATAGGCACAAATGATAATCCCTCGCTTATAAAAAAAAGTTGAAAATAGTCTTTACCTCTTACAGGTGATCAAGACATACATCAAATTAAAGCTTAATTTACCATCTTTCACTGTCTGTTCGATTTTGTGGGGGTTAATGAATTACAATTGGGAGTTTTCTCACCAAAGTTTATTACCCATTAAAGCAGTCCTATAGCCCACCGCCTTTTTAAAAATGATCTATCCACTTCCCAACAAAATAAAGTGACTTTCGGTGTCATCCAACATTTTCAGATAGGCCTATGCAAGTTCCAATGACGGTTCAGAGTTTGGACCATTCTGGCCACAAAACTATCTTCGAACAGAAAACAAAACTGACAACATGCAAATCGTGATTTGGCCGGCGTATAAGCAATTTGGGGTCTACTTATGGTCCTTCACTTGTCCCTTAGCGATCACCAGCGTCTTGCATAGAGCGGCTGGGACAAACAAACGGTCGGATTTGCTTAGTCAGAAGTCCCTGAAATGTTGGGAGAGTTCGCCCTTGCGCGCTCACACCTCTACCTGGCCACTTTGCGGCTGCAATCACAATTAACGCCTTTCAAGGAGGTAAATTCCACCCCAGTCAGTCTCCACCTTGTCTTCAGAAATTCAGCTGGATACGACGCCTCGTCATTCTGGTATGAGGATTAAAAACCATGCAACTCGTACGTGGGTATAAATGCATTTAACTGAGGTTACTTGACTTACTTCCATTCACTCGTAATGATAATTGCATTTCGTTTCCTCAGTTTTACCTTCAGAAAGTCTAAATAATAGAGTTCTCCATTTCACACAAGGTTTATGGCATTGTATTATTTTTATGTGTCTGCGGTAGTAATTTTTTGGTTTCTCCATTATTCAAAACTACTCTTAAAACGTTATTTGTTTTACCAGTAAAAAGGCAATTGTACGTATTAGTTTCAAATATCAAATGATTTGAAGACTTTCCAGTTAACAAATTGGGAACTCTTTCCATTGGAACTTTCCAGTGAAGGATATTGTTGGCGACACACGCGTTTACCGTCTGGTAAAATTCACCAGAATTTGAAGAGATCATTTGTGTTTTTACAGCCATCTTATGATGTCAGACCCCGTTCCCACTTGATCCACCAATTGGGGGATCTGATCCACCTTTTGCCAAATTGCTGGATCAGATCCCCCAATTGGTGGATCAGATCCGGCAATTGTGTGTAGTGGGAACGCTAACCGTTATAAGGTGGATCAGGATCAGATCCACCTTTTCTGATCCACCTCTGGACCAGGATACAGATCCCCCAATTGGTGGATCAGATCCGGCAATTGCCGGATCACGATCAGATGGGAACGCAAAAGGTGGATCTGATCCGGCAATTTGACCTGTTAACATCCGCCCGGTGCACGAGTGGCGCGAAAATGTTGCGGTCTCATGAACGAAGAAACACGTTTTCAGGCGTGTAGCTCATGTGAACATTTCCAGCGTATACAACATCCACAATAAACAACCGCTGAACTACGGGCTAGCACCGCGCATGCAAAAGCGCACGTGGTATCCTAAAACTACACTAGGCCTTATTTTTGTTGCGTGTTCGTCCATTACAAAACCTTTTCCATTGGTGAAATTTTACTTATTTTTCCATCCATAAATGACTCTGAGTCCGCACTCACCAAAAGACTTCACTTTGGCACAGAATCATGGAAAAGCTTACGAGTATGCGATGAGAATAGTGCCGATAACGCGGTACGTACGGGGGTGACAAATCTGAAGTATTGATTATAGAAAATTGGAAAATGATGTCGCAGTACATCATGTGACCGTTTCTAACCAATGAGAAGCTTCAGAACCAGGGAATCCCTTATCGATGCATTGGTTTCTGCCGTGATGTCACACAATGAGCGGCTCTGATCTGTTGGATTTCACCTGTTAATTTATGCACGTACGGATCCTCTACGGATCCGTGATTTATGTTGGTGAATTCGCGTAATTTTTGTCGGTGAATTCTGATAGTGCTGTTTGAAAACTGACCCATCCTGGCCGAGCATGCAACCATGCAACAATGGCACTCCCACAGAGCGCGCGTAATTCCGAACTCAGTGACCTTTCGGATCCGACATTTCCGTACGAAAAGGTGGATCAAGCATAAGTGGGAACGCGTCTTGCGGTTTCGTTGCGGTAAGATAACGATCACACCAAAATGCCGGATCTTGATCCACCTTTTTCCAATTCAAGTGGGAACGCGGTGTCAGTGTTTTTGTTCCGCACGCTCTGCGTGAGTAGACTTCTGTTATACATGTAGTGAATTTAGTGTTGTGATAAGAATAACAAAGACTCAAGCTGTGTTACAACTGATAATGTAGTAACCAACCGATAACGTATCACCAACCGATAATGTATCACAAATTGACCGATATTGTATCACTAACCGATAATGTACCAAAAATTGACTGATAGTGTAGTAAAATTTGTATCCGATAATGTATCACGTGTCGACGGATAATGTAACTACAAAATAAGTGTATCCGATAATGTATCACCACGGAACGGATACTGTATCAACCGATAATGTATCAAAATTCAACCGATAATGTATCAGTATGGGGAAAAGGTGTACACAAATGTTTGTTTTATGTCCGATTATCCGCCCCACGTTTTGACCAGGGAGGGGGGTCTGGGCTAGTTGATCACCACCACCCCCATTATTTTGTATTAATTTATAGAAAAAGGGCAGATTTTGAGGTATTTTTTCAAACTTTCCAACCGCCGAAATGTATTAAATAGTACTGAAAAAGGGAGAAAAAAGATACATTATCGGTTAGTGATACAATATCGGTCAATTTGTGATACATTATCGGTTGGTGATACGTTATCCGTTGGTTACTACATTATCAGTTGTAACAAGCTGAAAAGGGGCCAGGATGTGACGGAGGAGACGGAATGGGTTGTGAAGCGTTAGTGTGTACCAATATACGAGGACTCATTGTTCAGAATGACGAATTACATCGGAATTATACCCATGAAGCTGAAAATTGACAGGGACAACTGCAAAATGTTGTACGCTGAATGACCTGACAGTGCACTTTGTAACGCAGATGCAGTAGGCATAAACCAACGACCATTAAGAAAGTAATTATGTGCATCATTATCATCTGCATAATTACCCAGCACACGCGGGATCATGAAGACGTGTGCAATGATGGTTGGGAGGTCACCCCTTAAATATACTCATTCACCGGTTTTGCTATTCCCTTCACGGCGGGGTCGAGTTCGCACCTCGTGCCCACTATTTTATAGAGTGTCTGATGTCCGCTATCCTTCCCCTCGGTAGAGACTCGTTACGGCCACACTCCCCTGGGGACGGTTCGTTAGGTAATTTATTGCTCCGATGCATACGGGATGTGCTGTGGTATACTGCGATAGGTTGTGGTACCGGTGGGGGTAGGGGTTGATAAGTCATTCCACTCTCGTGTTTCAAATCAAAATTATTTCATTAAAGAAATCAGTCATGGCTGTCCAAGCAGGCACGATATTTTTTTTAAGTTAAAGTTAATTCACATAATTTTATATTGTGACAATCCTTTTTTTTCCTTTGAATTCTGCAGTACAAATTCAGTGAATTGAAAACGAATAAATAAATATGCAAATAAAATTAAGCACATTTTAGGGAGTTGCGTTTTGCTTTTAAAGATACAATTAGCATGAGCAGAATAAGGTTGATAGAAGTTGAAAATAAAACCTGGATATTTAAAATATAAATCCAGTACTAAACCAGAAAGCACTCAGATTGCGCAAACCTCAGCCAAGGCTAAACAATTCCCCGCCATATTGTCAGTACACTCAAAAGAAATACTCGCATAAATGGTGAAGAATCCTTAAAAGAAAATCCTGTATCCAGACCCAGATCCGGATCACTTCCAAAATCTAATCGATGTGTACTTGTACCAAGGACCACCCCTTAAAGAAATGTTCATGCAAATCAGTCCTTAACTTTTGGAGTTATCATGTTAACAGACAAACCAACCAACCAACCGACAAACTAACCAAATCCGATGAAAACATAACCTCCTTGGCGGAGGTAATACGTAAACATCGATACATTTGGGGGCTGAGGGTCCTTACTCGCAGCTGAAGCTGACTTGCGAAGGATGCGGTAACAACGTCAACTTGGTCGAGCTGAAGGCATGTAATGGCGTGTGATAAAAAGTGTGCTTTTCACAGATGGAGGAAAGCCGGGTAGTCCGTAGGAAGAAAACAAAACAAGGGACAACGGTACTCGCCTATGACCCGAGTTGGGAATCGAACCCGGGCCACAGCGGTTGGTGGCCAGCGCTTCACATGATCACGTAACTAGATATTAATGCCGCAGATGAGTCATCTGTAAATTGATGAAAACGATTGCTGCAATACTTTGCGCCTTGTGATCAGTTTATAACGTTTGTAATAATTATTCGTTAGCTGATGAAGTCGTTTGTCCGATGAGCGTTTGAACACTTCTCAAGTTTATTCACACAAAGAAATGGTGTCCCGATGCCCTAAACTTGTA
Organism: Patiria pectinifera; assembly: GCA_029964075.1. Taxonomy (NCBI): domain Eukaryota; kingdom Metazoa; phylum Echinodermata; class Asteroidea; order Valvatida; family Asterinidae; genus Patiria; species Patiria pectinifera. The sequence continues at coordinate 8,698,285 of CM057150.1, forward strand.
AATTGTGTCAAATGATTGTGCGAATTCGCTAGGAGCCCATGGCTAAATAGAGACACTTCAAATATTGTTGAAAACAAGGTATGAAACGACGGAACCTGAAGTCTCGCCCGCTGGCGAAGTAACGGCCAGACGGGTGTCACTTTCACACCTACTGGGAAACCATGTGCTATCCATCAGGTGACGAACGCGGGATATCGCGCGCGTTAAGTCGCCGCGCAGAAGACCCCATAAAAGAGAAGCACAGGATAGTATTTCACTCGAGGAACAATGTCTCAAATGACAATTTATTTTATGTTCAGATGGGGCGAGTTACAGGCTGCTGCAGATATTCCTTTGTTCCCTTTTGGTTCTGCATATTATTAAGCATTATTTAACACCTTAAAAAAATGACTGTTTTCTCTCCGATTCCTGCATATGCGCTCACATTGATTAAACCTAAAATCTTAAAATACAATAACGAAATAATATCATAAAATGGCATCGAATGTTGAGAAAGTGTTTTTCGCGATAAAGATCAGCATTTGGTATTTTGGCAGTTTTGCTAAAATAAGTCATGTTTGCAATGCTTTTTTAACATGATTTTTTTAATTATTATTTGAAATTAAGTGTTAGCAACTTGTTTCCAATTCGGAGCAATTTCTCATGAATTCCAGCTACGGTCTGAATGTAATTTATTTGTAATAAATCTAATATTTTTAACTGGTAACCACACTTTGTTTCCTTGTAATTCAGGCGGTAGTGTCCGGTGGAAACCAGCTGCCAGGAACTTTTCATCTTCTATACAGATTTACCCTTAACCTTTCTTACAGACCTTAGTCTAATTAGCTTTCATTTCCCTCCACTGATGCCAGCAGTTAGAGGCGCCTCACCGGGGAATATCGTCATCGGCACCACCGTCTTCCCGGCAGGGCGACGGGGCCAGAAGTGCGCCAACCGGGTGATGGCCGACCCGCGCACCACCCGGCCTGGTCAGGTCATGTCGGGGTGTATGAACGCAGGCACCACGGCCTTCGGTACGGTACATGTACAGTGAGCTAGGCGATGTCTAACCCCGCTGCAAAAATCCCAAATGCCAGCCGTGTCTCGCAAAGCTATGGTGGCCCTGAAGGGACATCGCATATCGTAAACGTGTGCGCATACGTATGCGATGTCGCGAAATTTATCGCAAATATGTGCGCACACGTATGCGATGTCGCGAAATTTATCGCAAATATGTGCGCACACGTATGCGATGTCGTGAAATTTATCGCGAATATGTGCGCACACGTATGCGATGTCGCAAAATTTATCGCGAATATGTGCGCATACGTATGCGATGTCGCAAAATTTATCGCGAATATGTGCGCACACGTATGCGATGTCGCAAAATTTATCGCGAATATGTGCGCACACGTATGCGATGTCGCGAAATTTATCGCGAATATATGCGCACACGTATGCGATGTCGCGAAATTTATCGCGAATATATGCGCACACGTATGCGATGTCGTGAAATTAATCGCGAATATGTGCGCACACGTATGCGAATTTGTTTGCAATGTCGTGAATTTTATTGCATACCTTGTCGCATACCTTTCAGTAAAATTCCAACTGAACTGGGGAGTTGTAGCAGCTAGTCTGGAATCTAGACGTACTGTTAGATATAAATAGGGTCTGACTAATAAACCTGTCGAGCGCAAACTTGCTACTTGCGCATCTTTGAAATTTGCGCGCGCAAGTTTGAAACTCACGTGGTGTCCATGATTTTAGGTCTTAATTGAAGGCTGGTATTGTTGTGAGTCTAAAAGTTAACTTCGCATTTCTGACTGGAGTTACCCAATTTTAGCATGGAGCAACACAACTGATGTTTATGAAATATTGACAGATTAGCTCAATGATATCTTATGTACACAAGAAGACTGGAGTGAAAACTTCAACATTTATTGAAGACACAACATATGAAAAGGTTCACATCATTGGTAACATAAGGTCAATTACTTTCATATGAAAGCTTTTGCTTGTCGGAAGGGATCAATGAAACAATCATATTAGAGTACATGTATCAATAGATCACAGTAATTTAACAAGTTAGTATGAGAATTTTTTGGAAATCTGCTTGGGAAGAAAACTAATAATGTCATCCAAGTAAAAATTCCAATTGTGAAAAAAATATCAATCCTTTACATTTTGAGTCTACCCTTTTACCCTGCCCTTTTAAGATTTGAAGATGATGAAACAAATTCCATATTTGAATAGTTGTGTTTACTACTGCATGTTTTTGAAATTGGAGTTTACTTAATAAAAATGCAGAGCCCAATCTTAAGGTCTAAATGTCATTTTTGTTTTTTACTATTATGAGTTATTTAATTTTAAGAACATCAACTATTTTTACATAAACATCAAAACTATTCCTATCATTACATAACCCCACTTACATGAAATAGTTTTTTGAGATCCTGACAAAACTTCATGTATAATTTTTTAACCTGTCACACGGGCAGATTTTCCCACTCCGTGGTTCAACTGAAATCTTGTTAACTTTCTCATTACCATACAAATATGTACAAATTTTAATTACATTTTTCAGTCTTTCAGGGTGTAGCCTAAAATTGGGCTATGACAAGTTGCGAGGGATTAGCAAGCTATATATGGCCTTGAACCAAGGCTAATCTCAAGTAAAATCCACCCAAAAAAAAGCAATAAGAAGAACACATTCATTACAATCAATAACACAATTTCCAGACACTATTGAGGACTTGGTAAATAGGAACAAAACACATTTCTGTTCAGGTGCAATTGCAATGGTGGCAATTTATATTCTGTCAGTTATGAGTTCTTTTAACTCCGCAAAAAGAGTGACAGCATCCGCAGGTGTTTGTGGCATGGTCAAACCATTCTCCGTCATTAGTGTTTGAGCAACTTCCTCAAATTCGGCAGTGCATCCATTTTCGGCAACAGACACACAGATGACATCATCAATTGCATCAATGTCATCTCCTTGAACTTCATGTCTGTAGTCGCGGGCACCTATGAAAATAATAACATGCAGCATTCATTGACATTAAATTGACAATAAACAGTTAAATTTACAATAAACAGTTCCATGCCAGTGAAACATAGCCAGTAACTGGTGAGAATCTCTCTCGACTGTCCCAAAATGACAATGCTATGGTGCATTTGATTTCCTCAGCCAAGATTTCTGATAGAGTGCCCCTGTATGAACTAAGAGCACGTCTACGTATCGTCAAGATTGAGGAAGAAGTCAGATGGGGTAGACTGCGCTGGTATGGGCACATCCAGCGCATGAGTGATGAACAAGAACTACAGGTAGAGAGCGTCCGTCCACAAGGTCGCAAGAAAGCACTGGATAGACAACGTCCCAGGACCGGGAGGCATGGAGAAATGCCATCAGACCAGGCCGACATGACCACAAATGTGTCCTACCCTCGACTTCGGGGAACAAGTCTTACACAATACTTTATTTTAAAGGAAATTAAACAAGTTGAAAATGCAAATTAAACATACCATGATGTTGTGGGAGAAAAAACATCATATCTGGCTTCCCATGAGGACCTTCTGACATTTTGCAATGTCTGATGTGGTGTTCATTCCACAATCTGCCAACTCGATGAAGTTCTCTGCGTAGTAATTTTGTGAAACAGAACCGTACACATTCTCTGGAAATGAAAAAGATTAACATATTGTATTAGACATCTATCTCATCTCTTGTCGGGCTTCCATATCACATCTCCTTTTAAACAGTGTATTATCATACTGTGAAGTGATTTCATGAGTCGATACAATGATGTTTCATGTACACAGACTTGTGCATGATTCTCCAGAAACATAACTGCAATGTAAAATAAATTAGATAATAAAAACACTCCTCCTCATTGGCATAACACAAGACAATTTCATCTTACTTTTCCCAGAGGCAGGAGTTGTCAAAGGCTCCACTATAAACCAGGTCCTTGAAGAGACTCAACCAGTAATTCATGGCTCCCTGCCTCATGCTGCCCCACCAGCGTTCAATTCTCTGGAGAATAGAGAAAATAAAGATAAATGCTCTCGAAAATAAAGTAGTGATGGCACAAACAGGCTTTTGGACGACCAATAAGAAAAAAATATTACTTGATGATAAATACCGATAATTCTTGGTGACTCAAATTATGCACTGCTTAACAATGTGTTATCAAATCAACGTACCACATGTTTTATGACATTTATCAAAATCACAAAGTAATACAATTAAAAAAATTGTAATGCGCCACAAGACATCATGGTGAAAAGGCTTATTCTACGAGTATTCAAAATGCTTAGGCTTAGATAAAATGCAACAACTGCCCTATGAACTTTTAATCCTGCATCTTCAAGTATCAAAAACAATAAGTAATGATTTTTTTGTTTCACTGAAATGAGTTGCTTTTCACATTTACCTGATTTGAGGTGGATTTGCCGTACATGAAGCTCTTGAAGTCAGAATGGTCATCATTGTCATGGTAGCGAAAGGCAATCTGAATGTCTTCTATAAGAGTGTTCTCAGTCCCACGATCAGTCCTGATTATGTGTGGTACCGCTGAAATGTAGATGGTAAGAATGATCACATGCATCAAACCTTAAATGTATGCAGAATGTCATAAGTTTACATACACGAGAGGTAAACATTTAAAAAAAACCACAAGAATAAATAAACAAAAAAATTAAAAAATACCAAAAACTAACGATGTGCACAGACAATCACGCTGCGCTATATCGGCTCTGTTATAAGCAAAAAAATAAACTCATGTGTCCCATCACTCCCAAACGGCGATCAGCCGCCGTCAAAATCCACTATCCCCGAGACTAGGCCCAAAACATGCGAGGCGACTTGTCTCAACGGTCGACTTGTCTTTCCATTTATCGCACACACGGTCGACTTGTCTCAACGGTCGACTTGTCTCAACGGTCGACTTGTCCCGAGTCGAGTTGTCTCAACGGTCGACTTGTCTGACCCCCCCCCTGTAACCTGGTAACGACTATTACTATGAGTATTGCCATAAGTTATGGCATAACGTTACCATCCTCCAAGTTTGTTTTGTCCGAAAATTGGGCAGAACCTTTCAGAAAGGTTCTGGCTTTCTTCAACTTGCGTTAATAAGAATAAGAGTTTCAATATATTGTATAAAATTCAAAATAAGTTAATAACTATTATACTAACCATTGTACCGGTGCTCATTTTCGTGAGAACAGTCCGACGATTGTTCGCATGGACCTTTGTCTTGTGATATGATGCTGTACCATCACCCTGTGGCTGGCCGGCTAGAGATGACCTTGGCCACGCTGAAATGTAACTGCTTGGTACCCAAGCTCCTGCCTTGAAGTATCTTGGGTATACAAAATGGGACCAGGGCCACTTGCGGACTCCCTAGGTCACTAACGAATTGCCCGCAAAAATGACATCACCCCAAAGGTATGCGACAAAGGTATGCAATAAAATTCACGACATTGCAAACAAATTCGCATACGTGTGCGCACATATTCGCGATAAATTTCGCGACATCGCATACGTGTGCGCACATATTCGCGATAAATTTCACGACATCGCATACGTGTGCGCACATATTCGCGATAAATTTCACGACATCGCATACGTGTGCGCACATATTCGCGATAAATTTCACGACATCGCATACGTGTGCGCACATATTCGCGATAAATTTCGCGACATCGCATACGTGTGCGCACACATTCGCGATAAATTTCGCGACATCGCATACGTATGCGCACACATTCGCGATAAATTTCGCGACATCGCATACGTATGCGCACACGTTTGCGATATGCGATGTCCCTTCAGGGCCACCATACAAAGCGTGGTAATTTGTGGCGTTGGTGCTGCCAAGGGCCCATTTAAAGGAGCTGCTCGGTTGACAATGTTAGTTTCTGGTAAAGCCATACGCAACAGTGCGCACTCCAGGAAATTGTGTACCGTTAGATACTTGGTCAACTTGGCAGGCTGCTGAACACAGTGCTAGTGATTACGTAAGCCCCAAATTATTTGCTTACGAAATACAAATGTGGGAATATGTTGCGTAAAAAGAGTTACCAAACAGACATCAATGGACATAATTGCTTGTGACGTGTTCGATGGTGTTTTTTGTTGTTGCTCAGAATGCTTAGCAAAATACCCCAAAAGGGTATCAATCGAAAACTTGTGCAGGGATTTGAACGGACTTCGATTTCCTTTTGTTGGTAAACACATTAATGCTTAGCATCTTTTTATCAGCTGAGCAGCTCCATTTATTTAGGCCCTGATGTTACGAGGCAAAGCCATTTTGTTTATTTCTGAGTATCATGCTCCTGGCTGCTCCTTCAGACTGGCACCAGTCCTTCCAGCGTTTTCAGCTGTCACGTGTGGTGTCTGTGTGTGGCGTTATAGAGGTCTCCATCGGGCGGTGAACGCGAAGGACTACATGCGCGAATCACCTGAAATAAAAATCACACTTCAAGTATTTCTAATAACTGATGGATGTAAAGAAGACAACCTTAATACCCCAGCACTTTATGATAATCTACTCTCGGAGTACCTTTTTTATGTCTAAAAGAGTTCACCGTGTCCTTTGTCCAACATAATTGTCATTTTAGAGATACAACAGGCATAGCTTTCGCACACTCCGAACGATGTTAAGACTACATGTCAAACCTCTAGGCTCCTTTTTGATGGAAGTGTCATCTTGACCGTTCATATTGTGTGAACAATGAGACTGTGTGTTTTCAAACGTTTACAGAGGCTGTCCAGAATCCTGATGTATATCTTTCACGTCGGCGTGCGTCAAAATGGTCTCGTGAAACCGCTGGATTCAATTTCTCTACTGCTGAATTCAGAGTTATCTTGCTGTTTTGATTTTCTATTGCAGGAAGTATCTAATTTCTGCGCATACCCAAGTCCGAGTCCAAGCCCGAGTTCAGCGGAAAAAGGGCCCTACTCGAGTTCGTGTACTCTTAAAAGCTCGGGATCAGACGACCCGGAAACCGGATCAGACGACCCGGAATCCGGGACATTGTCCCGGAGTCTGAGTCAGCCGACCCGAAGTCCGGGTCAGGCGACCAGGAGTCTGAGTCAGGCAACCCAGAATCGCATTGGGGTCAGCTGTGACCTGACTGTCTTCGAGTTCAATATTTAAAACAAAAATGTGCAGTTTAAAGTGGCACCTTTTTTATACTGGTTAAATGGGCCGAAAAAAGTGACTCCAGAAAGTGCCACTTTGAACGAGAGAATTTCCAGTCAAGTCTGACTCTGTTGATTCCGAGCGAATCTTACCCGAGGCTTTTAAGGGCTTGTCCGGTCAAGAGTCCTGAAGCACCAAAGTGAAACAATGCCGACAAGCGCTTTGAAATCATCTTGTTTTCATCTTGTATCCATTAATTATTGCTAGTCCTACCGGGAACCAGTAGAGAGTCGGTAGTGATCGGCACCACCTCGTACCCCTCGGGCCGACGCTCGGCCGAATGCGCCCGAATGGTTGCCGAATCCAAACCAAAACGGCCTAACCGTGCCATGATGCGATGCATGAACGCGATGACCACCATCTTAGGTATAGTATACTGCAGTATGTCTGCCCGCCTAGCTCGTGGATGTGTTTTTCAGTTGTCCCGTACCCTCTCGTGTGTGTGTCGCTCGTTATAGAGGTCTCCATAGGCGCGATCAACGCGAGTGAACGACCGCGAAGTCGAATTATTTTACTGACAACTGACAAGTACTGACAACACGTGTCGACATATTGTTGAATATTTTTTGAAATTGTTAATGCTTTGAAACCATTTTAATCATAAATCTAGAAGGAGACAACAACTTATTATTTGTAATATTGGAAAAAGAATTCTGTATTATGGAATCGTTTCTCGCCCACGATGATTTTGAATTACTCTTGTAATTACATAGAGGTGAATGGACCGTAATCGATAGCTGCCAGGATAAATTGTGCACACTTTTGTATTTTGGTATGATATGTAGCTCCACAGATGACTAAAAAAACTCTTAGCCTAACCATTGTTTGCAGCCATTTGCGATTACTTCATATGTAAAGAGTATTACGCTTACAAAACAAACGCAAGACTTGTCTTTACCACTTCATCGAAGTATCAGCGTGGTGTAGGCCTACTCAGCACTGCCCGAACGCCTGTTATTAAAAATTCAAAGCTCTTCAAGGTTCAAGCTGTCATTACAACCTCCTGCTTAAGGCTACATTGGCAGACGTCTCCACCATCACTCAACCACAAAGCATGCCGGAATCGGCTGGCCATAGCCTGCACTGTAAAAGTCCGGGTCAGTTTGACTCAAAATCCGGGTGATAATTTACCTCATACCTTTCCGTGTCAAAATGACCAGACAAAGTGTCATTTTGACCTGAATTAGTGTCAGGTCAAACCTGACCCCGATTCCGGGTTAAATCTGACCCGGACGTTTTAGAGTTACCTCGGTCATTGTTTGGAAAAAAAAGAGGAAATTTATAATGTTTTTCGGTTATTATCAAGAACATATCTGTTTTTGTGTATTTCAATTCTCATTGGTAATGAATCTGATTAAGGTTTCTGCATATAGGCACTTTAGCTCGGAATCCCGTAGGAACCCACGATGGGAGAAGTCTTAAAAAATGCTTGTATAGGTAGGAGGAAGTCTTAGGAATTATATCTCAGGGAAACAAAGGGAATCAGATAGGGAGTGGAAACCAAATCTGCAAACCACGGGCTTAATTGGATGGTATTTGAGCTAGGTTATGGAGATGGCAGGCGAGAAGACTACCACTGTGCAAAGCCGACTCCCCGCCTGCTCGAGTGAGATATTAACTCCAACAAACAGTCGTAGGCTAGACACCGTATTTGACCAGGTACCCTAAACTGTTCCGTTGCTCTGTTCAAACACAGTGGCACCGACCTCGCTGGTTATTGGCACAGTTTCTGTGCCGGAGGACGCCCTCACCATGAAGTGTTTGGCCAAGTTGCTGCGAACCAACACCAGCATGCCCGGCTGGTACGTGGACGAATGCCGCAAGACAACCACAACGGCTCTAGGTAGGGACGGGGTCGGCAATGGCGGGTTGAACTCCATGACATCCCCTCATTGACAAAATAAAAATCCTGACTGTTCAATTTGACAAAGTGTAATTATATATCAAGCATGGTGGTTTTGAAGCAGTTAAACCAGTTCAAACAATTATACCAGTTGAAAAACAGTTACAAATTTCATGTTTAACTGGAATTTTCAACTGAGGTTAGAAAACTCTCAAGCGTAGGACCAGCGCTTTCTTTTGGTAAGGTGTTAACATTAGTCAATAGAACATTTAGCGCGCACGTACAACCTACGCGAGTAGGAGCACGGTACCACTTAAATAATGACCTCTAACTGTGGTTGCCAGCTTTGTAAAAAACGGGAGAATTTTCTGTGCAATTGGAAGCCGAAGGGCTCAATGTTCATGCGTAATGCTGATTTCCCCGTCCATGTTTTGGACAACTTGTTGGTACCCCATATGTTGCAAATCGCTCAATACTTTACCCGCCATTGAGGCCCCGTCTGGGGCATGATGCTATGCACCGATGTCATCTACACTTCATCGCACTAACGTCTAACATCTTCGAGTTTGAACTAACATTTTTTTCCTATCTACCAATGCAAGAGTTAATTTGTAATTATTATTATTATTATTTACTAACTAAAGATCCATTTTCACTAATACATTGTACTTATATGCACTAATTTGTTAAAGTTTGTTTAAGAACGTTTAACTAATTTTGTTGCTCACGAAACTCACGATTAACACTTTTGGTTATTTTGCATGACCATTATAATTATCGTATTAATCTGGCACTAAGCTCGCAGCACCAACACACTAATGATTGTATATAATAGCCCGTGTGTCGACTAGGATTTGAACATTATGTAAACCACTCTTTCGAAAATAGAAATAAAGATGTATTTCTTGTTAGGACTGTTCAGATCATACGACTTTTAACTATTGCGTTTCATTTGCGTAATCTTAAGACACACCATAATGTTGAGAGACGTCGCTCCTTTATCAGGGCGAAATATTGCAAAAGTAGTAGGCTAAACTTTCTTAAAAACAATTGGCCAAAAATATGAGGTTATTACAATTCAGTCAGATAACTGTTTCAAGTCAAATTGGAAATTGTCCAATGACAGAACGATGTTTGCAAACATTGGGACGATAATTCTAATGAGCATCTTATAATGACACTAAGAACATGAGATAAAAACAAAACAAAATTAAGAACACGTTTGATCAACCATCTGTTTTACAAATTTAACAGTAAGTCCTGTTGATATTAATATGATTTATTCCTATAGTAAATCAACTTGAGTTCATCTATTCGGTTTCAATTCATTTTCAATAACTTTGACATTTTACGACCTTCCCAGAGATGATCCAATCAATGACAACTAAAGAAAAAAAAAACGCACTCGAGTAAACCCTCAATTCCCAACGGTTATGAAATGTGCATTCATAGCTGACGCCTTTGATGTCATAGCCTTATGCCGTACTCATCATTTATTCATGCGCGTGGAATATTATTACTGTTAGATTGTTTACACTATAATTCCAAGGCGGGCTTAAATACAAGCCAATTCCCTAGGGAAAAATTAGTGACGCTATTTTCTCTAAAGGATCCCGTCTGATGAAGTGCTGTGGAGATGATATTTCGACAATCAAATAATACCAGTCGTCATCTTTGGCTATTAGCCAAATGTGATATTCAAGACATTTCTTGTTTTAGTTCGGGGTTTATGTTGATTAAGGGACATATAAATTTACGATATTTAGGTGAAATGATAATCACGAATAATGTTTGCGTCAATCCCGGGAATTGATTTAAGAAATAACTCAGTAAATGACCGCATTATTGTAGGGCAAGTTGACAAAATTATCGTCACTCTGGTTTTCTTGCAAGGTATTTTTCTTTTTAAATAGCGTTTATGAGGGAGTTGGACCGTTAACAAAATCGTAGACGTAGGATAAGCACAGGATCTTCACACACTATAATAAGGATCGCTTCGGACTACTATTTATTTGTTTAGTAATAATATATCAATTCAAATATTGGTTTTCGCTGTTTTCGCAAAAATCTTTGTTTTTAAGAATATATATATAAAAAAAAAACATTTGGGGGTATTTACTTCTAGTGAACGAATTCAAGTGTATTGTTTAGCTGGAACGTTAAGACTTATTGTAAAGTTGGTATTTCGAAATCTCTGAAATAATACCAAAGACGAATGTTAGGAATAAACTGCGATATGTTGTTTTGGAAGCAAATCTGAGAGTGATCAGAGTGTTTTTGAAATTGGTATTGATCTTGACGTCACCATTTCGTATTTGTTTGGCAAATTTCGACCTCAATTGTCACACTGACACTAACATCGGTCTGTCATGTGTAAAACAAATTGATGTGTAAAATGATCGAATGGAGAGAGATGCACCATTGGTCTTTCCCGGCGACTCGCACCCATGCAGACCTCTATAACATCCAAATGTTCGTCATTATAGCTCGGAATGCTCCGTCTACTAACACGCACCGCCAAGGCACACTAACCATAAAACGTGCTCGTCTGTCGCCTCAAATATTGTGTATTTTTGTTCACGCCAGCCGCACCAACTATTTTGTACTAATACAGTTTTTATCAAAATTTGCAGTTCCTCAATGTGCTTATATAATGCATTGTTTGTATCAAAGTGTTTTTATGGTAAGTGTAATTTGTCTTTGATGCATGACAATTCTTTTATGCAACTAAACAATTTTCATATTCCGGCTCTAACATTATATATTAAGTCGTTAGATGAATGCATCACCTACAATACATGTATGACAGCAAGGTGCATGGCCGTTTTCCAAGTTCCGATTTCGTCTCGGTGTCTAACTTCAGTCACGTAGTATGGCAATGGAGCCGGAGCCGGAGACGATTGCCGATGCCGGGGTTTGGAAAACGGCCTTGGATTCACCCAAGCAACGAAATATAAGCATTAGGCCAGTTCTGTGTTCGTTTCTATATGTTAAACTGTGGAATGAAGGACAGGAATTAGTCTAGAATGCAAATTCGTACCTCACTGGTTCTCGTGTGTTATAAGTATGTGTTGAGTGTTATTGTTCACCAGGGGAGTGCCCCGCGGGCCTTAACATTGACAGCATTGTACTCGTAACCCAATGGATTACTCGATAGCAACTTGAAGAGTTTGTTTTAATATACATTTAGTATTTTAAAAATGATGTCAAGTAATACCCGACTTTCATTCTAAATGTTTGGATGTTTTAATAGCACCCGAAGCTAGAAAAACCAAGCTTAAGATATCTGGTAAATTGAATGAAAAAGTAAAGTAGCACTTAAATAACGACTAATAAAACTAAAACTAAAAGTTTGAATCAGCTGTTTTTTTTTTAGCCAAGCAGTTGTAGATGCGGAAGTTTATGCAGACTTTGAGTTTTATTCATTAAAGTTCTACCTTACGTAGGCCTATTTCCATGTTATTTTCCTGACTAACATGGCTAGCTTGGTACATTAAAGTGTGACTTCTTGACATTATCGCCAATTGTCTTATCGAATCTTTAGTTACGTGCACTGCCAGAACAAATAAACTCGAGGAGAAGTTTGTTGACTGATTTTCAAACTACAAACGGACCCCTTGCTCTGAATATGTACATCGTTAGAGCACACCGCTTGTGAAAGTCATGACGTCAGCTTAACTTTATATTCGATTTCTGTATACAGAGGCTAAAAGACTACTGTATAATTCCTTGGGGGAGTGGCGGCCAATTCTAACACCGCTAATGCTTGATGTAATAACGATCGATGTCCACATTGGGATTGAATTGCTGATAATGAATTTCCCGCAACAAAAATAATGAAAGTCCACACTAAATTGATATGAATTGCTTCCGAGGAGTCGTCATCGTAAATTGTCCGGAGCGGAACGCGCTGGCAACACCCGGTGAAGGACGCGATGATGAGACGCGCTGCATTCAAGCAGGCGAGATGTGTAAATCCATTTCTAGTTTGGTCACGATTTGTTGCAGCCGTTTGGAAGACGCTAGCGTTGCCTGTTTGCTGGCCGTGAGGTGACAACCCGGTCTAGATCGTGTGGGCAATGGATGCTACGTGCTCCGGATGATCACTTAGAAGCTTGAGTTTTCAAAAGGCATAATTGCCGTACTGTACGTAACCTTGCTATATGGCTTGACTATGCCTCAGCCATATACACAAAGAATATCGAGTTAAAAAAAGAAGATCAAATTCGAAAAAAAGAAGAAATTATTTGTTTAAAAACAAAGCCCGCTAAGTCAAAGTCAAAAAGAAACCTCACTTTCTCTTGTTTTTGGTAAGAAAATGATCCAACAAATAATTAACGATATCATTTTGAAATGATCGTACAAATTGATTTATTTTTTGATAAAGTTAGTGCGATAAGAATTTACAATCTTTACGAAACGTCACAAGTCTTGAGCATTTTCACAAATTGCTATCGTAGTTGTTGGAGACAATAAATGGCGGCAATTTTTTTTGGGGGGGGTCCTTTAAATGATACAACCGACCTTGGGGCTCACGGAGCTACTAAGTACGTACGATCATCAAACGATATTTACTGAGCACACACAGGTTATCATGGACAATACTCTGACGACTTCCTCAGCAAATTAATGCTTAGCAAGTCATATGTTCCACTTAGCAGCCACACCAAATTGTGCACTGATCGAAGCGAAGTGATGCGACATCGGATCAATGACAAAAGCAATATTTGATCTCAAAAGCTGAGCCGGCTTGTGTTTTTCAGTGAAGCAATCTTAGGAGACAGGCTAAACTAGCAATTTACATGCAAGAACAAAATTGCACAAACAATGAGAAGCTAAGCCACGTCATTGCAAAAAGGCAAGCCACACGAACCCAACAAGTAGACTCTGCCTCATCACTTGTCATCCGTTAATTTGCAGTGAGTCAGATGGACGTAGCGCCATTACCCCGACCTCCTATTAATGCGCGACGCGCGCCCTCCGCGGCGCTAACGACCTACTCGTTATCATCAAATGCTGTTAGGACACCTGCCCGTCCCGTAATTACCTCTGCAACTTGTTTTACTTTTCTGCCTCATTTTTTGCTTGCTTTTCTGTGCACGTCTCAATTACAGTCTTTAGCTTTAATTTTTGATGTGGCTCTTTCGCGATTCGCAGAACCATTTTATGGTTCGCTACTGCGTTGCCTATTTATGGACGTGTCTGTATATACTTTGGAGAATGATGCATTAAGTTACCTTTAAAAGCTTTGGGCCGGGCAATATGAATTCGCTTTTGTATCGATGTTTTAAATGTTTGATAAATTGGTTGCTTGATTGTTGCTTGAGTGGAAAGGCTCGTTTCTTTAATTTCTCTAAAAGTAACTGCTTCTCATGAAGGGCCTCTTTTGTTTAAATTTTAATGGTGATTGAGTGCACGATAATTGCATATTTTTTTTTTCTCGTAATTTGAGCTTTCTCTTGTCTCTTCGGAGATCTCCGTTATATCTGTATGTGTCACCCGCTTGATTTTGTCTACATTTTAAACAAATTCAAATTTGTTTTCTTTTCTAAGAATACATATTTGTATTAAGCCACATCTGAAGTATTAAATGTTTTAGTTTTAACAGTTATCTTAAACATTTGCTGACGTTAATATTGTCTGTAGATCTTACATTTAGTCGCAATGTTTGTTCAGTTTCCTTTGAAATGTGTATAATCCTTTGTCTTTTTTTCCTTCATTAATTTGTTTGTTTCGTTAATACATTGCTTATTTCCTTCAATCACTTGGAGGTCTCTTGTGATATGTTGTTGGACTGCATTTTGTGAATGAATTTCACCCGTTACAAAACCAATTGTTTTATGAGTATTATTTGTTATTAGTCGTTAACGATTTTCTTGTATTTTTTTTATTCCCATGTAATTGACGAATGTGCATGAATGGTAAATGACAGTTATTTTACTTGTTTTACTGACTGATCTCTCTTTTTCAATCACGATTTCCCATTTTCCCCTCTCTGACTATTGCACTGTCTAAGAAATGGTTAAGAATAGTGCCTAAAAAAACACCTGGTGCCTACATATTTTTTTAGACAATTCGAGCATAAGCTCATTAATTTGACTAAATCTCACACGACTTCCCGGTGCATCGGTACACTTTATTCCATGTATTTCTAATCAATTTCGTCTCAACACGTCTGAAGCAAATAGGTTTATCGAATGATTTTAACTCCTTAAATGTCATATAGCGACATTGACACTTTTGAATTCGCAGAAGATAAAATCGTCCATCATCTTTAAGCTTTTTAAACATCCCTTGAAAATGCAATATGACGCAAGCTTTTATATTATTCTCCCAGTGGTAAAATTCCTTAGGAGGAACATGATCAGATACAATTTGTTTAATGAAACAAAAGCAAAAAAAAAAAAATCGAAACCCAAAGCAACGGGGTATTTGCAGATTCATATAACAAAAATCTTTAACCGTCTGAATTATTTAACAGAACTGAATGCATGGTGTCAAATGTTCCTAAGGGTTCAAAAACTACTCCATGTTAGGATAAACAAAGGGGATATTAATATTCACAGCCAACATCTTATACCCCGACGCTGGGTACAAACAGCGCTTAGGGTAGCCAAAAAAATATGGCGACATTTCCAAGCAAGCTTCTGAATCATTTATAAGGTCGACCGTTGGTTGCAGCCATACAATACCCCCCTCGGCCCTGAAACCTGTTCCCTCTGATATCACATTTAATAGCCAATTAAGAGACTTTTCACAGCACCGAATGTCTTCAGAGCTTCATACTTATTCATTAGATGGCATTTCGGTGTTTTTTTCCTCCGAACAATCACACATTGACACCGAGGTGGACTATAAGGTGACAGTGCCTAGCGCGATAGGTTAGCCCGGCGGGCTCCCGACCGGCGGCAACGGGCGAGCGTGCACGCTCGACGCGGTCCAAGGTTTCGTGGGCGTGAGTCCCAAAAATGCGGAGCGTGGCTCTTCTTCTGGTTCTCTGCTTATAAAAAAAAACTTTCGTCAGTTCTTATAAACATTAAGTACATTTTATATCGACGTTTTTGCTTCTATGAGCAAGTCTTTCCTCTTTAAATTAAACAGTCCAATTATATTAGAGTACAAAATCTAAGTGCGTGCACATTTCTAGATCTGTCCCTTATTCTTTTACTTTTTTTCTCAAGAAGACAACTGTTCCGTTTTACACGTTAAGTACGATAATTTTTCTCTTTCGAATTTATGGTGAGCTAAACAGGTTGAAACTCTCAATACTTCCCGGCGTGGCAGATGAAAAGAATGCCCCTTCTTTTGGCCGTGATCGTTATTCTTCTCATTATTAATTAATTTGAGAAGGAATTCGAGTAGATCTTATCCGTTGCGGGTAACCTAGTTTGGTTTTTCGTAGGTTAATCAAACCACAGTAACAATGAATCCACGAAGGTCTATCCATGCCTCAGCAGCAAAGCAAAACCATTACCATCAAACCCCGCCTCAACAAGGTTTACTAAAAAAAACCTTTGTGATATGTTTTCCTTGAAAAGTTGTACCCCTGAATTAATTTATATCACGTACTTAAGATGATGTCTACTAACTTTTTAATTTTGGCTTCATAAATTCTAACCTGACGCCTTTTCCACTTTGAAGCACGGTCTACCGCACTAACTGCCGCTGGTGTATTTAGCACTCGCTTTCTGTTGCCTTACAAATGCTTTGTCAGCGCGTCCCGAAATACCCTTAACTTTTATATTTTGCGCGGCTCTTGCATCGGCGCGTAAACACGTACCGTCATTAGGCCAAGTAAAAAAAAAATGTTTAAGGTCTTGCCTTTTTAAAAAAAAATGGGAGGAGGCAAATTTTGTTTTCAAAATGGCCGCCGACCCATTTTGCAAAACGACCGACGGGGCTATTTTTCGAGAAGGCCGCCAGCTTTTTTTTTAACTGGCCGCCAATGGGACTCAGGAAATGACATATCAGCTTTATATGGGCTAGATGCAACATTCAAAGACGCCAACATGGTTACACTGTGCACATTTTATTTATTTTTTTTTAATTGAAAAAAAGAAAGAGTCAGCCTCCAAAAAAGTAGCGGGCGGGAACGCTACACATTTTCCCCTTCTTGTTATGCCATTTTAAAGCTTGGAACCCGAACTTTATCCCTGGTGAGTATCGTTTTCATATTAAATTAAAATAGTTTTAAAATTTGTTGTGCTCAAATAAAGGCAAGTCGAAAACAAACTCAACCGATTTCAAGGAAAAATCGATGATGCAGTACATCAGATGCAAACTCGAGTCACACTTTGAGCGCGCTTTATAAAATAGGTACATACCAGCACGTGCATTTCAAATTGAACTTACAACGAAGACCAATATTGTCAATTCATTTAAGGAGTAGACTACGTAAATCAAAAAGAATAGGAAACACAGAAAATAAAAGATAACGAGATCGTCACATGAACGCGATGAACCGTTTCCACATTGTGAATGATTGATTTACAATGAGATGAATATGATGGCTGTACGTGTTACCGCGGCAACGCTAGAGCCTCGAAAGAAAAATGTTGCGGGTATTTCGTAACGCGCTGTGGAAGCACTGGTTGTTTACCTGCACCTCCCATTCCCACTGTTTTCATCTCGCACCATTATCTTGCCACGACAGGTGCACTTTACTTAGAGCCATTGGTGTTATAACATCCCCTTACGGTGTTCAGATTGTTTCCGTAACTTCCCTTTGGCATCTCTTTCTCTGTTTCTTATATGGACGCTTCTTGTTTCTCCTTTGAAGAGAAATTCGACTTCTGTCACATGACTGCATATTACATCATTCGAATTTGAAAGAGCTAATTATAAGCTGTCAAAAATACGGTGCCAACAGATACACGCTGGTCCTTTCGGCAGACTCAATGATCCCTAAATGATATCAGTCAAGTCACTGATTATTGCAGTCATGAAAGCAACTAAGGACTAACGAACGTCGACAGAGAAGACTCACCGTTCCGAAAAGTCCATGCCGTCCATATCTTGATGCAGCTGAACAAAAAAACATTATGATGCGCAATTATAACAGTGAAAAAAAAAATGGCAGCCCGAAAAAAAGCTGAGTAAAATCAGCGCCTTTTTAATACTAGTTTCAGGTCTGACAATAAGCTCCGACTACCGGATGATTGTTGCTGGGGCTTATGTTAAACGAGAATCCAGTTTACATACTTGTATATTTTCTGCCCCAAATTTACAAAATCTATTGAACCACAAACGGCACAATGTCATTTATTAGAAAAACAATCATACGGGATGATGCTACACTTGTTATAGGGATTGGGGCTTCGATACTTGACATATTTTTCGGAGTTGTCTATATCGAAGTGGCATCTAAACGTGGTCCAGAGTCTGCATTCAGAACCATCAGGCATGGGATTGTTGAGCCTGGTGACCCCATCTGTAGAATCCCTGACCCCACCCAAGCCAGTCTGTCCCTCCATCCCTTCGTCTCTCACTCTCAGTCCCAGGCTCACCCCTGGTGGAGACAGACTCCAATCCTTTCATCTCCCAACACGAGGGGGAAGACGTTACCCTGACCTGCAAGGTGAAGGACAAAGGGGACCACACGGTGTCATGGATGCTGAGCGGATCCAAGCCTAAACGTGAGTATTTTTCGATTTTGTTTTTAGAATCACTGAGTTTACAAGACTTGGTAAATGCTGGAGAAAGTTCACTGAGGACCACATGTCATGTTGGGCACTGTTGTAGTCCAGTCCATCACAAGTCCTCCAGTCCCAAGTCAAGCCACAAACTATTCAAAGAACTGTGACAAAAGCATTCCTCTATATATTTTGATCGATTATTCCCTGTATTTTGTGTGACTTTGAGTGCTGAAAGGGCTTGTGATTTACTTATGATCGGACTTGTAGTGGACTTGTGATGGACTTGACTTCATTGGTTGATTTGATATGTAACTTCGACTGCGTAAAGCAACGTGCGAACTTCTCTAGAAGTCAATGAATTTCAGAGTCCTAGCTGTGCATTGTGATGCTCAGGGCTATTTTAACCAACAAAGTGACCGACGTCGAGAGGCTCGTCTGAAAATCTCATTTTTCGGAAAGTCGGAATAATTGTCAACCTTAGGTGTCGCTGAATCTTTTCCCCTGAACTGAAATCGTTGCTTGAAAAATATTAAAGTCACAAATTCTGAATCTCGCTGCGTGTTGTTTGCCTCAGTAGCTCTTAGCAACTGCTAAGCTATTTCTGGATCTAACAGTGACTCACTGAGGCTTCAATTCTTAGTGCTCGTAGATTGGGACGTGCGCTTCCTGCGGCATTATATGTGTATCCAAACATTGACAGAAGATACATCATGTTAAAGTTTATTCGAATAACGATAGTGTAACCGTGATTGTTCTTGAGAAAACTATCATCATCACTCCCATGGGGTTGGTGCGCACTGGATGCAGAAATCGGCCACCAACAATCAAGTAATTTCATAAGGCTTTTCATCTCATACAAAGCTGTAGTCGGGTCCTTCACAATTGAAATCAAAAGGCAACATTATCACATACCAAATCGCTAGTCAAATCACGAGTCAAATCACGACTCAAGTCAAGTCGAGTTGTGAACAAAGATATATAAAAACGCTTTGCACAGTACATTTGAATTTTGTTATGACTGAATCTCTTTTTAATATATCATTATTCACCAGCCCTCTTTCACGGGACCATGCGAGTCCACCTGGACAAACGCTACCGGATCGAGTCAGACGGCAACAGTACATATAACCTCAAGATCAGCCGTATAACGCGGTACGACGAGGGCAAGTACCTGTGCCAGGTGAACACCATGCCGCAGCCTACCTCAGTCAACATCACACTACAGGTTGTCGGTACGTGCGACTCGAATTGCGGCCACTTGGACCCCTTAGCGCTTTGATCTCGACGTGGAAAGAATAAGTGGTTCACAGAATAATATTATGGACTACTCGCGAGAATCCCGGATTTTTTTTCGGATAAGTCTCCAGTACTCGCTTTTCTCTGACTCGGATATATCATTCTTCCCCCGTTCTGATTGAAATTATACAATTAAGCATGTGGATTTAGTTTACGTCACTTACGAAATGTGGGCATTTTTCCCGAATTGAAAATCGTCGAATCTTGTTTGCACATGCACAATTGCAATACAAAGATGACCTCCTGAAGTAATATCATACTGCAAAGATAACAATAAATAAGTTGAATAACACTGTGGCAAAAAGCTTGAAGAAATCTAGGTAGAATTAAACGCAGTCTGATGATAGCGATTTGTTAGGCCTAACCGCCTGAGAAGCAATGCCCCGCCAATTCTTCTTTCAAAGTACGATTGAGTGCCATGGCCTCGAGGTTGAAGCATTGAACTCGCAGTCTGCGGGCAATTCTGCAGGTTGTGGGTTGCACGTTGCTGATTTTAGCTGCTTCGCGCTGGAATGGAAGCTGACATTGTCTTTGGAATTTGTCACTGGCCCATTGAGCAGGGCAGGGGTAATAATGGTTCCAGCGTCTTGAACGAGCACAAACAATGGTGGACACGTGCGCTTTATTAATTGTGTAACTTGTTATGGACAGCTGTTCGCGACTCGTTCAGGATGTAGTCCCAGTGGAGCCTCTTTGGTTCTATTGGTTGTGGCTTTTCAGGTGCAATGATCCTACCTAAAGGTCGAACAATTGGTTTCGTGACAGAACCCCCTGAAAATTTGATGGTTATATTAATCACAGTGAAAACACCTGTCGTTTCTTGTCTGCGATCGCGGGCTGTGTGACAAGTGGAGGTGGATGACGCGCCAGCGTACGTAGGCTAGGTTGATTACTTTACGAGGGCAAACGCTTTAAATTTCTTGGGGATTATATTTTCCAAACATGAATGATTCATTGATAACCGACATCTAGCTTCATGTTCGTAATGTCATACACAAACGTCAAATTTCACTTTCTTGGTAGTTTAAAATAATATAAATTATTTTTAAATATTTTTAATCTTATTTTCTGATTGCACTTGAAGCTGTATGTATATTTGTAAATAAATAGATACATAGAAGGTTCCAAAGTAGCTATACGACACTAACACAATCAGAAATGCCAGCGCAAAACGGTAACTGATATTCAAATTATGTGAATACAATGTCATAATCGTCTCCACATGTACATACCCTCATCCCATACTCAACATTATTTGTTTGCATGTTATGTTATCTTCATACACTAAACAGTCGCACCAGAAATAGTGGGGATCCTCCCACAGCCGGGAGCCACGCCCACTATCGAGAAGAACAACAGCAACCGGTTTGCCTACAACGAATCCGATGACGTCATGCTGACGTGTCTGGCCGAGGGATCACCATTACCACGGTAGGGCCAACATATTTATGCTAAGCCTAGATCTTAGTTAGCTGCGGGTAATTACAGCTCAGCAAATCATCATTTCTCTCCTTAGTCCGTTAGTTAGTTTTGAACAAACGTTGACATTGTCTATTGCTCCTACATATTATTTTGACCGATTTCAACCAAACTTTCTCAAAAGCATCAGTAGCCCAGCCTCAACATGTCACGTGACCAAACTTGGGTCAAAGTTCACCATGGGGTCAGTGGGGTCAGAAACCTGATTTTTTTGTTTTACTCAAAACACTACTTCCAGAAATAACATGGAACCACAGCCGTGACTCAAGCACGAACACGAATTCGTTGGCCCACAGTTTCCGAGATCCCATTGAGCTTGTTTTTTTCATATCCCGCTAAGAAACGCAGAGAGCAACGCAAACAAATCCCCAACTGCAACGAAGACATATGGAAACAATTCATCCGCAAATGTCAACGACAGCACAGACAGACGCAAACTATCTTGTCGACAATCGGCAAAGTTGATCCCTTTTCAACTTCACCGACGATCCCGCGCACTGTCTGCGCAGTCTACGTCAGCATAACGGCTATAGATATAGGGGAAACTTGGCTTTATGGTTGCAGACCAGTATATAAACCTCCATAGACCCCAATGGTAAAAATGCTCTCACTTCAGAAATTCGGGAAAATACTCACAACTCTCCAAGGTGCTCGAGACACACATCAAATTAAAACTTATTTCATCATTTTTCATTTTCTTTTTAATTTTTGGGGGGTCAACTGATGACTTTTAGGAGAAATTTCCATCCGAAGATGATCGACCCTGAAAATAGTCCTGAAGCCAATCGCCATTTTGAATAACGGTGCCTACACTCCAATGCAAAATAGAGCGCTTTAAGGGCCCCAATTTCATCCAAATTGAACGGAACTTCAAGCTCACAGTCCTGTGCACGGCTTCCACCCATATTATTTTTACAAACCCTCAAGTTCATGGCACACAGCATGCTCAAATACTGAAGATTTTGAGGGCATGCAAATCGTGATTTGGCCGGCGTAGGCAATTTCGGACCGATTTACTGGTCTGCAACCTATATGTTTCTTAAAATGAACTTGTCAAGCAAATATCAAGTTGATGAAAAAGGTTACCAGGCACATTTTAACAGGCAACTTATATTTAAGTTGGGTTGGTTCTCTACTACTTATCTTAGGAAGTTTATTTCTTCAGCTATCCCTTTCGCTAAATGATCACCATTAGTTGCTGCAGTTGTTACAGTGGTACTCACAGCGGATCAAAGACATGTCCATATGTGAGGACGCCCTTTGCAGGGGAAAGGGGGCGACTTATTATGTCTTATACGGTGACATATAGTGTCATTTCTACCCGTTGAAATGTTACGTTTGTGGAACTTTTAGGATCACATGGCGACTAATGGTAAACACCAGTTTCTACCCAGTGGTATCTACCAACGCCACCTTGAACATACCCAACATACAACGGGACCAGGGTGGGGTCTTCACGTGTACGGCGGAGAACGGGTACCGTGACACGCCTAAAGAACGCTGGATAACCGTCATTGTGCAATGTAAGTTGGAAGTCCCAAATCACGTTATAAACTGGGAAAATTACAACAGGCGCGGTTCTAGAACCAAAATTTTTTTCGGGGGGGGGGGGCTAGCAGGGTGGATCCAGAATTTGTTTCAGGGAGGCGTGTTGAAATGTAGACCGATTATTTTCTCCAGACAATTAGGCCTCCGAAAATCAATAGGTTAGGGGGGGGGGGGCCCTCATGCCATATTTTCAATGGGGAGCGCCAAATAAATCCTAAAATCATTCACACTATATTAATTACAAAATAATGTACCCTTGTCACGACTATTTTTTTAAGGGGAGACCGTTCGCATGTACATCACAATCCTTCTTTTGCTAATGCAAGTTTTGTTAACGGATTTTTTTTGGGGGGGGGCTAGACAAAAACAAATGGGGGGGGGGTCCCCCAGCCCCCCCCCCCCCCGAAAAACCGCGCCTGAATTACATCTTAACCAGTTAATTAGGTTCGACGTGAAAGGCATATAGGATCATTCGCATTTATCCCAAGAGTGACCTACTGAATTAGTACTGAAATCACAATCTAATTTGGAAGATCTAGGAACGGTTCTGGAACGTATCGTTAAACTTATGTTTCTCGCGCAGACCTAAGACTGCCACAGGCCATAATGTATTCGTCAGGTTTTTGACAATATAATTGTGGCCATATTTATACAATGACAATACATAATTCGTGTATTTTAAAGACAAATGGGGTCATAGTAGAGTATCTTCTGGGCCGTTATATTATAACAATTAAAAACGACCCCCCTTCTCTGTTTGGGGTGATGTTGCGCCTCCACTACCTCCGCTTGCCTACCGGATGCTAATCGATTCTTGACCTGTGTATTGTCTTGAAGTCAAGCCAGAAGTCACTGCGGACGAGAGAGATATACGTTGCGGCCAGGGCGACTATCGGCAGCTACGGTGCCAGGTCAGGTCCCAACCCCCAGCGATATACACGTGGACAAAGGACAACCAGATTCTCACGGGAAGAGACATCTCCAAAAGATCCCAGATGCTGTAAGATTCAATTGTCCGTGGGTTTAATTGCGTTTCGGATGATGAAAACATTTCATTGTGGCCAGTTCTAAATGTTTAACGTTTCGCCTTTACCTTCTACTGCCTACTTTTTTTGTTATTCGTCTTTGAAATATACCTAAAAATGTTGATGTTTCAGGGTTACTCTTTTTTCGTTCAGCTTCTGTGTAATTTGTTTCCGTTTGGGTGTGTGAGTTTTTTTTTTTTGAACCATCGATTATTTTATCGTCACTAAGTACTTGGAAGGTGGGAAAGCCAAATATCAAGAGGGTTCGTAACATAATAAGTTGCATATTTGGTTTTTTTTTTGGGGGGGGGAAGGTGGATTATAGAACAAACGTAATTAAGAGACCTTTATCAGGCTACGCCATCTTGAAAATCAAAGCGAGACGTACATCATGTCCCAACAAATGTGTTAGTCTCACTGTTTTAAAAATAAGTACAAAACCATGAGATACATTTTGAAAATTGTTTAATTGTGCAGATACTCCAAATCCTTGGCCTCAACACCTATGGGTTTTATTTAAATTCAGTCGCGCATCACTGCACAATTGTAAATATATTCGTAATAAACTAACACTGAAACTTCAGCCAAGCAACTGGTTTGGTGCCTTAAGTCTATATGAGATCCTTCTTTCAAATATAGAATGATGATTTATAGTGTCGGGATATTTGAGCTGTATCTATCCGCTTATGAGAGTGTCAATTTACTGTAACTTTACGAGAGTCACTCATTCACCGTACACACTATTTGCGCCGCCATATTTGTTGGTGTTGTGGCACCACCCCAGTAAATAGGCCCTCAATCCGTCTGCTGAGCTCATGGATAATCGTTATACGCTCAAATCATTCTACATTAAGAGTTCTGAGAGTCATGGAACTGGGAATTGAAGACATGTGGCACTGTAACTCTGACCTGGACTTGGAGCTTCCAATTCTGATTGGGTCCGATAAGTGGCGCTATTTAGCAATGTCAAGGAGGGATCCTCTTTCAAAATGGCTACAGTTCTCGCAACATCAGTCGTTTGAGGGCCGGTCTTCTTTAGATAAAACCACCAAAAAAAATAGAAAATAAAATAAAACACGACATGTTGATCATCGACGCGTCGTCTGTGCCGCATGAACAGCTGTGAGAGTTCTGAGTATTTTAATAAGAATTTTGAAGTACGGGATTTAACACTGGTGTCCGTGGGCATTTATATACTTGGTGCATCCTTAGTATGCCTCGCTTTGATTTTTAAGATGGCGTACCCTGATAAAGGACTAATCCCCTGGCACCGTCTCCTCCAATATTACATGTACTGAAATAATTTATGGGCAACTAAAATAAGAAATGGTTAATCCGGGTAAAATACCACGTTTTTTTTTAAAGTGTCCTCACAAGTGTAGGTAGTTGGCATGCTGAAAAACACAGGGCAAAGTAGTCCAGCTCAACCCCACGGATTACTAATTTTACGTGAACTGTCTGACCATCAGTAGGGCAGGCTTGTCAAGTTTCATTTCTGTTTCTATTTTATTTTATGTTTCTGTTTCTGTTTTATTTTACCTATAATTTCAAAGTACTTAGTTTCTATGTCATATAGAATAATACCCAGTCTTTCTTTTCTCGTACTAACCCGCAGGCCCTCCGTAGATTGCGGGAACAGAACTAGGCAAGTTTTGTTTTCAGTCAGCCGTGCTCAGCCCCTTCCCAGCAGACAAGCCTGCCCACCGTTCCTCCCTTGTCAAACTCCCTTTGTCCATGGCTGGATTTGGATAATGTTTCTTATAGAAGTCGGTCCGATCCCTGTCAAGTGAGGTCAACCTGCCGTGGCTGTAGTACAAGTAAATTAACATGCAAGTTCATCGCAGGTTCCTCCAAACCAGTTTGCCCATTTACTCCATGGCGGAGAGAGGCCAGTTGGGGTAAAGTGGTTTGCCGGAGGACACAACATATGCATTCAAACCCAGCCCTAAACCTCTGGCCATGGGTACGGGTCACAAACCTTGAAAACGAAGCCACACTCCCTTGTTGAGGTAGAGGGCGCTTTAAATACAAGATAACTCTCAACCAGTCTTGGGAATTTTCGCAAATTTCAAAAAATATACAAGCATACCTGACTTTGCAGCGTGTTTGTTTGAAAAAAAAAAAAACCGCGCGTGAGCTATGATTGGGTTTCCTATTAATGGTTCCGTGAGTCAGAGTTTCCAGGACTGGACTTTGTTTACCCAGTGTATAGCGCCCTCTACCGCTGCGGCAGCGAAGCCATATCCAAATCCAGGCTTGAACCTAGACTAACATTTACACTGCCTGCAAGTACCTTTACTGCTTCGCTATTACCATGCTTGGCCGAGGCCGCGTTTCTTCAGACACTTGTTGTTTTCCCGTACGCAAATTTGTCACATACAACCAAGTACAGCCGATTACAAGAATACACATTCGTTAAACATACTACGTGATTGCAGTTAGGCCTATATAAATCCATGAGTTATCTTTGGAAGACTTTATAGGCCTAAGGTTTATATTTAACGCCAAGCAGTTGCCTGGTGGTTTATGAAGTCATGTTACGATGTGCTGAATGCCAAAATGTTCGGATCTCGGACATTCTTCTTTCCAAAATCGTAAATAATCAAGTTAAACAATCCAATGAAATGAGTCTTAGCTTTTATTTTCATCATTTGTAGCTTTGGGAGTTTTCAAAAGAGAATTTCAGTCTGAAAACCAGTCCGTTAATAACTGGCACATGCGCATTATGGTCAGTGACTATAATCGGTTATAGACTAGAACAAAATAAAGATAAATGCCGGCTAAACAAAGCCCCCTATCCAAGGGAGATCCTGTGGCGGTTAATGATTGGATCGCGTGGAAGACATGATTGCATACGATCTTGGTATCAAACCTGTCCATGTAGGCCTACTACTGACATGTATCTACCTGCAAAAAAACACGCTGATATCATGCACCTTGCACGCATTTCGCAGCAGCCTACTTCCTTTCAACACCTAAACTCCTCCGTCGCTCCTCCATGAAATCACGGCCAGAATGTCACTCTCTTGAATTCCTGTACCTTTTGCTCGTTTGATTTTCCCTTCTGACGCATGCCTATATCTAGTCTTCTTTTTATGATTTACTATTCACCACTTTACTTTTCACAATTCAAAACTTTACTTTTAATGATTCAAAACTAACTTTGTTTTTAGACAAATTTTGAGTTCATCTTCACTACCTGTTTTTCCTTTGATGTTTTCCCGGCAAAATGAGATCTCCATCCTCCTGCATTCGCTGTTCAAACAAAACAAGTTTGGCTTCCCTTCCGAGAGTATGGGCCTTATTCACGAGTTGGTAATTCAGTTCCCTGAATGTATTTCATTAATTATTCACTGTTGAATGGATCAAATTAGGTATTGCCCTTCACCGACGTTTAAACACTGTATACTCAGTGTGTTACCTCCTGAGTGAAAGTTGGAAAAAAAATCTCACTCGGGTGGGACTCGAACCCACAACGTCTTACCACTCGACCACCGAGCTAACGGGGTAGGTTGGCTGGTTCGAATCGGATGTACATAGCAGCGGGTACCGCATAAACTATTATAAGATGCAATTTTGCGTCGGGGTGATATAAATCATATTAGGTTTTGCCCTTCTGTTCAATGGGTTGGCACTAGACTAATTATGCAGGCACAATGCGGCCCTACTTTACTGTATTTTTTTTTTTAAATTTGGCTTTAAAAATTACAAATTTACAAATAATTCATTGAAGCAGACTCGAATTTATTATAAATTACCTTGCATAAATTACCTTGCTTTCATTTCTCTTCGCAAGTTCAAAACAATTAAGGCTTAACCTAACTTTCAATTCAATATGGCCGATTCGTAAATAAGGCCCATCGAATTATTTCATTTCTCACATAACAAACTGTGAAACAAACTGTAACGAAACAAACGCCCTCAGGGGTTCAATAAAGGCCATTATTCGATTAACAAGCCATACATTTTTGCACGCTACTACAGTTTTGTGCTTGTGAGTGTCAATCCAAAGACGGATTACGGTGTGTACCGATGTCAAGCTACAAACATACTAGGAACCACAGAAGATGTGATTGAAGTTAGTGGTGAGTATTTTACTACCTTTTTCAACCCTAGAGGGCAGTACACATGCCCGCCATTTGAACTCGTGTGCGCAGAAATTTGTTTTTTTGATGTATTTCACTCTTACTTCTACATATGCTGACACCTGGGATGAAGCTTCTGACAAATTGATGTTCTCGATATCTATTTTTTTTTTATTCATGAAATGCTTAGGCCGTCTTCGCCCGCCCAATATTGTGAGCAATCCGATCGGAATACGCCGCCACTCCTACAAGTTAGTTTGGACAATGGGGAGTCGCATGCAGCAGTTACAGGGCACAGCTGGATACACCCCCATTGATGGCTACACGATGTCTTACTATGGATGGTGGTTCCAGGTAAACAAGCAGTACTGGTATTACTGCGTCCAGATGTATTTTGTTTCTTCTGCAGTAGCTAGAAAACAGTCATTTACCTTAATGCGCATGCGTGAAACATATATCATGTGATTTGAAATAACTTTATATTTGTATAAATGGGACGACGTTTGCCGACAACTTGTCTTCAAATTTTTGAACTAGCGTTCTTCGTTAAGGCGTACGTCGCTGTGAGGAAATGCGGTGAACATAACGTTGATGGCGTGTGGGGTCATCGTTCCAACATGGAGTAAAGGATAGACGCTGCTTATAAATACAAACGTGTGCACACTTTTCTTCTGTTTTATGGCTCTGAGTTACTATTTTTTAAGGGAAGTTAAAGGGCCCATGAAACGTAATTTTGTTTATTGTAATAATTGAAAATGCACCCTCGTGTCCCATTTAACCTTATTTTCAACTTTCATTTTGCCGTTTTCAAGGGTATTTTGGTGCCTTTTTGGTTTGTATGCTAATGCAAATTTCTATATTTATGAGCAAAAAACCTCAATGTTGCAACTGGTTTGTGCACATAAAGTTGCCAGAATTTTGGATATTTCTCTGTTGAAAAATTTCTTTTTTTGGTGATTCGCTGTTGTGTAAGTACATGGCAGCAATCGATTGAGCAAAATATATTATCACTGAGCAGATTTCTGGGTTCACATTTGTACCCAAAAAAACCTTCAACTGAGCAGTGTCTCCCTGAAATGACATCACGGCAACAGCGCCCTCAGTTGTCCAAAAAAGCATAGGCACTTTTAAATAAAATAAACCAAAAAGGATGTCAAATAGTTTTCATACATTTAAGAAGAGTAGAAAGTAGCATACAGTGTGTTTCTCAGAAAAATTCATTTTGTGGACCCTTTAAATGCCAGAACTATTCGGTTCATTACCACCTGACGCATGCGCATTATGGTTATACCTGATTGCAGTAATTGCCGTCCGAAAAAAACTTGGCTATATATACGGCAGTTAGTAACACGCGTAGTAACATGTGTTATCAGGGGCGGCTCCAGGAATTTTCGCGGGGGGGGGGGGTTCATCAGCAAACAAATTTGAAAATGTACACAGGTTATATTCTCCGGTCACTTGGCCTCCGTAAAATAAAAAAAACTGGGGGGGGGGGGGGGCTAGTACCATGTTTTGACCACCCCCCCCCCTCTGGATCCGCGCCTGGTTATTGCTAGTCGTATAAATCACAATCCAAAGATTTTGAGATCCTTCAATTCTTTGACAGGAGAAGGAGACGGGTGGGGTCGAGAAGGTCAACTCCCACAGTCCCGACTCTCCACTCGAGGTGGACATCCCCCATAACCCGGACCTAAGTCGTCAATTCTACGTTCTACGTGACCTGAGGGCAAATGTCACCTACGAGGTCACCCTCAGGGGCTACAACGGATACGGCGACGGGGACAATGTAACGTTCACATTTTACACATCCCTGGGTGAGTCGGTCTTGTTTCTTGGTTTTCGTTTTCTACGGTTTCCAGCATTACATCCATTGGACCAATATCAAAACATTCAGTCCTTAGACGATCAACACATTAACTGTTCTTGGCAAGCTACAATCCCGGCCAAAATGGTTGGGACTATTGGAAATAACCTTAGCCTTCACGTACGGTCAGCAAGCCCCCCCCCGGCTCCCCCGGTCAATGTTGTTCTCTCCAGCTGATGGAGCACACACCGTGCAATGACAAACAACATTGACAGGGGACCGGGGGGTTGGGGGCCTAGCGAGATTTTGCCAGGATTGTAGCAAGAGTCTTATTCATTGCTGTGTGCAAAACAACTGGGCAAATGTAATGCATGTGCTCAGGGTTCGACTTTAGCGGTAACCTGCTAGCAAAATGCTAGTTAAAACAGCG
Source organism: Patiria pectinifera (assembly GCA_029964075.1). NCBI lineage: Eukaryota > Metazoa > Echinodermata > Asteroidea > Valvatida > Asterinidae > Patiria > Patiria pectinifera. Next base: position 8,728,617 of record CM057150.1, read on the forward strand.
GTGGGCTAGTCAACTACCCCATAAGTAGCCCGGCTGGCGAGTCAAACATTATTGGGCTACCGCAAAGATAAAAGGACAGGAAGAAATATATCATTAAATTCAGAAAGCAAACCTGTATCAATTTGTGTCTAGTTTTATTAACTGTTTAGGGTTAAACAATTAGATCTCTAACAAAAACACTGACAAGATTGCCTCATAGTGCACTTTTTATATGTATGCACATTATTGTTTATGGGACACTCTAAAAAGGAAAACATGCGGGCTAGTGAAAGTGCTCGCGGGCTAGTTAAGAGTCTGTTTCAGAAGCCCGGCATGTGGTTTAATCAAATAGTAAGCCATTATGACGACATTTATTACAATAATTTTTGTCGACCGATGTAAGCATATTGTGTCTCGCAATCATCTTTTGATGTTTGTGTCGTCGATTCCTCACCAAATTTCTTGTAAAATCTATTATTTCACCTCATCACAATGCACTCATCACACCCCCATGTGGTGACCTTCGTCTATATGACCTCCCATTTATGTTTCATCTTCATTCTTCTTCTTTTTTCACGTCTCATTTACTTTCTCTGCACCCATTCATACTTTGCACAGAGAAACCTTCCAGCACCGCACAAGGTAACAAAAAGAGGACTTTCACTGATAATACTAGTGGAAATAAAATGTTTTGGGGCTTGTTCATTTAAAGAAATCAACATGAAACAAGAAAAAATCAACCAAACAGGTTACAGTCTTAAACAAATCTGGGCCCGTAGCAATAAAACAAAACAAGACTGTGCTGATTACGTTAAACACATAGTTAAATTTAAAAAAAAATTATGCCATGTTATTTTTTAATTTACAAACATGTTTACAGCCACGTTAGTTTGCTAGATAAAGATATGTGAAGGTACTAAGGCAGTAAATTTAAAGACTAACTAAAACTTAAAATGTGGCATAAGCCTTCGTAGTGTAGCTACTTTCTCAGATGTAAACATACCTGAAACCAAAATGATTCCGTCAACTCTAAACCAGAAACAACAGCATAGAGCTATATTTTGAGAACCTGATTAAGGCCTACACACGAAGTTTTCAGTGAAAGTCAAATTCGGCTTTGATTTTCCATTTTTAATCTCCATGCCATTCTGTGCAACATTCTTTGTTATTACATTTATATTTTGAATGGATATTTTTCCTTTTTGAATTCTCATATACAGTGTAAAAGATATATTTTTTATTTTTCCACGTGCATGCTTTTTGGTAGTTTTCGTTTTGAATTGCAAATAGTCACTTTGTTTAACTTAGACTGCGACACTTTGTTTTTTTTCCCCTCTTTGAATGATAAAGTCAGTGAAGCACGGACTGTCAATTTTCGAGTGCGCCCTCTGTTGATGTGCAATTTAGTTTACCTGAAATCGTTCAAGGTTTTTGGAATGTGTTGCTGGACAACTGCGAATGGCCGGCAGAAAGCAGAGTTCACCACAGCTTGCCGCACTCTCTTTCTCTCAAATGCGGTGACAGTGAGAAAATATATACTTCAATTGTTTTGAGCCATGGTATTAAAATTACTCATATAAACCCAAAGCAAAGTCAGAATATTGCCTGTAGATCCTTTCACATATCCACATCAACAGAGGGCGTCCTTTAACTAACAGTTCAATATTATTGTTTTACACACAAGTGTAATAACGTGTTGGTCTATAACCTTCTCATCACGCTTCTGTCTGTCGCAGTGAACTCGTGGATTACAACAACGGCTGCGCCAAAGAAAACGATAGCCTCAAAGGGTGAGTAAAGTTTGGTTCAAAAACGACAAATATCGACAAAAATGCTACTGATGAAATGTAAACAAGATTCTAATTATTATATTCAATCTTTCTTTTGTCCCATTTAAGATCCTTTATTTTTGTTTTCAGTTCCATATTGACCAAATCAATTTTGTTAATGAAAGTAAACACCTGGCTGGTGTTTTTAATGTGGCTTCAAGCGAACCCTATCCATTTTTACAGTTCGTTCCTTTGCTTTATTTTTTTTATTTTGGTACAGAAATAGACACTACGCCAGCTAACCGAGGTATAACTTATATGTCATTGTCTGATTCACTTAGATTATAGATAGTTTATGTACCGTTCACAGGCACAACTGATACCTTGCACTTTGTTAGCACACAATCGTAATTTCTAGTATCAAAAGGACCTACCTTATCAATAATGCATTGCATGTTTACTGAGAAGATCGATTTACATTTATTCATCTTGTTACTCATAACCCGACTTCACCTTACCAACTCAACTCAACCCACCTCAGCCCAACCCAACCTAACTCAACTCAACCCAACCAAACCCAATCCAACTCAACCCAACTCAACCCAACCAACCCAACCCATCTCAACCCCACCCCACCCATCCCAACCCAGTCCCAACTCAAGCCAGCTCAATCCAACTCAATCCAACTCAACCCAACCCAACCCAACCCAATCTCAACTCAACCCAACTCAACCCAACCCAACCCAACTCAACCGAACCCAACCCAACCCAACCCAACCCCACCCATCCCAACCCAGTCCCAACTCAACCCAGCTCAATCCAACTCAACCCAACCCAACTCAACCCAACCCAACCCAACCCAACCCAACCCAACCCAACCCACCCCACCCCAACCCACCCCAACCCACCCCACCCCAACCAAACCCAACCCCCCCCTACCCCAACCCAGTCCCAACTCAACCCAGCTCAATCCAACTCAACCCAACTCAACCCAACCCAACCCAACCCAACCCAACCCAACCCAACCCAACCCAACCCAACCCAGCCCAGCCCAACCCAACCCAACCCAACCCAACCCCACCCATCCCAACCCAGTCCCAACTCAACCCAGCTCAATCCAACTCAACCCAACTCAATCCAACCCAGTCCCAACTCAACCCAGCTCAATCCAACTCAACCCAACCCAACCCAACCCAACTCAACCCAACCCAACCCAACCCAACCCAACCCAGCCCAGCTCAACCCAACCCAACCAACCCAACCCAACTCAACCCCACCCCACCCATTTCAACCCAGTCCCAACTCAACCCAGCTCAATCCAACTCAACCCAACCCAACACAACCCAACCGAGTCTCAACTCAACCCAACCCAACCCAACAAACCCCACCCCACCCATCCCATCCCAACCCAAGCCAACCCAACCCAGTCTCAACTCAACCCAACTCAACCCAACTCAACCCAACTCAACCCAACCAAACTCAACCCTACCAGACCCGATTCAGTCCCAACTCAACCCAGCTCAACCCAACTCAACCCAACAAAACTCAAAGCAACCAAACCCAACACAACCCAGTCCTAACACCACCCAACAAAACCCAACCCAATCCAACCAAACCCAAGCCAAACCAAAACCAAACCAAACCAAACAAAACCAAACAAAACCAAACAAACCTAACCAAACAAACCAAACAAACCTTGTCTCCTATCAAAGATGTAGACGACGCCCCCCATATGGATAGTTCCTCTTTTGTATCACTGATTTCATTCTCCGATGTGACTTTCTCTTACAGGCATTGTCAAGAAGTGGAAGAATGCTGGACCGTCAATGCACTGCGCACGCGCAGATACAATCCTCTTCGTTGTGTCACTGTGGATACTAGTTCAATATTTGTAGTAAATCGTAAATTGCTTTTCAGGGATCGATCAAAATAATATCAAGGTTTCACTGACAAACACCGATTTGAAAACGTTGGCTTGCCTCTCTTGTTTTCTGTCTTTTTAATTGCTAAAAACGATGTGCTCTCAATCACGTTCGCCAACTATTCGCGCCCACGTCAGATAGATGAGAGAAGTACTACAGGTGTATATATAAGATCATCCCTTTCAGTACTGTTCACTCACGAGGCCCCCATTCAATGGAAAATACATTGTTCGATACTGTACAAAGCAACAGTGTCCCGTGACGCATTATCTGACCAGCAGCTAGCACAATGATTTCGCCATTGAAGGGGGCATATATAATATTACACAAGGAGACTTGATATGAGCCTTGCTAGTAGGTCTGGCGTACTGCAGGTCAGTACTATATTAAGGAAATGAGTAGGGACGCACGGTTTCGGTAGGCTTACTAGTTACCATTGTTAGATCTCAGACACTGCATAAACTGTAGGTAGTTCTGCTAGGGCTACTCATGAGAACCGTTGAATCAGACGCTGTCAAGCTCCAGATTGAAATTCCCACATTCGCGCGTTCATGATGTTTTGACCAATCACATCCATGCGGCATGTCCGATATGCGTGCTCACAAGTCCGACATGCTTAGCCTCGACTCCATGGGCGCGTGCGCGTTCCTTGGCCGTGATATACACGTAAACGATACTGACTGGCTATTCAGAGCGTGCTGCGCGGGCATTTCGAAGATTGCACGCTGGGTGTGCCCATAATGAGCTCGCGTGCTTTGCACGTCACGTACGAATATTCAAAACTGCGTGGTGCCTGTACGATATGGATTATGGCAGCTTCGTTTTTCGCTAAAAAATCCCTGTGTCTGCGGTTGTAAAGGGACGAAAGGGGGTTCGTAAATTCAATACAAATCTTTGATAAATAATGCAACGTCCAAACCTCATGTTTGAAAGCATTGATTCTTCGAAACCACAACTTTTAAAATTTTAAAGATGGCGTCGGCACGTAAAACGGATAAACTGCAGCCGAATTATAATGTGCCATATTTTGACACATTTAAATTACACTATTCCAGGGGGTTGAGATTGCGCAAGGCATGATGGGAAAGAACATGGCGAAGCAAGATCGTACCCATGGGGAACGAGGTTGGACAGGCGTGCACGCGCATTTGACGCTGGAATTAGTCTGTTTCTATTACCTGACAATTCCCCGACGCCCCGACGTCTATAAATTGATTAAAATGAATCATAAATGGTCAGAATATTTGGTCTGGGAACCAGACTAGGTGGGAATATTCAGTGCGGCGTGGACAAGACGCACTCGTTACTGTCGTCAACATTTAATGCGCAGTGGGCGGGAACTAATGTATGGACCTGTACACGTGGGCGTAGACACCTAACAATCATGTCGTCCAAAGGTTCTACAATGATTTTCATTTTTTTGAGAATTAGAGCTGAATAAAACTAACAACTTTGAAGCTTGCAGTTGCATTTCCCCGTATATTTGATTTGGAAGTAGGCCCTATATTTAAATACAGGACGTAGCATACCTACATGTCATGAATTTCAAGGCTGCTTCAAGGGCGCACGTACGTCGATCAAGTTTTATTCATCTTTTTTTTTACCAAGAAGAATTATTTTTTTGTCATTTTTTTTATTGTTTCTTCTTTCAAAGCTCACTTTCAAATACTACAGGTAAATGTTTGAGATTGTTTCAACTTTATCGGTATGGCTTCGGTGCAAATAATATCCCTTGTCAAAGACTTTTTTCGGAAACTATAAATCTGGTGTATGTACTGAACCTGTTCTGCAAACGTATTCAAACTGGAACACCGTAGTGAAGATCATTGATCACAAATTCAAGGAAACTTTCACAAATTCAAAAAAACTTTGGAAAGTACAAGGTTGCGGTAACGGTCTTAAAACAATACAAAAGAAGCTTTTTAATGTAATTATAATTGTAATTTGCACTTGTCTATAAAGCATTATCTGTATATATGTAAATGTGCCAATTGTTTATCAAATCGCGTGTATTAATGACGAATTAATGCTTACAATATTTACAGGGTCTTGTGGTGAGCGTGATGTTCATAATCTCGTTACAACAATCTTTCTGATGTATACAGTTATGGAATTTCAAAGGACTATTGTGTGATCTCAGAATTTCTCCATGTATGCTTTTAATGGCTTTCTTACAATATGTAATTTGTGTGTGAATTTAATACATAAAACATGAAATGGCGAGTCCACCCAACATAGTCGTCCACATTCGTTAAGTAGCGCCCCCAGTTGTAGACTTGATGACAAGTCGTTAGAAAAACGTATTTTGTCTGTGAACTTCAGTCGAACTCTATCGGCACGGCTGGTATAAGACTAGTACGTAATCGGCCGGGTTGCGACATATGTAACGACTTGACGGGCACGTTCTCAGAACGATATTCATCTATGCGGTGAGATCCAATGTCGCACCGCAATGCAAATGAGGACTCGTTCATTCCGTTACATGGGGAGTTCTTCTCAATACGTCGGGACATGTTTGCAGATCGAGCGACGTTTTAACGGCCAAATCCCTCAGCTTGGTCAACTGTGTATAGAAATAAATTGTATCATTGTAATGCACTTGATTTATTTGAGTCGTGTATGCCCTAAAATGAATTTTGGAATGTTACACAACACAAAGCACAAACTCTCAAAAGTAATGAGACTGACCTTCTGTAGCTGCCTAGAATGCACGCTGGAATCTGAACCAATCAGAGTGCTCGCATAGAAATCGCTAGCGATTCAAAATACTCTCATATGTTGTGTACAAAATAGAAAACGTTTTCGCCAAGTCGGTTATTAAACATCAATAGTCAGCATCATTTTGGTCTGGGAACCAGGTTACGCCACCGATCTCTACACTAACGTGTATAGATCAGTGGGCTACGCGCATTGCAGTGATATTTGGGGTGCGTGGAACCAGTAACCGGTACCGTACGTACGTGAATAATAACCGACTTGGCACCAAGTCTACCCCAGTTGTTGCGATAACTCATGACAGCCGATGAGGCTGATCACGCAAAGTCAATAATTTATACAACAGTCACGGGTATTTCATTTTTTTCATTGCTGAAAATAACAAAAGTAAAACAAAAACTCATTGCCTTGTATTCAACGTTTAATCACTTGTTTATTTTAATTATCAATCGTCTAACTGCTAGTTATCGTTTGCTACTCAGAGTTTGTTTTAATTTGTTATGATTTGTTCCTTCTAAAATTCACAAAGATAATTTTGGAAATGTCTTGTAGAGTTTTTGCAGGCAAATTTAAATTGGTTATTGAAAATATCAAAACCGCTGTAGCCTAAAGCTGCGGAAGAAACTGTGAAAAATATTTGCGATTGGTCCTGCACTTTATTTGATCCCAATGATGCATTGGTGCCCATTTCTCTTAAAGGAACTTTCAAACTCAAAAACAACGGATGGATTTTTTCTATAGTTATTGCATTACGCTACTATTGATTAAACCTGTTAGCGAGTATCTGGAACGTAAATAAATGATGCAGTCATATAGCCAATAGCGCCGACACTGTGTTACCCATGACTAGTCTCTATTCACGAGTCGGCCATAAATTGAAAGCGAGGTTAACTCTTCAATTTTGGAACTTGCGAGTAGAAATGAAAACAATAAAATAAAGGTTCATTACAAATTAATACCAGTGTGCTCTGATGAATAGTTTTAATTTTAATTTAATTTGTAATTAAACATACCGTAATGTTTAAAGCCACATTCAAAACATGAAAGTGAGGGTGGAGCGCACTCCCGTCATAAAATAGTCTGGCACCACACCATTTCACCGTTTGCAATTTATACAACAGATTCAGGGAACATGATCGAAAATCGCTTTTTTGGGTATATTTGGTAGGTTTGGCAACCAATCCTGTATTGCTTTTCTTTTTGCATTTTGTGAGCGCTTTTTCTCCATTTAATTAGTTTTGGACATCGCAAGTTTACCAAAAACAATTTCAATGCAGGATGAAAATTCCAAAATTTAGTTTTAACAATGCGCACCTGTTTTGTAATAAGATCATATCAATTGTCTTATTTGGCCACATCAGAAAAAAACCCATTAAGACCAAATAATAAATTTCATTCAATCAACCAAATTAAAGACAGTTTTATACCATGAAAGGCCATTAACCGGATGCGTTTCGATAATTTCTTCTCTTAATATTGCTGATCATGTTTAACTTGTCCAAATTTAATCTTTGCTTTCAATTATATGGAGATCCTTTTTTAGTATTAAAAAAACAAACGGCGTATTACATGTATACCTTTAGAAAAAACAGTTACATGAAAACAAAACAATTAAAGCCAACTTATTTTATTAAGATTTCAATATGGGAGTGGGTTATTAAACCCCCACAAATATTACCGTAAAGAAGCGAAAAGTCACGTAATTTCAATTATGATACAATTATTATAATGCTGAGTGTCATTGCATAAGTAGAATAATACACTACTAGCGTCTACTATGCAAAAACAATGTAACACATAAAAACAATTGAAGAAAAAATCGTGAAAGACAAATATGAAGCTTTTCATTATTTGTTTTTTTATGGTTAAAATTAGAAAAAGGGATTTGCAGAAATTATTATGATGTTCGTACTGCTTCTCACATGAAAACCGAGCCTGGTAGTTGAGGGCGCCCTCAAACCTATACAGTGTCTCTTGATTACCGCCGGTAACTCGTTACATGTCGTACGTTATTTTTTTGTTGCGAAACTGTTACTGCGCAGATGACCTATATCTGGTGAGCACTGAACACGAAATTGCCGATGTATTCGTGTTGGGTCGGGTTCCAGACGCCTCCCCAACATACCACGAGGGCGTACAGCGTTTTCCAGGTGCCGGAGGCCGTGGTGACGGTGTTGCTAGGCAACTGGCGACCATTGTGAGCGATGACATTCGGGCCGTCCACCTGTTTTGAAATGATAGATAAAGTTGTTAAGAACAAGGGCAAATCTTTCCTCTTTTTAATTTCGTTTTGGCTATGCATGGCCTTGATGGTGCGTGCAGTGCGAATAGCACCCTCTTGCGACAGTTGTCGAGTAGCATTCCATCCGAAGGAATCAGTGGCGTAACTTTAGGGGTGGCACGGTGGAGGAGGGGGCACCGGCCGGGGGTGGGGACAGGGGGCATCCCAACAACAGATGCCGGTTGCCCCCTCCTTTAAAATCTTGGATCAAATTAAAATAAATTTATATATATATATATATATATATATATATATATATATATATATATATATATATATATATATATATATATATATATATATATATATATATATATATATATATATATATATATATATATATATATATATATATATATATATATATATATATATATATATATATATATATATATATCATTTGCCCTCAGTACACCCCCTTGAAAAATGTATGTACCACAGGTGCCCCAGAGGCTTAACCCTAATTTCGCCACTGGAGGTACAGTGATCCAAATGTTTAGTAATTGAGTAGCCTCTCAAAGATTTTTGGGGGAACAACAAGAGTGCGCTAAATGGATTTGGCAATAAGCGCCCGGTGTGTCCGCCACAAAACTCACAAAAAGAGTAATAGATAGCGTGCACAAAACGCCCTCAAGGTGAAAAAGGTTCTGTTTCAATTCTGGGTATCACAGAGGAACGAAGACCATTGAGGGCGCTCTATGCAAGCTCTCTGTAGTGAGCAATGACTCACCACACACGGCAGCTTGTCACAGATGTACAGCGCGTAAGAGCTTCGTCCGTCGATGGCCGTGACTACCGCCTGTACTTCGTAGCGTGTGCCGGTCTGCGGAGTTGGGCAGAAGGTGAACGTCAACTGTGCCTTCTGGTGATAGGCCAGCGATTGCGCGGTTGCCAGGGTTACAATCTCGGACAGGTACACGGTCAGCTCGTTGGCCGAGGGAGGGAAGTCCAGTTTCCGGACGGGCGCCTTGGCGAAGGTGACTGGTTGAGGTTTCACTCCACGCCTGGCCTGTGAACATGAGGTAGGGATGTAACTAATCATCATCAACTAATTTACTTCTTTTAGAATGCGACTTAGCTGAAGTGAGGCTTTGAATAAAAATATATACTAGTCCAATTGCCGACGAAAGCAATGTTATCTTAATTTGATGTCCCAAATCTTCTTCCTTCTCTCGTTGTTGCCTCTGTTTTACTATGAAAAACGCCCTAGTGCTACAGAAAAATCATATGTTCATGAGCTCTTGGTAACAAAGCCCTTTGTTTAACTATCTCTGGGAAATTAAATAGCAAAATACGTCAGCTAGAAAAACACACACAACAAGGCCCTCCTATTCACCAACGTCTTGCCTTTACTCCGATTTTCGTGAAGTCGAAAGGAATAACATACACAAACTGATATTTCAGTAGATCCGCCAATGATTTCAGTGCAGACAATGGTCTTGCGGTGTTGTCTCGTGAAAGCATTTTGTGAGACTTATTGCGCGGTTCTAGAACCGGTCATTTTGTCCAGACACTTAGGCCTCCGAAAATCAATAGGTGGGGGGATCCATATTTTCAACGGGGAGCGCCAATAAAATCCTAAAATCATTCACACTATATTAACTACAAAATCACCCTTGTCACGACTATTTCTTTAGCCCCCCCCCCCCGGTAGAACCGCGCCTGCTTATTGTCAAGTTTATCTTACGGTGAAGGAGCAACTTCTAGGGGGTGGGTCATGGTTAAAATGTCACTCACCGCTGGTCTGACCTCCACATCGATCGTAAAGGAGACGGCCTCTGATTGGCCAGCATGTCCCTTGATGTAGATGTCGCTGACACTCGGCCAGGCTTTCACCGTGCAGTTAGCCCCTGGAACACCTGCGGGGTAGTTGCTGCACAGCGCGGCGGTACTATTCTGAAATAGGGATAAGGAAATGAATCAGATATTAAAAAGGTTTGCTGGCAGAGTGAAATAAACACGAACAATAATAAGGCGAATACCGACTGGACCCCTATATGGATATTCAGTAACGGGCTTTTAGTTCATTCGCATGAAGTTATTATTTAGTGCGTGCGAATTACTATTCAATATCCTGTTCGGGACTTCGTATGAATTAATGCACTGAGAAGAATTTTGTTTTAATTGTTTAATGTACAACGTGTAGCCGGCCGCGCAAAGTGAGTTAAATCATAAATACTTTGCTCACTAGAAACGGTTGGAATAAATTCGAGACAAACATTATTTTCATGAGTTCAGATGCAAAACAAGCTAAAGGCGATTTAAACCTAGCCCCCCCCCCCCCATCCTAAAAAAAATAACAAAGTGAAAGGAACCGTTATGAACAAAGCAGAAGCTATAAAGGGAAAACCGAAATTTTCAGAGGTTCTCTAAAGCAAGTTGAATCGAAAGTTCACTTTTATGTGTGGCGGGTAAAAAAACAATGTCCATACCTCGAAACTTATGGAACGGATGCATTGTATAGGCCCCCCATAATCTGGATTTGCACTTGAGGTCTATTCTTTTTATTGAGTGACAGAACAGTCGTGTGTGCTTCCAAAATCAGACTAACGCCATAGAGTCTCTGCAACACATGGTGCCACACTCTATAACTGACGAAGACCATAATAGGCTTACTGCCCTAGCTGCTTACATACGGACGTACGACCATGATTGTACGACTCGAATTCTACGAACAGAAACATCACTTATATACTTTTTTTTCAAGTTAGGAAAGGTCTTTACCTTATTTGGGTCGTCCACGACGTAGTACCACAGGACACCAAAAGACGTGTCCCAGTCAGGATTGTTGTTGAGTAGCACTGTCACCTGGACTCCCAGACCCTTGGACTGCTCACACACATGACCAATCAGCGTGATGCTTGCATCTTGAGCCAGCGTCTGCACCTCGGACGTAATGTACTTGGTTACAACGGGCACTGTGATTGGTGGAGGCGGGGCGCTTACGTCGATAGGCGGGGCGGCAAAAGCTGAGTGGGGAGGGGACATGAAGTGTCGGAACATTTGAAATTTTTGTTTTGTTACTTTGTTATTATCAGATGAAAGTTGTGAGTTCGTCTACAAGAAAGGAGTTTAAATATATCTTTATGGAAGTCTCTGTGGTGACCTTAATTAACGCTGCTCCGTGTGACGTTAAATGACGCGTATTTCTGTAGGACCCACCATTGCACGGTCACATCAGCACTTTACACCACACCCTTAATGTCCTCATTATCAAAATCGCCACCACTGTCATCACTAATCGCTGATCACCAAGTAGGTTTATCATTCACAATTCAGTTTTCGCCATTACAAAATAAATACAGGAAGTCAGCAACACTATGTACATTACAAAATCATGAGATAGTAATTCATCATGTTTTATGAAACATGACACAAGTTCATGTTGAAATGTAGACAGGATATCATGTAGGATGATATAGACGTGGCATTGCAAGGCAGAACAAACAGGAAGAGCTGGACAATTAATAGCACAGAGGGGGGACGGCCACATGCATTTATGCTAGGAGCAGGTCCATACGGTTTCGAGTATCGAAACTCACTCGTGTCCCTAAGGCCAAAAAAAAAAGAGTCTCCGGTTTCTGGTATGCGCGCGCGTCGCCGTAGCCATGCGCGTCGGCAAAATGAAATTTTTTTTTTTTCAATACAAGATGAAGTTTTAAAACCGCCAAACTCACTGGTTTGACTGGAATTCTGCAACTGCACAATTTTAACGTGTTTTTAGATGGGGTTATGATCGAGAATAAGATTTATGTGGCCTCTCTGGACTCCCATATATTTGCACTAAGTTTAGTCGGGCACCATTTGCAGTCATCAGCCGACATTTGAAGCCAAAAAAAAAAAAAAAACAGGTAAAAAAAAAAAAAAGCCGCGTCGCCGCACCACTTTTGGGGCAAGCTCCATACCAGAAACCGGAGACTTTTTTTTTTGGCCTAAACGAGTGTGAGCCTAGTACAGTGTTACCTCCATTTCCTGAACCCTGGGTGTTTTTTTAAGCCGTACCCAACACTCAGTATTCCCATATCTCATGTTATCTGTATCTGTGTAGTAAAACTACGAGCCAATACATGTTATGGGTGATAAGAGGCTTGTGATTATTTATAGTTACCTTGGGGAAAAAAGGCTTGGATTATGTCATGTATATAGTGGCCCGGTTTGCCCCCCCCCCTTCAGTGGATGTCAGTACATTACAGGTAGACACAGCAAGTGCGTGCCGGTACCCACCTTAAACATCGGGCTGGAGAGAGGCAAGTGAGGGACCAGTAAAAGCTAGTGGCCTGCCCAAGGACAGAACACAAAAAAAACATTCCAGTTACTGGATTCGAACCCCTGACCATCTGATCATTAGTCACGCACCCAAAACCGCCTCGATCACACTGCCCTAATACATGCAAACCGATTCCGACCCTATACCCATCAACCACGGCAGTCTTGTACTTACCGACCGCCACGAGCGTCGCAAACCCCATCAGCACTGCAGGTACCTGCTGCATGACGTACGGTCCTTTCGAGGTGCAAAGACTCGTCAAAATTGGACTGTAGCCGATACTACAAGACGCTAGACGTGTTTAAATGATGCAAAAGACAGGCCTCTTCTTTTTTGAGCGCAACAAGACAGCCTCAACCAGTGCTCACTTTGCGTATTCTTCCCCAAACTAGCTCTACCCCGACCGCGCTTTGGGCTTTTATAGAAATCCAACACCGTCAGGCCCCTGGGCTTCCTGGTAAAGTGGTCCATTGTTGTTTAGTGATCGCAGCCGACGGAAGTAGAAATAATATACGGCTCTCTGATATTCAGTCATTGCGCAAGGTGTCAGAAATGTCCAGAGTGCGCGGGAATTCCCACCTACTCCGAAACTTTGACAAAGCTGAGTATTTAAAGAAAGGTCACGAACTGGGAATTTTGAAATATCTGACAATGAGAAGCTTGTTTGTGCGAGCGCAGAAATGAAAAATACAAAACACAATATGTTGCTTTAACTGATTGGACATTTTTGGGGCACCAACACTTCGCAAGTGACACAAACAAAACTAATCTTCAAGTTGGTGTTCTTCCAGGTATAATAGAGGAAGCGGGATGCATTTTGAAAGTGAGAAAGCTCTCAAAAACTTAATAACGGGAGGGGGGTAATGTCCCCGTATAGGTCTACCTGTGGGGCATAAGATGTTGCTTGCACATCACGGGAAGTGGCACATAATGAGAATCGACGCTATATATATGAATGCGTGTGCATACGTATATCTTGTTACAGCGCTCTCTACGGTCAAAAGGTGCCCCCCCCCCCTTTTGAATTTCCCAACCTGCTGGATCCACCCCATCCCCCTCCCAAATGTTGACGAGAAATCGCCGCCGCTGCCAAGAAGGGGCCGCAACGTTCTGTACACTAAAAAAAGCAAGAGAATTTAACGAAAGGCGGGTTAAAAACAGTAGCAAAAAGATTGTGAATATCAGTTACGAAATCCTCAGTCTTGCAGTCCTTTTTTTACGCTTGCTTTCTGGCGTTGCGAAACACGGAAATATACTTCGTCGATAATTATGATACTTGATCCATGAAGTGTTTTCCATCCTGTATTTTATTACAACTTGTAAAACACAACAGGTTATTATGGTACACTCAGTTTACCGGGCTGTTCTTGCTGCCAGAGTTGTCAATTCGGTAACCGAAAGTTATAACAATCGATTTCTTGAGCACACCTGAAATTGTGCTAAGTGTACGAAAACTGATAATCTTATCGAGATTCGCCGTAATCGACTCTCTTCTTGTGGCACGCTCAGCATTGAAACCAGTAGTGAACTGTGAACTCCTCGAGAACTAAACTCCTCTCAGTCTTATGGAAACAAACTATACCATGAACCAATATCGTGCAGCCTGCGGGTTTCACACACTCCGAAGGAAATTAAAGAGTTAATTTACCTTCAAGGCGTAAGACAGAACCTTTGAGTGGTTACTTTAAACCATTGTTATGACGTCACACTATTGTTAAAAGTGTGGATTCGTTACTACGAATCTTTTACACCGATCACAAAGTGTGGATTCGGAACGACGAATCTCTAGTACAGTTTATCAAAATTCTAGTGTCGCAATTAGGTTATATTTATTGCTGGTCGTGTAATTAGTAAAAATTACCGAAATTTGTGGAAAAAGGACAAGGGAATATTGGGTTAGGATATTTATTTAAGTTGGAAACAAATTGTGCAGAAGACTATGGGGAAGTCTCCATTATGACCCATTCCCAGTTATTATTATATATTCATAATGTTGAACACCAGGAAAATGCTTTGGAAATTGGAGGGGGGGGGGGAAGGGGTTGTACACATAAATGCAGACGCAGACACTTTTTCTGTCTTCGTTCCTTTGGAATAACTACCTTTGCAAAGATCATACACTTTAGTTTCCATGTTCAATTTTTATTAATAGATACTGGTTCTATTTCAATCTTCTGCTGCAACCTGTTATTTTGGAAAGGGAATTTGGAAAAACCCGTGATTGCAAAATAAAGAAAATCAGGTGGAACTTCGGAAATACCCAGCTTTTGAACCTGACGAAAAAAATCGAACAATATTGGGAACACAAAAAAGGAACGCGTGATCTGCCTCAGCTTTCAGTGGGGCATTTCCAAGGAGTGCAAAGGGTCATGCTTTGAAAGAACTTGAAAGTTGAGCTCTGCAGTGGGGTGCGCCGATGCGTGAGCTACAAATAAAGTAGCGATGGCGCATGGATCCACGCCAGCTGAGGTTCTTTGGTATTTTGCAGGTACCGAGAAACTGAAAGGGAATAAAAAACCCTTTTGAGCAAAAGATAAAAAAAAGTCTGCCAATAGCTGCCGTGGTATCCGGGTACAAGTGCCCCTGAGCACAGACATACAAATACGGAAACAGCCACAATTTATGGCTGAATAGCTTCGCATACCGTATTATGGCACTTGAATTCCCACTTATATTAACCCTATCTCCCTAGGAGGTATGCAAAATCATATTGAAATTGGAGGATTCAGGACTGTTAGGGTTAACCTCTATTGCCTTTTCGAAAACCGATACATCCA
This sequence comes from Patiria pectinifera, assembly GCA_029964075.1. Taxonomy (NCBI): domain Eukaryota; kingdom Metazoa; phylum Echinodermata; class Asteroidea; order Valvatida; family Asterinidae; genus Patiria; species Patiria pectinifera. The sequence goes on from CM057150.1 coordinate 8,744,327, forward strand.
GCGCAATTGAATCAAAATACTAGTGACGAAACAGCTGAAAACACTTCGCTTCTCACAAGATAAAACTGTCACTTCAATTTTACAAGCAGTTTCAGTGATTGTAAAACATTGTAACTTCATAAATGCAAAGTTATTATATGTACAATACAAGAAGAAGACAACAATTTGCATATCTTCATTTGTTTTGTGAAAGTACAGTCTCTTTGTCTGTCATACGAGAGACACGCCATCCAAGCCAGGGCCCTATGCACGGAAATATCCCAGGGTCGACTAGTGCTTGTTTACTGGCGCTGAACTTCGACCGCCAAAGAATTTCGGGGCTTCCCCGCTATTCACGTGACATCCTGTAATCCCAGACTCAGCCGGGAATTCCCACTTGCGTGCCTACGCGTGCGTATAGTACAGAGCAGGGATTTGATCCAACCATAGAGCAAGGACCGAAGGAGTCAGAACTCTTGGGCGATTTACATTTTGACCATTAACAACATACCAATCCCTCGGGAATGTCTATAGCTACAGCACTGTGACCGCAAGCCTCGACCATTCAAAGCGTGAATGCCAGCGGCCTTTGAACACGATGATCGTCGCCGCCTTTTTAGTTGGTAACCAACAACCTCCCTATATGCTGCATAATAAGTCATGTCACGTCGCTGCTCTTTTTTGAAAAATATATTTTACGACAAGATAGGTTTTTACAACTGCGCAGTTGTTAGAATTGCTCAAATTAAACTCTAATAAGAGCACAGGTCCAGACAATATACCGGTCAAATTCCTTAAAGATGGTGCTAATGTACTACAAGACCCTGTTTCATTCATCATTAATTTGTCAATAACCAGTAATATTGTTCCCACTGAACTAAAGTTTGCTAGAGTTAGGCCATTATTTAAGAAAAATAGTAGATCTGATGCTGGCAATTACAGACCGGTCAGCATACTAAGTGCAATAGCTAAACTTTTAGAAAGAGCTGTATACAATCAATTGGACAAATATTTCACTGACAACAACCTTATTTATAATTTACAATCTGGATTCAGAAGTTCCTATTCAACTGACACTTGCTTGATTCATCTAACTGATCACATTCGATCTCAGATGGCCAAAGGTAATTATACAGGTATGGTGTAATTGGATTTACAGAAGGCTTTTGACACAGTAGACCATGTGATCTTATGTAAAAAGTTACTAGCTATGGGTATTCATTCGGATTCTATTCATTGGTTTCAATCATATCTTTCTAATAGACAGCAAGTTGTTAGTGTCAACCAGGTTGAATCTCAACCAATGGGTATAACATGTGGTGTTCCACAGGGCAGTGTATTAGGGCCACTTCTCTTTCTCTGTTATGTAAATGATATGAAAATGAGCGTTCAATCTGATTTGCTGCTGTATGCTGATGACAGCGCCCTATTCATTTCTGGTAAAGACCCGGAAGTAATAGCTGACAGTTTGAGTAGGGAACTGGAATCATGCAGGCAGTGGCTAATCGATAACAAACTGTCTTTGCATCTTGGCAAAACTGAGTCTATCCTCTTCGGATCCAAACAGAAACTTAGTAGTGTTGACAAATTTGAAGTGTGCTGTAATGGAAAGATTGTTACTCCTTCAAATTCAGTTAAATATCTGGGCATAAAACTCGATCAGAGTCTAACTGGTGAGGACACTGCAAATTCTGTAATCAAAAAAGCAGGTGCTAGATTGCAATTTTTATACAGACATGCTAATTGTTTGAATGAGAGATCCCGAAAAACACTCTGTTCTGCTCTAATACAATGTCATTTTGACTATTGTTGTTCATCTTGGTACTCTGCGTTGTCGGTAAAATTGAAGAAAAGGCTCCAAACTACCCAAAATAAATTAGTCCGGTTTATTTTAAACATGGATTCCAGATCACATATTGGTCAAACAGAACTGAACAAGCTGGGCATGTTAAACGTTAATGACCGCGTCACACAACTCAAGCTGAATCATGTTTTTAAAATTTTTCATGAAATGGCACCAGACTATCTCTGTCATAAATTTAGGAAGGTCTCAGATATGCACAATTATTCTACCAGGGGAAGTTCCACCAATTTTGTTGTTCCAAGAATTAAAGGGCAAGAGTGCACTTCATTTTTTTATACCGGAATTCATCAATGGAATTTACTTCCAAACAGAATCAAATGTTCCAACAATCTTCCTCATTTTAAAAGGGCAGTGAAAGAAAATCTCTCTTCGTATTAATTTTGTTTTTTAAGCAGCCAAAATTTTTGTGTTTTCTGTGATTTTTTCTTTAAATTATTTTTCTGTTGCTAGATCCAGTGCAATTTTTTTTTGAACTTTTTTATTTGTACTTGTACTTGTATGTGTGTTTTTAAGGACCCCGATGGAATTAAGCCGTTTTATAAACAGCTTTTCGAGTTATCCTTGGCTTTGTATTTACATGTAATACGTTTGTTTATAATACCATTGTATGTTTGTCTGTTTTTGCCAAAATAAATAAATAAAATAAATAAAAGATGTGAGTTATGAACTCAAGTTAGCAATGTGCAGTTGTTGGTGCTTAAAACCGTTATCTGTCCCTGTAATTTGGAGATAAATTGGATTTCTTTCAGATAAGTTTTCATGTATTTTCAGACATTTTAATTGACAAAATATCATTGATGAAATGTGTTTTTTTTTGAAAATTTCACAAGTTTTCACACTAAAAGTACAGAGCATTTTGTTCTTCATGAAATGATTGTTCCAGTGATGTTGACCACATTTATATACAGTATCATCCAACTGCGAACAAACACTTCAAAATCATTCATTATTAGCGATGTATGACAACTGCGCATGCGTATTTACCATGGTACTGTCTACGAAGCCATGCAAACTCCTTTTTTTGGCATTAGTGAGCGCCGATCTCTATTGTGTCGAGATTAGCGCAGTGAGCAACTAAGCAAGCTGGCGCCAGGTGCTTTCTATTGTAGCTTTCGAGCGCGGCGACCATCATTTTACTTTTGAAGTCTTCGAGGACGATCTCCTTGGGTCCTTGCTCTATGATCCAACGAATAATAATGGCTGCTTGGTTTACACCAACGTTTTGTACACAATGAACGTAAAGACTCATTATAATGCATGTTGTAATGTTAATCAACTCGATGCTGACAACTATAGACACAACACGAAGTGCAATGTTTTCAATATCCACTGGTGACTGCTTTTGATTGTGTTTGAGGACAGGCAACTCGAAAGTGGCACTATAGGGCCGTTTATTTTGTTACATGTACGCCGTGCTAGTGCTACACGATCGCTGAAAGGTTGGATATGCACAATTGAGGTCATGCTAACACAGGAGAAATCATAGCTTAAGGTCACTGATATGCTTATCTATTGTTGGTTTGTTTGCCATATTACCGTGTTTGGTTTGCGATTTATATGCCCTTGTATCATGCTTTCTGCGAATCATAATAAATCCCGCTTACTTCTCGAAATCATAGGTCATTCTTTTCTTTAGAAAATAAACTTGCAGATATGGCACTCAAAAGATAAGCATCGTGAAATCTGCAAACTTGGAGTTTGGACCATCTGCACTCGTCTGCGGTTTACTTGTAACAAAAACATTTCGTGGAACCCATATGGGGTAAACCGTAAAACGGACCCGCGGTGCTGAATCTCTGCGGACTTCACCCTGGCTGAATCATGGGCTGATGCAGCCTCGGTGAAACCCGTCGCGATTCAGCGCCGCGATTTGGCCCATCATTTGATGGAATGGGTACCCCGAAGCATACGGTCATTTTTTTCCCCAACTCGTGCCGAAAGAAGCCCTGCTGATTTCCTTCTCCCCGACGAAAGCATTTTTAAAAGTTTTATTCTGTGCCCTAAACAAACCACTTAGAACATAAGTAATGGCTATGACGATTTTAACTTTTCCAAATAAAAACACGGACAAAACCCGGGGAAATTAGGTAAAAAATAACCCGAATATTTGCGCCCCTGTACAGTTTCAATAGACCGTATTCGCTTCTTGCTGCCAAGCCCATTGATGCGCATGTGTGAATAATTGTAAATTTATAAATAAAAATGTCCATTTTATCTTCTACATGACTGTCCAAAAAGCTTGCACACTTATGCCAATTAGCAATAGCCTGGTGCCTAACGGTGCTTTACATCAGCGTTTGTTTTTGTATGCAGCGTCTGGGGTAAAAAACAGAATCCATTCGACAGGGCATGAGTTCCCAAAACACCCTTTATGTTTATATATTAGGTTATTATGTCACAATCTTATCCAGCCAATCATTATGCAGTGCCATATCACTATATTAATTTCGTATTTAAGCGAAATCTAAGATGGAGGATCTTTGTGAGGTATTGAGGTCGTAATGATTCACAGCGAACTTTAAAATGTATCAGGACAGCTTATTTATACACAATATTGAAATCCCCAATGGGTGCTCCCACAACGTCGTCCCTGGGGATTTCTTTATTTCCAACCTTGTTTTCAGTAGTAAACCCTGGGTTTTAAACTTGTTTCCTTTATCCTGATTCGATACAGCAATATCAACGTGTATTACACTGTTTAATGTGCATTATTAAGTTTATTCGATCTCAAAAAAGTCCGCCAACTCTCTTTCAAAAGAGATTCAAAACATGATTCAAAACATGATTCGGTAACTTTGGATTTGAAATTGAGATCTTAGAATGCTGTTTTTCTCGAAATGTACAGCTGAAGCTTAGCTGAAACTTCATCAGGTTAGTTGCTCAGTATCCTTCATTAGATTTTGAACTCTTTTGTTGCTTCAAACGAACAAAATGCACAAATTACAAATGACGGACTGTAGCTTTAATGGACGCAAACTATACCATGAACCAATATCGTGCAGCCTGCGGGTTTCATACACTCCGAAGGAAATTAAAGAGTTAATTTACCTACAAGGCGTAAGACAGAACCTTTGAGTGATTACTTTAAACCATTGCTATGACGCCACACTATTGTTAAAAGTGTGGATTCGTTACTACGAATCTTTTACACCGATCAAAAAGTGTGGATTCGGAACGACGAATCTTTAGTTTATCAAAATTCTAGTGTCGCAATTAGGTTATATTTATTGCTGGTCGTGTAATTAGTAAAATTACCGAAATTTTCTGGAAAAAGGACAAGGGAATATTGGGTTAGGTTATATTTAAGTTGGAAACAAATTGTGCACAAGTCTATGGGAAAATATCCATTATGACCCATTCCCAGTTATTATTATATATTCATAATGTTGATCACCAGGAAAATGCTTTGGAAATTGGAGGGGGGGGGGTTTACACATAAATGCAGACGCAGACACATTTTCTGTCTTCGTTCCTTTGGAATAACTACCTTTGCAAAGATCATACACTTTAGTTTCCATGTTCAATTTTTATTAATAAATACTGGTTCTATTTCAATCTTCTGCTGCAACCTGTTATTTTGGAAAGGGAATTTGGAAAAACCCGTGATTGCAAAATAAAGAACGTCATCAAAATCAGGTGGAACTTCAGAAATACCCAGCTTTTGAACCTGACGAAAATAATCGAACAATATTGGGAACACAAAAAAGGAACGCGTGATCTGCCTCAGCTTTCAGTGGGGAATTTCCAAGGAGTGCAAAGGGTCATGCTTTGAAAGAACTTGAAAGTTGAGCTCTGCAGTGAGGTGCACCGATGCGTGAGCTACAAATAAAGTAGCGATGGCGCATGGATCCACGCCAGCTAAGGTTCTTTGGTATTTTGCAGGTACCGAGAAACTGAAAGGGAATAAAAAACCCTTTTGAGCAAAAGATTAAAAAAAGTCTGCCAATAGCTGCCGTGGTATCCGGGTACAAGTGCCCCTGAGCACAGACATACAAATACGGAAACAGCCACAATTTATGGCTGAATAGCTTCGCATACCGTATTATGGCACTTGAATTCCCACTTATATTAACCTCTATTGCCTTTTCGAAAACCGATACACCCAGCGCTATTTAAGCAATAGTGACGACACAGCTGAAAACACTTCGCTTCTCACAAGATACAACTGTCACTTCAATTTTACAAGCAGTTTCAGTGGTTGTTAAACATTGTAACTTCATAAATGCAAAGTTATTATATGTACAATACAAGAAGAAGATAACAATTTGCATATCTTCATTTGTTTTGTGAAAGTACAGTCTCTTTGTCTGTCATACGAGAGACACGCCATCCAAGCCAGGGCCCTATGCACGGAAATAACCCAGGGTCGTCTAGTGCTTGTTTACTGGCGCTGAACTTCGACCGCCAAAGAATTTCGGGGATTCCCCGCTATTCACGTGACATCCTGTAAATCCCAGACTCAGCCGGGAATTCCCACTCGCGTGCCTACGCGTGCGTATAGTACAGAGCAGGGATTTGATCCAACCATAGAGCAAGGACCGAAGGAGTCAGAACTCTTGGGCGATTTACATTTTGACCATTAATAACATACCAATCCCTCGGGAATGTCTATAGCTACAGCACTGTGACCGCAAGCCTCGACCATTCAAAGCGTGAATGCCAGCGGCCTTTGAACACGATGATCGTCGCCGCCTTTTTAGTTGGTAACCAACAGTCTCCCTATATGCTGCATAATAAGTCATGTCACGTCGCTGCTTTTTTTTGAAAAATATATTTTACGACAAGATAGGTTTTTACAACTGCGCAGTTGTTAGAATTGCTCAAATTAAACTCTAATAAGAGCACAGGTCCAGACAATATACCGGTCAAATTCCTTAAAGATGGTGCTAACGTACTACAAGACCCTGTTTCATTCATCATTAATTTGTCAATAACCAGTAATATTGTTGCCACTGAACTAAAGTTTGCTAGAGTTAGGCCATTATTTAAGAAAAATAGTAGATCTGATGCTGGCAATTACAGACCGGTCAGCATACTAAGTGCAATAGCTAAACTTTTAGAAAGAGCTGTATACAATCAATTGGACAAATATTTCACTGACAACAACCTTATTTATAATTTACAATCTGGATTCAGAAGTTCCTATTCAACTGACACTTGCTTGATTCACCTAACTGATTACATTCGATCTCAGATGGCCAAAGGTAATTATACAGGTATGGTGTAATCTGATTTACAGAAGGCTTTTGACACAGTAGACCATGTGATCTTATGTAAAAAGTTACTAGCTATGGGTATTCATTCGGATTCTATTCATTGGTTTCAATCATATCTTTCTAATAGACAGCAAGTTGTCAGTGTCAACCAGGTTGAATCTCAACCAATGGGTATAACATGTGGTGTTCCACAGGGCAGTGTATTAGGGCCACTTCTCTTTCGCTGTTATGTAAATGATATGAAAATGAGCGTTCAATCTGATTTGCTGCTGTATGCTGATGACAGCGCCCTATTCATTTCTGGTAAAGACCCGGAAGTAATAGCTGACAGTTTGAGTAGGGAACTGGAATCATGCAGGCAGTGGCTAATCGATAACAAACTGTCTTTGCATCTTGGCAAAACTGAGTCTATCCTCTTCGGATCCAAACAGAAACTTAGTAGTGTTGACAAATTTGAAGTGTGCTGTAATGGAAAGATTGTTACTCCTTCAAATTCAGTTAAATATCTGGGCATAAAACTCGATCAGAGTCTAACTGGTGAGGACACTGCAAATTCTGTAATCAAAAAAGCAGGTGCTAGATTGCAATGTTTATACAGACATGCTAATTGTTTGAATGAGAGATCCCGAAAAACACTCTGTTCTGCTCTAATACAATGTCATTTTGACTATTGTTGTTCATCCTGGTACTCTGCGTTGTCGGTAAAATTGAAGAAAAGGCTCCAAACTACCCAAAATAAATTAGTCCGGTTTATTTTAAACATGGATTCCAGATCACATATTGGTCAAACAGAACTGAACAAGCTGGGCATGTTAAACGTTAATGACCGCGTCACACAACTCAAGCTGAATCATGTTTTTAAAAATTTTCATGAAATGGCACCAGACTATCTCTGTCATAAATTTAGGAAGGTCTCAGATATGCACAATTATTCTACCAGGGGAAGTTCCACCAATGTGTTGTTCCAAGAATTAAAGGGCAAGAGTGCACTTCATTTTTTTATACCGGAATTCATCAATGGAATTTACTTCCAAACAGAATCAAATGTTCCAACAATCTTCCTCATTTTAAAAGGGCAGTGAAAGAAAATCTCTCTTCGTATTAATTTTGTTTTTTAAGCAGCCAAAATGTTTGTGTTTTCTGTGATTTTTTCTTTAAATTATTTTTCTGTTGCTAGATCCAGTGCATTTTTTTTTTGAACTTTTTTATTTGTACTTGTACTTGTATGTGTGTTTTTAAGGACCCCGATGGAATTAAGCCGTTTTATAAACAGCTTTTCGAGTTATCCTTGGCTTTGTATTTACATGTAATACGTTTGTTTATAATACCATTGTATGTTTGTCTGTTTTTGCCAAAATAAATAAATAAAATAAATAAAAGATGTGAGTTATGAACTCAAGTTAGCAATGTGCAGTTGTTGGTGCTTAAAACCGTTATCTGTCCCTGTAATTTGGAGATAAATTGGATTTCTTTCAGATAAGTTTTCATGTATTTTCAGACATTATAATTGGCAAAATATCATTGATGAAATGTGTTTTTTTTTTTAAATTTCACAAGTTTTCACACTAAAGGTACAGAGCATTTTGTTCTTCATGAAATGATTGTTCCAGTGATGTTGACCACATTTATATACAGTATCATCCAACTGCGAACAAACACTTCAAAATCATTCATTATTAGCGATGTATGACAACTGCGCATGCGTATTTACCATGGTACTGTCTACGAAGCCATGCAAACTCCTTTTCTGGCATTAGTGAGCGCGGATCTCTATTGTGTCGAGATTAGCGCAGTGAGCAACTAAGCAAGCTGGCGCCAGGTGCTTTCTATTGTAGCTTTCGAGCGCGGCGACCATCATTTTACTTTTGAAGTCTTCGAGGACGATCTCCTTGGGTCCTTGCTCTATGATCCAACGAATAATAATGGCTGCTTGGTTTACACCAACGTTTTGTACACAATGAACGTAAAGACTCATTATAATGCATGTTGTAATGTTAATCAACTCGATGCTGACAACTATAGGCACAACACGAAGTGCAATGTTTTCAATATCCACTGGTGACTGCTTTTGATTGTGTTTGAGGACAGGCAACTCGAAAGTGTGTTTCGCGTGCACTATAGGGCCGTTTATTTTGTTACATGTACGCCGTGCTAGTGCTACACGATCGCTGAAAGGTTGGATATGCACAATCGAGGTCATGCTAACACAGGAGAAATCATAGCTTAAGGTCACTGATATGCTTAACTATTGTTGGTTTGTTTGCTAATACACCCGTGTTTGGTTTGCGATTTATATGCCCTTGTATCATGCTTTCTGCGAATCATAAAAAATCCCGCTTACTTCTCGAAATCATGGGTCATTCTTTTCTTTAGAAAATAAACTTGCAGATATGGCACTCAAAAGATAAGCATCGTGAAATCTGCAAACTTGGAGTTTGGACCATCTGCACTCGTCTGCAGTTTACTTGTAACAGAAACATTTCGTAGAACCCATATGGGGTAAACCGTAAAACGGACCCGCCGTGCTGAATCTCTGCGGACTTCACCCTGGCTGAATCATGGGCTGATGCAGCCTCGGTGAAACCCGTCGCGATTCAGCAACGCGATTTGGCCCATCATTTGATGGAATGGGTACCCCGAAGCATACGGTTATTTTTTTTCCCCAACTCGTGCCGAAAGAAGCCCTGCTGATTTCCTTCGCCCCCGACGAAAGCATTTTTAAAAGTTTTATTCTGTGCCCTAAACAAACCACTTAGAACATAAGTAATGGCTATGACGATTTTAACTTTTCCAAATAAAAACACGGACAAAACCCGGGGAAATTAGGTAAAAAATAACCCGAATATTTGCGCCCCTGTACATTTTCAATAGACCGCATTCGCTTCTTGCTGCCAAGCCCATTGATGCGCATGTGTGAATAATTGTAAATTTATAAATAAAAATGTCCATTTTATCTTCTACATGACTGTCCAAAAAGCTTGCACACTTATGCCAATTAGCAATAGCCTGGTGCCTAACGGTGCTTTACATCAGCGTTTGTTTTTGTATGCAGCGTCTGGGGTAAAAATAGAATCCATTCGACAGGGCATGAGTTCCCAAAACACCCTTTATGTTTATATATTAAGTTATTATGTCACAATCTTATCCAGCCAATCATTATGCAGTGCCATATCACTATATTAATTTCGTATTTAAGCGAAATATAAGATGGAGGATCTTTGTGAGGTATTGAGGACGTAATGATTCACAGCGAACTTTAAAATGTATCAGGATAGCTTATTTATACACAATATTGAAATCCCCAATGGGTGCTGCCACAACGTCGTCCCTGGGGATTTCTTTATTTCCAACCTTGTTTTCAGTAGTAAACCCTGGGTTTTAAACTTGTTTCCTTTATCCTGATTCGATACAGCAATATCAACGTGTATTACACTGTTTAATGTGCATTATTAAGTTCATTCGATCTCAAAAAAGTCCACCATCTCTCTTTCAAAAGAGATTCAAAACATGATTCAAAACATGATTCGGTAACTTTGGATTTGAAATTGAGATCTTAGAATGCTGTTTTTCTCGAAATGTACAGCTGAAGCTTAGCTGAAACTTCATCAGGTTAGTTGCTCAGTATCCTTCATTAGATTTTGAACTCTTTTGTTGCTTCAAACGAACAAAATGCACAAATTACAAATGATGGACTGTAGCTTTAATGGAAGCAAACTATACCATGAACCAATATCGTGCAGCCTGCGGGTTTCTTACACTCCGTAGGAAATTAAAGAGTTAATTTACCTACAAGGCGTAAGACAGAACCTTTGAGTGATTACTTTAAACCATTGTTATGACGTCACACTATTATTAAAAGTGTGGATTCGTTACTACGAATCTTTTACACCGATCAAAAAGTGTGGATTCGGAACGACGAATCTTTAGTAGAGTTTATCAAAATTCTAGTGTCGCAATTAGGCTATATTTATTGCTGGTCGTGTAATTAGTAAAATTACCGAAATTTGTGGAAAAAGGACAAGGGAATATTGGGTTAGGTTATATTTAAGTTGGAAACGAATTGTGCAGAAGACTATGGGAAAGTCTCCATTATGACCCATTCCCAGTTATTATCATATATTCATAAGGGTGATCACCAGGAAAATGCTTTGGAAATTGGAGGGGGGGGGGAAGGGGTTGTACACATAAATGCAGACGCAGACACATTTTCTGTCTTCGTTCCTTTGGAATAACTACCTTTGCAAAGATCATACACTTTAGTTTCCATGTTCAATTTTTATTAATAAATACTGGTTCTATTTCAAACTTCTGCTGCAACCTGTTATTTTGGAAAGGGAATTTGGAAAAACCCGTGATTGCAAAATAAAGAACGTCATCAAAATCAGGTGGAACTTAGGAAATACCCAGCTTTTGAACCTGACGAAAAAAATCGAACAATATTGGGAACACAAAAAAGGAACGCGTGATCTGCCCCAGCTTTCAGTGGGGAATTTTCCAAGGAGCGCAAAGGGTCATGCTTTGAAAGAACTTGAAAGTTGAGCTCTGCAGTGGGGTGCACCGATGCGTGAGCTACAAATAAAGTAGCGATGGCGCATGGATCCACGCCAGCTAAGGTTCTTTGGTATTTTGCAGGTACCGAGAAACTGAAGGGGATGAAAAACCCTTTGGAGCAAAAGATAAAAAAAGTCTGCCAATAGCTGCCGTGGTATCCGGGTACAGTGCCCTTGAGCGCAGACATACAAATACGGAAACAGCCACAATTTATGGCTGAATAGCTTCCCATACCGTATTATGGCACTTGAATTCCCACTTATATTAATCTCTATTGCCTTTTCGAAAACCGATACATCCAGCGCTATTTAAGCAAAATTATAGTGACGAAACAGCTGAAAACACTTCGCTTCTCACAAGATAAAACTGTCACTCCAATTTTACAAGCAGTTTCAGTGATTGTAAAACATTGTAACTTCATAAATGCAAAGTTATTACATTTACAATACAAGAAGAAGATAACAATTTGCATATCTTCATTTGTTTTGTGATAGTACAGTCTCTAGTTCTGTCATACGAGAAACGCACCATCCAAGCCAGGGCCCTATGCACGGAAATAACCCAGGGTCGACTAGTGCTTGTTTACTGGCGGTGCCGCTGAACTTCGACCGCCAAAGAATTTCGGGGATTCCCCGCTATTCACGTGACATCCTGTAATCCCAGACTCAGCCGGGAATTCCCACTCGCGTGTGCGTGACTACGCGTGTGCGTATAGTACAGAGCAGGGATTTGATCCAACGAAATGAGGCATAATGGCTGCTTGGTTTACACCAACGTTTCGTACACAATGAACGTAAAGACTCATTATAATGCATATTGTAATGTTAATCAACTCGATGCTGACAACTATAGACACAACACGAAGTTCAATGCTTTCAATATCCACTGCTTTTGATTTTGTTTAAGGACATGCAATGATTTTGTTTAAGGACATGCAACTCGAAAGTGTGTTTCGCGTGCACTTTAACTGAGGGCCGTTTATTTTGTTACATGTACGCAGTGCTAGCTAGTGCTACACGATCGCTGAAAGGTTGGATATGCACAATCGAGGTCATGCTAACACAGGAGAAATCATAGATAACTTAAGGTCACTGATTAATGCTTAACTATTGTTGGTTTGTTTGCCATATTACCGTGTTTGGTTTGCGATTTATTTGCCCTTGTATCATGCTTTCTGCGAATCATAAAAAAATCCCGCTTATATTACTTCTCGAAATCATAGGTCATTCTTTTCTTTAGAAAATAAACTTGCAGATATGGCACTCAAAAGATAAGCATCGTGAAATCTGCAAACTTGGAGTTTGGACCATCTGCACTCGTCTGCGGTTTACTTGTAACAGAAACATTTCGTGGAACCCATATGGGGTAAACCGTATAACGGACCCGCGGTGCTGAATCTCTGCGGACTTCACCCTGGCTGAATCATGGGCTGATGCAGCCTCGGTGAAACCCGTCGCGATTCAGCACCGCGATTTGGCCCATCATTTGATGGAATGGGTCACGGTACCCCGAAGCATACGGTCATTTTTTCCCCAACTCGTGCCGAAAGAAGCCCCGCTGATTTCCTTCTCCCCGACGAAAGCATTTTTTAAAGATGTTATTCTGTGCCCTAAACAAACCACTTAGAACATAAGTAATGGCTATGACGATTTTAAGGACTTTTCAAAAAAAAAAATGGACAAAACCCGGAGAAATTAGGTAAAAAATAACCCGAATATTTGCACCCCTGTACAGTTTCGATATACCGCATTCGCTTCTTGCTGCCAAGCCCAGTGATGCGCATGTATGAATAATTGTAAATTTATTGATAAAAATGTCCATTTTATCTTCTACAAATATCACTCTGTTTACGACCACTTAGAGTCTGGGTGCTGATAATTACCCGAGCCGGACATTTATTCCCTTATTATTAAGTTCATTCAATCTAAAAAAAAAAACTCCACCATCTCTCTTTTCCGTTTTGCTTAAAATCATATTGGCTGGATATAGGCTAAGATTCTTACATTTTAAATTGGAAACAAAACTATCCAGTGGCGTAAATCCACTTTTTTGGGGGTTTCTCAACACGAAAAGTGGTCAAAAAGTGGAGTCGGAGGATATTTACCCCCGGATTTACGACCCTGAAAATATCAATTGTGTTTTCGGATCTCTAGTGTTTTTACCCCAAACACCGCATACAAAAAGAAGCACCTTGAAGTACAGCCAGGCACCACACTATTCCGTACCTAACCGAATTTGCATACGTGTGCAATATTTTTGGAAAATGCAAACGATCAAATACCAGGGTCGTGGTGAGAGCGTACTGCTCTACACCCTAGAAACGAAGTTGGTGCATCCAGTTATAAATTTCATAAACCTAAGGTGTCATATCCTGCGGCTTCGACCAATGAAATCCAAATAAAATCTTAATAGTATTCTTTGAAGCATAATAAAATCTTAGTGTTTTGGGCATCCACCTGTCATCCTCAAAAAAAAAACTACCTGAAGGGTACAGATTTCTGAGGAACACCATTTAAAACCATTGAAGTAATGAAGGGTAAAACAAAATACTTTTAATAACAACTTTTTCCCCCCTTCATTGATGTTTATTTGTTCGAAGATAAACGATAACAAACCGATACATGTAAAGTTCAAATCTGCAATATTTTTTTTAATGTATTGTATTTATTGCTATACCGCAATCAAAATGACAAAAAGCTGTAGCTGAAAAGGTCACTCGACAATGATCAAAATACAATTACACCAAAATCTATAAATCATGTTAAAACAAATTAATAATTAAAAACAAGCGCATTAACTGAAATGTGCAAAACTTGCTAGATGAAATAAACAAAGATATGACAGTGATCTCCGAATTAAAACAAGATAGTTAAAACTACATAATTACACCACAGTCTGGACTAGAATAAAGGACTAGGGAAAAATAAAGGGAAAGGGAGACACCATAATTATATTTAGATTTGGTTACTAGTTGTGGGGAAATCGACATTTTGTATCTACCTGTAGAACATTTAATCGTGGTGAAACATGACATGTAAAATAATTGGAATCAGATTTGGAAGATGGAAGTAGCAGCTGTCTGTGACGGTTTGGTTTCAAAATTTAGTTCCCAAAAATTGACAAGAAAATTATTTCTTCGTTCAACCAAAGATGGTAGTTTGATCAGAGCAAAAGCTTCATTGTAACTGTTTTTCTTTCCACGTATAATTTTTGCAAATTCTATTTTCTGAGACTCGGATTGAGTAATGGCTCTATGCCAGCTGGTGAGGCATATTCTAATAATATGGGCCTGATGTAAGATTTGTAAACGGTTACAATATCCTGGTTGGATACACTGGATTCCTTTTCAAAATGCGTTAAGTACACAAGCGTCGAGAAGCGTTGGAAACGATATCAGGTTGTTCATTTTTGTTCATGACATTTTGAAAGGATGCGGTTAACAACGATGTCAGAGATATGCCAATTCTACTTAAGACCTTTTGAATTATAATGCCTAGAAGTTTTAAATGTGAAACTACATTTATAAAACCACTTTTGTTTGGGGGGGGAGGCCTAATAATAATCTGTCTCAAAAGGGAAATAGTAGTAACACTGCACTTAACAGGTTTTGGAGGGACATCATTTAGTCTACACCAATCTGAAAAATTATCGAAGTTATTTTGAAGAACAGGTTGTTCATTTGTGTTCATGACATTTTTAAAGCGTGCGGTTAACAAATGGGTACCCATGCTTCAGTTTGCATGTTTGTCGTCACCAAGCGTTAAAAAAACTTCCATTTTTTGTTATAATAATAATTATAATAATAATAAATTCAAATCGCATTGCATGGACTATGATCTATCGCAAATTACATAATGTACCCCAGAAATTAACAGTAAAATAACATGAATTAAAAAAAAAATAAACCAATGATGAAAAAGCGGTTACAAAAGTAAGTAGGCCTACATCTAAGTAATGTCTATCAAGACAATAAAAATACAAAATTAA
The DNA here is from genome assembly GCA_029964075.1 of Patiria pectinifera. Classification (NCBI taxonomy): domain Eukaryota; kingdom Metazoa; phylum Echinodermata; class Asteroidea; order Valvatida; family Asterinidae; genus Patiria; species Patiria pectinifera. The sequence continues at coordinate 8,759,924 of CM057150.1, forward strand.
CTGATATATGAGCAATAGAATTAAAAGCCAGTTTTAAAAAGTCTTAACTTTACGCTTAAGCAGTACAGGTTTTGGTCCGAGACGTTTAAGATTGATAGTTGCAGGCCAGTAAATAGGCCAATGATTGCCTAATCGTGACTTGCATACCCTCAAATGTTTTGGGCCGTGAACTTGAGGGTTTAACGAAGGGTGGAAGCCGTGAACAGGAACTTTATTTCTATGAAATGGGGATACCATTTTGCCCGAAACTTGCTCCATGCTGCAATGGAACGAAGGCGTTTCTTTTTCAAAATGGCGATGACTTACAACAAGACTACTTTTAGAGTTGATCTCCCAAATGTGATAGAATTACCAGAAGAAAAAAATGAACAGAACATACAAGATGATGAAATAAGCTTACATTTAATGTGTATCTAAAACCATATTGTAGAGTCGTGAGTATTTTTCCTTATTTTTTGAAGTGGGGTCTATAGCAATTTACTGGTCTGCAACCTTAACATGGACAGCCACTGCAGGACAGATTTTATAGTGCGCCCCCCTTAGCTGATGTTGACCATCCTGTTTTGAAATGTGTCAAGCGCGAGAATATCCACTTTTGATCACAATTGTCTTGAACTAAGATTACCTTTGGGGAGCGGTGGTCGAGAATTTAGACCTTGGTCGCGTACGCGCTAAATGTGAACTCACCAACGTATGCTTTGGTCTTGGGATCGTAAGGTCCACCCCAGCAGACGACGAGGGCGTACATCTGCGTCCAACGGCTACTGTGAGTCACCACCGTGTTGCTTGGCAGTTCCTTCCCGTCGGCAGCAATAATGTTACCAGCATGACTCAGCTATAAATATAAAGGGGAAAAAGAACTATAAATCAATTACCTGTCTTCAAACGAATGAAATGTTCTTTACAGCATATCATGCCACAATAGATGCTACGAAAACTTGTAATACTGTAATAATAGAACTTATAGTTTATACTAATTAAAACGCCTCTGCCATCGTCAGAACATTCTAACAAGGGGTAAAGTATGAAGCTGTTGATTTTTCTCTTTTTCACGAGTTGCCCAGTTTTCGCAGGCTGGGTTTTTTATCGGCACAAACAAATCTGAAATGTAGACACTTTTTTCTCCTGACATTTGGCATGCGTTACATCAAAAAGCTGGGTAGGGGGGGGGGGGGGGGGGGGTTCATACCATACTTCAATGGGGACACTGTTCAAATCTGACGAGTATTAACACTATATCACAGAATAATGTACAGTACATATACCCCCTTACCAAAGTGGCTCTGTTCGTATTTCGTCCAAGGCGGACATTATTACTAGCAAACGAATTTTGGGTGTCGGAGCAGGGGGGGGGGGCGCTTTTTTCAGGAATTTCTACGAGGAAAAACAAATTACAGAGCTGAGGGGGGTTTGGATCCTCCCCCTCTGGGTCCGCGCCTGGTTGCGAAAAAGCTAGCTTAAGGCAACATTTTGGTGGCGTACACTGTATGGTGCATTTAGGGTACTATATTTATCTCAATGAGGCAATTGGCAAGCGTACATCACACGGTAATTGGTCACAGAGATACTGAGCCCAGGTGCTTTCGCCTTCCCTCCCAGTCACGGTGGCGGTGATAGTGTACTGCGAACCGATGGCCGGGGTCGGGCAGAAGTTGAAGCTGAGATGAGCCTCCTGTAGCCTCGGTAAGGTGTGAAAGGCCGTCAGTGTGATAAACTCAGTCAGGTAGATCGTCTGATCGGTGGCACCCATGGGCTTCTGTCCGGGGAGTCCACGGGGAAGAGGCTCGACAGCCGACTGCTTCACTGCGGGGTTGCGTTTGCCTACCTGCCGTTTTTTAACAAAACAATTCTCGTCAATGAATACCTTAGACAGCTCACACAATCCTATTGGTCGAGGGCCTTTCACGTGGTCAAGAGCCTGTCACGTGGGCCGAAAACAGCCCTTGTATTTGGCTTGGGCAATTATCGGCGACCAGGATCCTATATCCGGTTTTAAACCGGACGCTTAAAATTGCTGGCCCACACTACTATTCCCTTATGATGTCCTAATATCACCATCACATCGCCATTACTCAATCCTTCGGTTCCATTTGCCTGCAGTGCGTTTTTACATACACTGCCACCATTAATCAATTACTAGCCTTCTGAGTACATGTAATAGTGGGACACAACGGGGAGGGCGCTATTTGGATTGTCAAAGTCTTTGTACAACCAAACTTACCCAATATGTATGTATGTAGAGGGAGTTGCGACAACTTCAGGCTGTTGAACCATAATAGCCGCTCATTATGTGTACTGTGTAGCTTGCAACTATTGTGAACGAATTATAATGTATGTGCACCGATGCAGAATCCGCTATTTTGGTTCCAAACTGTGCGACCCTATAAAGGGTGCATGAGGCCAGTAAATCGGTCCGAAGTTGCCTACGCCGGCCAAATCACGATTTGCATGCCCTCAAATTCTTCAGTATTAGAGCATTTTGAAGGCCGTGAACTTGATGATTTGTAAAAAAAAAAAAAAAAAGTTGAAAGAGGACTGAGAGCTCGTGTTTCTGTAAAATGTGGATGATGATAAAATTGCTCTATTTTGCAATGGAGCGTAGGCGTCTATTTTCAAAATGGCGTTGGGCTTCAGGACCACTTTTGGGGGTGATCATCTTTGATTTGGATTTTTCTCCAAAAGGTGAATGGTAAACCCACAGAAAATTGAGCAGAAAATGTAAGATGATATAATAAGCTTTAATTTGATGGACGTCTTGAACACCTCAGAGAGTTGTTAGTATTTTTCCTGAATTTCTGAATTGTGGACATTTATCATTGGGGTCTATGGACATTCAGTTACTGGTCTGCAACCCTCATGTAGCAACTCTCTCTATATTGCTCTGCCTAATGTATGCAAACAGTGCTTCCCTGTTTCTTCATAATCATAAATATCCTCCAATCAGTAGCATTAGCACGATGATACCACCAATAACAGTCGCGTGTGCAACAAACATTGCTCTAGTTTGGGAAAAGCAAAAGGGGCAATGATTTTGGCCTTTAATCGTGAATAATTGAAAGTTGGTGACAGCTAAATAGTTAGAGAGAGCTTTCGTCGTGTACCTTAACGTGTCACATCTATAAACATAAACATATATCTTCAAAACACTCAAGATTGTGGGTGCAAAGAAGTGTTTTGAAATGTGTTTCAACACAGTTTTTTACGGAGATGACGCGACAGTTGGTATAGGCCTATATAAAAGCTGGATGTGTTTCATTTTGTTTTGGATCATGCTTGTTATAATTATCACCCGCGCTTGTCGAGGACCATGCATCTGCATCATAACGAGAACAAAACTAACAACACTCACTTTACGGGTCCTTTCAGTGTCCACTGTTAGGCTGATTGCCTCAACCAGATTGGCTTTGCCTTTGATGTACAGATCGCCCGCAGACGGCCAGGAATTGACCCCACAAAACGGCCATGGCTTCCCTTGGTTCATGTTGGTACAGAGGGCGTCCTTCTCGGTCTGCAGAAATACAACGGTGTCACGTGAACTTATGAGGAACGTGTCACGTGAATTTGAGAATGGATGCATGCATTCCGACAATTTACTAAAAAAAAACCTAAGTGAGCCTAACAAAGCTGGTTCCGGACCAATGGTGACTAAGAGGTCAAGGTGAAATTGAGTAAGTGAGTTTTGGGGCTTGAAAGTGAAAATCTAATTGACAGTGGAACAGTAATTAAGTCATTGAGCTTTTAAAGACCACGAGTGTTATGTACATTGTTCCCCCGGTCTGCTCCACCAAAGAGTTGCGGATTGTCACTTTTGAAGGGGGGGGGAGGGGTTGGCACATTTTGATAGGCGCATTATATTTTTCACAATGTTCACACTACGGGGACAACACGGATTTTCGTGTCCATGGCGACCATACTGGATTCTAAAACTAGAAGGTAACAAGGGACATCTAAACATTCGTTTGGCCATCAAACTAAGATCATCATTATTTGCCTATATCGTTCCGAAGACTTTTTGGTTCCATTACGCGAGGGCGGTATTTTTTTACTTACAAAAACGTGTGACCTGTGAATGATGCAGGTTCGAAAGTCAACGGTTTAGTCAAGTTGAACTTATCAACCCAAACAAAATAATCATTTCATCAGTTCATGGGTGGGAAATGGGAAATCTTAGGTTCACATATAATGCAGTTATTTAATATATGTGCAAATGTTGTTTAGGTTTCAGTTCTCTACCTTGTTTGCCGAGTCAACGACGTAATAATAGACCACGCCGATGTCGACAACCCACGAGGGGTTATTGTTCAGCACCAGTGTCACGTTTATGTTGTCTCCCTTAGCTTGACCGCACAGGTAACCAACTAACGTCACTGCCTCGCCCTGCGCAAGCGTGGTGACCTCAGTCGTCAAGTACCTGGTTGCCACCGGGACATCGATCGCAGAGACTTCGGAAAAATTGCAACATTTGGAAAGTGTGAGTGGTAGGGACAACGTGTCTATACGCAGAATTTGGTGTGCTAAAATTGCTGAAACTCTAAGAAGATCACAAAGCGTGTGTGCAACAGCTTGCGATGATAGCGATTCGTGAATTTCGACTGCTTGCAGTACATGCATGTAATCATTCACAAAACAAGTGACAATTTGCCTGGCGTATCGCGCGTGTCATTTTTGGGTGTGAATTCGACAGACACAGTTAATTTCGTGTACAGCGTGTCCCAAAAAAATGTCCCTCTCATAGACCACAGAATAATTACCAAAATGAAGTTATATACTCAATACGGGCGATTCCAAATAGTGCGCCTCCAAGAGTTTGCAGCGCGTTGGCCAATCACAATGCGCGAAATCAGTCGACCTTTTCCAAACGGGCGTTGGGTCGACAGATTTTGCGCATTGTGATTGGCCAACGCGTTGCAAACTCTTGGAGGCGCACTATTGGGAATCGCCCGTATTAAGTTTACATATTTAGAAAGCCCACTTAATGTTGTACTTCCTGTACAAATTTCAAAGGTCTCGCTTCATTGGTTTTGAATACACAGGCTTTTATGTAACAGCAGTACTTTCTGGCCCATTCCAAGTTTGTAAAAAGAAATGCACACTACAGACATACCATACCTTATTCCATGCTTCACTTTTATTTCCACAACTGTGTTCTTGTTTTTGTTATTAAGTAACTTAAGGCAAGTTCATTTACTTTTTTTAAATGAAAACTAATCAAAGTTCAGTTCCACTGGTCGTGTTTGCTTTCACAGGGTGTGTTCCACTTATGGTTTGTTCTTCAATGTCCAGCTTGTAAACCTTTATTGTCCTCCTGCACATCCTTCCACCTGCAAACTTGGAATGGGCTGAAAAGCACTGCTGGTACATAATAGACTGTGTATTCAAAACCAATGAAGCGAGACCAATGAAATTTTCACACAAGTTACAAAATTAAATGGGCTTTCTTAATCTGAACACTAAATTGAGAATAATACTTGATTCTGGAATTAATTTAGCAGTCTATCAGAGGGACATTTTTTTTGGGACACGCTGTATAACGCCTATTTACTTATAGTAATTAATTTGATCTACTAGTAATTGCCATATCATTAAGTGTACATACGGTTATGTTGATTAATTATTACATTAAATACGATAATGTAAATACAGTAATGTTAATGTGACGTGCACTAAAAACCCTAGACGTTAGCCAGAGGTGTATTCCTTCCATAGTTCCTGGCGTAATCAAGCGGGGGATGTGCCTGGATTGTGTAATAAATTATCAACTACATGTATTCATGTGTTCAATATACAGACTTCCTCATTTTGACTGGAATCACTTTTTGACTTGTATAAATTCTGTGGCCTGGTGTTGCCACCTTTTGAACAAACTAATGCAACGCATGCGTCAGGTTTGATGCACTGTTGCACCCAGGATTTTTTTTTTGGTGGGGGTTCCCAATTATTAGTTTTCTTTTTTTTTCTTTAGGGGGCGGACTATTGACATATTGACATATTTTGAGAAGAGGTTTATTATACAGTCAAGTTTGATCGACGGTTGATTTGCCATGTTTTTTGTTATCATCCACGCTATGCTTTGAATCGACGATACGTTTTGAAGTGTTTTTTTTATGGAGATAATGTAATATTCAACTATTGAAAGTCTGAAACAAATTTGCAATAAAGGAACAGAAAAAAATCATTCTGTCAACAGTGACTTCATAGGACATTGAATTTGAAGCATAGGCCTAACTATGTACTATAACCTCTCTTTGCATTGTGTGCATGCAAATACTCTATTTAGGCCTTTTACAAGTGACAGACAGACAGACAGACAGATATCAGACAGCGTAGGACAGACAGCAAAACATGTTTTAATATAGGATGGTGGGTCTGGTCTGGTGTGCCCTAATCATGGCTAGGACTGGCGATCCTAGGGGTCTATGCCCCACTGAAATGCATTTCTCTTCCAGTTTGCCCATAACACTGGTGTCAGTCAATGTTTGGCTAAATAAAAAGACCTCAGGCACAATTCAAATGAAATTGCTGCATTAATAAATGTGATTCATTGCAGTCTGAGAATAATTAAGGCCAATGTAAGGCCAGTAGTTATGTCCAGTCGCCTTGAATCGATTATTTACTTCAGGTGTGGGATGTTAGCTATTACAGGTAACAAATACTACGGTGAATGCCGGTACTAAACCCAATTTAAACATCTGATTGGAGAGACGCAGTTTGTGGTGAAGAAGTGGTTCGTCAAAAGACACAAACTGCAACATTGCATCTGCTGGATTTGAATCACCAACCCTCAGTCACACACCCAAAGCCGCTCGATCACATTATGTCCTATACGGTAACCCATTTTCGACCCTACCGTCAACCGTGAAAGTCTTGAATACTTACCGACCGCCAGAAGCGTCGCAATCCCCATCAGCACCGCTCGTACGTGTCGCATGATGAAGCAGTTGTCTCGAGACAAAAATACTTGGGCCACAGGTAAATATCAACAAGACGCTATGGTGTGCGTGTTTTAGTTCAGCAAGACAATCTCAAGCGGTGCTCCCTCTGCGTATTCTCCCCCAAAACTAGCTGAACCCCGGCCGCGCTTGGGCTTTTAGGGAAACCAACTGCGTCACGAGGTCCCTAGATTTCCGTGTTAGGTTTTTTTTCTATTGTTGCGCCCGTGACAGACGGATACAGAAATGATACGGCTCTCTGAGCTTCAGTCATTGCGCAAGGGAGTCGGGAATTTCCAGAGCGCGAAAATATACTAGAAATTACTTTCAGACTTCGGAAGCAGTGCGCTTGTCCCTGCCCCGTAGTTCACCCCCCCCCCTATGTTTTAGAGAGCAGTGTTTCGGGGGGAGGAATACATTAACCTAGAAAAATGGGTCAACGTACTCAATGGAATACTTAAGTTCATAATAATAATGCGTATTTTTATGCATCCACCATTATTGGTGCTCAAGGCGCAACATCATTATTACCCTGCTCATTGGGCCAATGCAATATTGCAAATACCATCTCAGTTTCCTAGTGAGTACAACTCGATGCTGCCATTTCAGCACAAAGAAACTAAAATCAGTTACACCTCTTTGTTCCGACAACTCAACCTATGTTCCCGCATCCCTATGTTCCGACACCTCTATGTCCCGACACCCCTCTGTTCCAACATCCCTATATTTCGACTACTCAAAGTATGTTTCGACACGCCTATGTTCCAACACCCCTTATGTTCCAACTGCTCATATTCTTATCCCTAACCCTCACCCTGACCCTAAGGGGCGTCGAACCAATGGGACTTCGGACTAATAGGACTTCGGATCAATGGGTCTTTGGACCAATGGGACGTCGGACCAAGGGGACTTCGGACCAATGGTACTTCGGACTATAGAGACGTTCCCGGAACATAGAAGATATATCCAATTATCATAGTAAATATATCTAATTTTATATCATTTTTCGAAGGCCAATGGCGATTAATATGAGTGGCAATTGATAATACGGTATGGGAAGCTATCGAGCATTATTTAAATATGGCTGTCTCTCTATTTGCATTGTCTGTGTCCAAGGACACCTTCTAAAGCTAGACCTATAGTCAGACATATTTTTTTCTCATTTGTGTTAAAAGGGTTTTTCCGCGCATGTATTTTTAGCAGCAGTCGCCATTCATACCCTTTCTCGGTACCAGCAAATCACCGTAGAATGGTGCGTGAACCGATGTTTTACTTGTTCGCTTTGTAATTTGTAGCTCGCGCAGTGGCGCGTCCCAGAGCACAAGTTTCAAATTCTTTCACAATAACGACCTTTGCACTCCTTGGAAATTCCCCAGTGAAAGTGCGCGGCCAGATCACGCGCTCGTTCTATTTTTTCCCCGATTGTTTGTTAAATGTGTGTATTATTGTCAATTCTAAAAGCAGGTACGTGATAAGTCTCACGTGATTTTGACAACGATGTAACGTGTCTTTCGCAATCATGGGTTTTTCCAGATCCCCTTCCAAAAAGGGGGCCAGCAGATGATGGGAAATTAATGGGAAAACAACTACCAGTTCTAATTAATGAATAAAACTAATGAAATCACTAAGCATATTGCTGTAACAAGGAACAATGAATATGTGCTCTGCCGGTTGAAAATTTAATACATGTACGTCTGTCGATTTTGTATTGTGCCAGAAGAGTCGACTTTTGCTAATTATGAGACGATTTTCAGTTTTTGCATTGCGTAGCTTGACGGCAAGGCAACTCAGCTCTGCAGTCTCTATTAATGTTGTGCTAAAAAAAAAAAAATCGTTGTTGTCAATGCTCGGGTGGCAATTGTTGAAGCATGCTCGGGCGTGCTTATACACTATAGACATGTCCCGTGACTCTTGTCGTTATGCTGCAGTCTGATGCTTTTCACATTTCATAGGTTTTCATAAAGTACAGCAATAGACTATGAATGAAACATTACAAAACACTGTCTAGTGTAGATCCCAGAATCGGAAGTTTGGGCGAGTGTGATAAATGATCCTGATATGGTTTAGCCTGTTTTTTAAGACTTCCTTCGTTATGATTTTAAACCTAGATTTTAAGTTATTAATGTTCTCCTGTAGCCCAATAGTTAAAATGAACACTTTGGAAATCTACGATGCTTTGTCCTGCACTCTAGGGCAATTTGAGAACAAATTTAGGAACTTTTGGGAGAGCCGTGGCCTCGCATTGAATTCTTGGTCTGAGGGTAATTCTGCAGGTTTTGGGTTCGAGTCCAGCCTGCGGCTATGGTACGTGGGCCCTAAGGCAAGGCACTTTCTCACTCACTGCTTCTCTCCACCAAGGAGTATACATTTGGTAGTGCTGTGGCCTTGCGGTCTGGTTCATTGAATGCGTGGTCTGCAGGCAATTCTGCGGGTTGTGGGTTCGAGTTTAGCCTGCGGCTATGTTACGTGGGCCCTAGGCAAGCCGTGGGTTATGGACCATGTGCGTGTGCCCTTGGGCAAGGCACTTTGTCACTCATTGCTTCTCTCCACCCAGGAGTAAATGGGTACCTGTGAGGGTGGTTGATTCTGGTGGTGACTGCTGTATGTTCCGACACCCTTATGTTCCGACGGCCAAATGCTTCGACAACTCAACCTAAGTTCTGACACCCCTATCTTCCGACACCCCTTTCTTCCGACACCCCTACCTTCCGACTACTCAGCTTATGTTCCGACACCCCCATGTTCCGTCAGCCACACATAATATTGTGTGAACTCCCGGTGATGGTCAGGGTTAGCTTTAGGAAAAGAGGGTTAGGATTAGGGTTTTAGGATTAAGAATCTTTTGTACGGGTTGTCGAAACAACAGGGTGTCGGAACAACGGGATGTCGGAACATAGACATACGGGTGTCGGAACAGTGTCTCGGAACATAATGGGTGTCGAAACATAGATGTGTAACCTCAGGAGATACATTTATTGTCATTTCAACTTGGAAGTTTAAAGTCTGGTAGTCAGTAGACAGTTATGTGATACATTGGGGTTACAACTTGTGAAAAGGCTAAATTACAAAAAAAGATAATTCATTACCATAATGTGGCAATGTTAGAGTCGAGTCCTCAATCCGAGTACAGAATACACCGAGTACTTTAGAGGCCGAGTTCAAGGCCGAGTACTGAGCCGAGTCCGAGTAACTAGAAGTCCGAGTCCGAGTACGAGTCCGAGTACAATTCCCAAAGGACCCAACAAATAAGCAAGAGAATAAATAAAGGAAAATAAAACTTGATTAAATTTAATTAAATAAAACAAACACAGCACGCAATCCATTTTTTTTTTTACCAAATGGAAACACCGACAACTTATTTGGGTAAAAGGAACGACACCGTTCTTTAATGGTTTAACCATATCGACAGCATAATATGTATGGGGAAAAAACAACACAGTGCACACATTTGGCGTGCAGTCACAAAAGTGACCATAATTATAGCTAGAATGATGTACATGTAAAGGAGTACAGATACAGGTGACACGCACGGAAAAGCCAAGGCGTTCCGAGCATGCACAAATGATTTGTGTAAAATACCCAAGATTTCCCTAGGTAACAGAAAATACATGCGCTTTTTGTAGCACTGAGGATTCGTGAATCTGGAGCCAGCCAAGTCCTTGCTTCTTATGTTCGATCGGCGCTACAGGGTTACCAGTGAGACCATTTCGGAATTTTTCCCGGGCAAAATCCTAAGATGGAAACAATCCCCATAATGATCTAACTGGTAACGACGTGAGTTCTAGCTTGCAATGGAATCGACAAAATGAAATGTACTTGATTTGCACTCCCGAGTACTATACTGGGACCGAGTATCGAGTCCGAACCAACAAGTCCGTGCCAAATTTCGAGTGCAAAGAATCGAGTTCGGGCAGAGTCCAAATAATTTTCGAGCATAGTCGATAGTTCGGGCCGAGAACTTTAGTGTACTCGAGTTGTATTCGAGTACGAGTACAAGTACTCCAACACTGCCTTGTGACATGTTATTTGAAAAACACTCTCTTTAATGTTCATGCTAGAAATACACCCAATACGGAAATAACCCCAGGATCGAGAGGTCAAGTAAGGCTTGTTTACTTACGATTCCCGCAGCTGAAAGAATTCGCAAAAGAATTTCGGGGATTCCCCGCTATTCATGCGACATCTGCAAACCTGGAGCTAGCCGGGAATCCCCATCCCAATCCCCGATAGTGCATGTACGGTGTCATATGAAAATCGGACTCGTATGAAAATCGGACTCTTTTTTCCTTTTATTGGTTAAATCCTCTCACGTGACCGGTCCCTCTCCTAATTATCTATTCATGAGCATGCGCAATACCACCAATGAGTCCGTATTTCACTAAAACCTAAATTCATACTACACCGGCATTGCATGCAGAGTAACCCCAGGGGTCCGGATATGTATATAGGTCATAGAGCTATTATCAATGTGCGTGTTGATAGAACACAATCAAAATATATGGATTGAATTTGAAAGTGTACTCTAAATGCAATGCGCAAGTAGAACATACACAAGACAACTTAAGCGCGTCATGACGGTTCAAAAAGCATCGTCATCGGATACGCGCACGCGTTGCGCTGTTTGTGCATAGCGAGATGACACGCCCATTTGCTGATCGTGCGTTTCAGTTTCGGGCGTATCAGCTTCGATGACGCACCGGTAAGGAATACAAACGCAGATGCAAAAACATGACAAAGCACGAAAACAATTTTGAGTTCTCCATAGGTTTGTGCACAAACATATGAATGCGCCCAGCAGGCATTACTGTGTACACGCCAGTTAGCACTAAAGTATATAGCTTTATGATATGGGCTCCGTGCGCCAACAAAGAGTGCGCCCTATTACCTAGCAACGACGTCCCAACGGTGGGACATTTAGCTGGTTGACGCGCACCGTTCCTTGTGCGTGCTGCACGTACACCAGTCGATTTGTTCTATGTACACGCAGTAGTACGGCAAAATTGCCGTCAGGCAAGATGGCGTCGGTCGGTCACCCCCAACTGTACTTTCTTTGCCGCCGAGGGGGTACGCGGCCAAATCTCAATACAATGTATGCCCTCGAATTGTCAGGTATTTGAGCATTTTGAGAGCCGTGAATTTGAGCATTTAAAAAAATAGAAGGTTTGAAGCCGTGCAGAGGACTGAGAGCTCGCATTTCTGTGAAATTGTGACCTAAAATAGCTGTACTTGGCATGAAGTGCATATATTAGGCGTCCAGCTTGACTTGAGACAGGAAACTGGTTCTTCAGCGAAGCCAGCGGGCTGCCTACCCGTGATGGTATGGCTAACAGAGGACTCGGCATGCATGGGGAGGGCCTCCCCAATTCATAGTGCGCCAGCACCTAGCCTACCACTTGTTCGCTCGTCATAATACAAAGGAAATATTGTGAGGTGTTCGGGCCCCGAGGAATAAACTGATAGTTTATAAAAGCAGAGTAAGAGTCGTACAAATTGGAACATAAAACGTATTGAAATATAATGCATTTGAATTCAAGATGTTTTTCGAAACAGGTACATGTATTTCATCTCCCGACATCATTTTTCAAAGATGAATGCCTCTGTGCAAACCGAACACATCTCTACGATTTTGATGTGTTTCTCAAAACCGAATGATATTTTACAAACTTCACCCAATAAATTGCTCGGGAAAGTACTACAGCGTGCAGTTGTGCAGATGTAAAACTGAAAATGCATTCGGGTACTAGTAAAATTACATGTTCCATATTTGGAAATGCATTAAGTTGTAATAAGCATTGCATTTAAAGAAACGGTCGAATTTCAAAAAAAAAAAAATCTGTTTCTCAAAAGAAAGTAATCTGTTTGACTCTATTTCTGCTGTGTAATGTTGACATGTAATTTCAAACCCTAAGGAAACGCGCACAGGATGTGGCGGTGACGTGAGCAGTATTTTTAACATTACGCTTTCTATCACATGCTGACTATTGAACATTACCTTTAACTGCCTTTCCTTTTTTTTTCAACAATGTTGTGAGTGCAATCAACCTGATAGATAGCGCATTGGCCATTCGTTTACTTCCTTGAATTAAGGGGACACTTCAAAGTCTTAAAATGACTGGTAGTTATTTGGAAATGAACATTTTACAATGTTTTGAGAGAAAGCACTAGACACATATGCAGCGATGAAACAAAAGGGCATTTTGGGGAATAACAAATGCATCTTTGTTCAATCTGTATAGAAACACAATCACTTCTAAACACTGTCCGTAAAAAGATTCCACCATGACGTTCACACGAAAAAGTCTTTACTTAAAATTGAGAATGAATTACCTTATCTGATGATTTTATATCCTGGTATTTTCCCCCAAAAAGTACACACACAAATGAACAAAAACTTCAAGCCATTAAACAATCGCGTTTATGATGCCCCAACAAGACGTCAAATATATATGACACAATAAACCTATTACCGAAGGAATCTTAAAATTAGCATGTTCCGCTAATGAGATACGGCTTAAGGGCTCCAAAACTTAAAATTCCATAACGAATCACACGATGACCCCACGATGACGCCACCGTGACGCCATCTAAGTGTTTATTTATAACACATCCCGATCTACTTACAATACCAAGTTTGAACCCATTCTACCGACTTACAGTTCTCTATGATGGGACTTTACAATATGCATCTTTAAGGTGACGCCACGTGACCCATGATGTTGTCGTCAGAAGCCAAAAGAAAAGGAGTTTCCGCCAAATTGCTACTTTCACTTTTGGTTCTCGCCTCTGTGCAAGTGAAAAATAATTTACCCAGAACCAAACAGTATTACTCAACAGCCTCTCACTGCGACAGGTGTTTGACACAGTTTTAGCAAAGGAATCAACGTTAATTCTCATATACAATTGCAGCGCATGAATTACATAGGACTAGGGTAATTTTCAGGGAAGTCATTGGTCATGTTTCTTCAAAAGTATAAACGTAGGAGTGATGGATGCGTCTTCCAGCATCTGTTATTGTTCACTCTGTTCGCAACAGCTAGTCAAATCGCAGTAGTCTTGTCACAGAATGGTAAGTCATAAATTTCTTTCTGTAGATCGTGCTGATCTGTGATCACATCTATTGTTAATTGTTCAGTTTTTCAATATGTGATTAATATAATTAACAAAGAAAAATAACAGTAACTTCATCAACCACAAAGTCTTGAAATCAAAGGGAGCATAATGCAACCCATAATCAAAGGAGGGTTAATGCAACCCGAAACTTTGAATTTGGTCGCATTGTTCAAGGAAAATAAAATCTCTCTAAGGAGTGACTCATAAAATCAACAAGACAACAGGCATTACCCTGCGTTCGTACCGCTACAATACGCTTACTATGTTTCTATTTCAATGGTACGCGTCCAGATTTGGAAATCATTATTTTATTTTTATCGTTATTTAAGATATTACAAGATAGATTTTTTGCGCCGGGGGATATAAATCAAATTAAGGTTTGCCCTTCATCGTCTTTTAAACACTGTATACTCAGTGTGTTACCTCCCTAACGAAAGTTCGAAAAATCACTTTAGCTCGGTGGTCGAGTGGTAAGACATCTGCACTAGAAAGCAGGAGGTGGTGCGTTCGAGTCCCACCCGAGTGATTTTTCCAACTTTCATTCGGGAGGTAACACACTGAGTATACAGTGTTAAAACGTCGGTGAAGGGCAAAACCTTATTTAAGTTGTTCTATGTCTCTTCCAGAATTATTGGGGGAAAACAGAGTAACAACAAGGACAGTGATTGTTATCGTGTTTCACTTACCGATTTTCGTCAACAAAAGCACCATCGGGGTTTATACTTCCATTATGTATGTGGGTACCTTTTGAGGGCAGCGATGGTTATTCTGGTTGGTTTTAGCTGCTATGCACTGAATTGGCAGCATCCAGCCTTATACTCCTCAAGGAGCTGAGATGGTATTTGGAATGTTTCATTGGCCCAATGAGCAGCGTTGTGATGTAGCTTCTTGAGCACCAATAAAGGTGGAGAGGTGCGCTTTATAATTACCAATTATTATTATTTCAAATGCATTATTGTAAGGTTTATATCAATCTGATCTCACCACGTTTTGATTACAGCCCCTGGTCATTTGGGATGCTACCGAGACTGTGAAGGTCTTCTCACATGTGCTCGTGTTCTACCTTTCGGACCTGTACGGAGCAACGCTCAATCTGTGGAGTGGTGCTTTCAGCATTGCCTAGATAGGCGCGCATCGAGCTACCGGTACGCAGGTCTCCAAGTCGGAAATGAATGCTTCTGTGGAAATAACGAAGACTACGACAGACTAGGCAAAGTGGATGGATCTCAGTGTCACGATCGGTGCAGAGGAAACAACAACCAGATCTGTGGAGGCATTAGGCGGATCTCAATATACGAAAGTAAGGCTTCAATAATACATCTGAACATGCTTTGGTATTAAACATTACCAGTGGCAGGTCAATGATTGTTGTTTATTCCACAAGGGGGTGGGATGGGCGCTGAGAAGTTCATGATTTTCCATACAAAGACAAAAGGCCTCAGGCAATAGAATATTAGCGTTATGATTTTTAAAGATGTCTAAAAATAGCAAGACTTAAAGGGGCACTTCGTCCTGATATCGTCGACATGTCATGCTTCATGATTACTTATCCTATTTCAAAGGCCTGATTGAAACGAGACTAACCTAATGTAGCACTGTTCCTAAGGAAAGACATACAAAAACCTGGTTGTTTACTTCTGACGTGATGAGAATTTTGTGGCAAATACACACGCATTTCTAACCGTGAATAAGTAGCTATCTTGGACGTTGCCCCAGATTCTTTAAGTTGTTCCTGATGTCAGACGAATCAATGTACAGTACGCGTCATTTCACGTGTTTGTTAACAGGTTGTTTCCTTCACGTCCGCGGCATGAGATGCACTGGTGGGACACGTGCAAGGGAATCACGACTTATTGATGTATTACTTATTTATTTATTTCTCGGGTATCTCATTAAGTGGAACCCATTGATCTCCCATGGGTCCAGTGAGGGAAGACAATGTGAATAGATTTAGATATGGGATTAAAACCCTCAAATAATAGGAAAACTTACTACTCTGGTAGGACAGACAACCCAATACACATATTGGGACAAGCAGGAAGCGAACCCACGCCACAACGGTATTAGGCGGGTAAAGTACCGCTACGGAAACCTGATTCAAAACCTGACTCCGACGACCAATCTCCATATTTTTAAAAGAGTCAACAATTTGACCCCCGAAATTTGTTCCCGTAAGAATAACACGAAAACGGCAAATGTTTAATGGATGCTTGTGTGGACTTTATATTGTACTTTTAAATATTTTGCGCTTTCCAATATATTCATTTGTTTAAATTGCGTTGTAGCCCGATTGGGCTAACCATACGTTAGACTAACGAGAAAGGGAATTGCAACTTGTGAATTGTAAATGTGATGTTCTGACTGTTCAGTGTCTTAATGGTCAGTCTGAAGTGTTTCAAACTGACTGAGGAATCATTTTCAGAAATGTATTCCAATGTAGTTATGCCATTTTATGGACCAATGAAAACATATCTTTAATAACAGTATTGCAAGGAGTGTGTAGTAACGACATAGGACCACCCACCAACGGATCCCACGACATCACCAACCCGCGTTCACTGTCCTTTAATCTCAACAACTTCAAGTTCTTCGGGACTCGTGTAGATTTCTCCTGTGACCCTGGATATACCCTCCATGGAGCATCCAGCATTGAATGCATTGAGACTGGCTACAACAACGTCACTTGGAGTGACTCGGTACCCACCTGCGAAGGTTGGTAAAGTTAAGTGTTTCAAAAGCTGTTTCATAAAATTTCTCTGTATTGTTAAAGGGAGGATACAACATTTGCAAACATCAAAAAACGAAATGATCAAATTATCACGAAATACCCCACTGAATTGTTAGGGACTGATAGTCTAAAACATCCTTTAAAATCGTGGCTCCTGGTGTGCTGACATTTTCAAGAAAAAGTGTATTTTTCCAACGCTGGTCGGCCGACCAGCGTTGGAGAAAACTGGCCTTTTTCAAAAACTGTTCCTAATTTCTCATATTTAATTATCCTGACTTTACTTTGCAATTGATTACACACCTGTGAAGGGGTACAAGCCTGCTAGACTGATTCTCCAACCTTACAATTCTCCAAAGTGTATTAATTGCTCCGTTTCATCTTAAGTGGGGTCAGGGAACCAGACTTCAAGAACATGATAGGTTTTCTTGGTTTTTCCAGCATCTACCATCCCAAAACGTGAAACAAGTCAATTTATTAATATTTTCTATAACATACTAATCCTCCAAATCCATTTATTTCTGAAAATTGCAGCAAAAGCAAATGTTGTGCATTCCCGTTAAGCCAATTCGGTTCCCGAGCAATGACGAAGTTCGGGTCACGAAGACGTCCGACACATGTGCCAAAGCTAATACTGCTTACCTTAGTGTGGTATTACTGACAAGAAAACAACCGTTGAAGAAATAAAATAAAGGCTGAAACACCGAGTGATTTATTTATTGACATCGTCAGTTCCTTTTGGGAGGCTGAACACATAATGATGTACATTGCATACCTTACAAAGGATAGTTTTGTCCACATAAATACACATAAATAGACTTGTGCCAGTCATGTGCTTTATCCAACTTTTTAACAGAAAAGTACCCGGTGCACAGAAATAAATTTTGCAAACCTGCAACAGGAGACAACAATGGGCATGGAATAGTATCCTACTTCCATAATCCTACAATAATCACAATTATCCTCTTACTATGAATGCGTATCGTTTGCAGAACCAACGACAGTAGTGCCTTCCGTTGGAAGTACGAAGCCTACTAGTACTACGCCCACGATAACAGCTGATGTGGTGACCGAGGGGGCATTTAGAAGCAACGGTAAGTCAGTGACTTTTGTCTCCGCCATAATGTACACCTCTCACGCAACGGGGGTTGGGTTCCAAACCTTAGTCCCGTATAGCCATGTTCGGCATAGTGACCGTTTTAGCCGATTTTCGGCTAACTTTGACAGAATTTTTGTTCAAAATTCAGTATGACAGAAAATTTTACAAAATGGATTTTTATGGCAGATTTCTGGCAGAAATCTGCAAAAATGGTTACTTAACAGAAAGCATAGCAAATTTGAAAAAAAGGAAGATTTGTTTAAAAAACCTTTAACCTTTTCAAACAAACCCTTGCAAAATAGGACAGGTACTTGTCTTGTCTATGTTCACTGGGAATCAGATTTCGTCATGACGACGCAACCTCGTTTTGACTGAAATTTACGTGATTTCATCACACCTTTATATGAATAAAGACTGTTTGTAATGTAATTTGAACCTTAATTACGGCAATATCACAACATCTGCATTTGATTTCAAGAGTTTATAGTGTATTTTGAGTAATTCATGGGAATTTGGCAGATTTTTGATCCATCTGACAGATTTTTTTGAAGTGCATTTAGCAGTATTTGGGCATGACCTTGTGGTCACCCTGATGTTCGGTTTATTGGAAAACCGGAGACTCCGGTGTAGCGTGGATATGGAGTCATTAATTGGTAGTATTGCGCATGCGTTAGTAAGATGCCATCCTATTTATAGACCTATGTATAGGAGAATGACTTGTCACGCGTGAGGGATTAGGCCTAACCAATGATAGGGAAAAGGGGTCAGATTTTCATAGGAGTCGGATTTCCATTATGACACCGGCAGAGTAAACATGTGTTTTGAACAATACATTCCGTAACATGTGGGAAAACCCGTAAATATTTCCTCTTGGTTTAGGCATGAAAAGGTTCATAAAGATTCTGAAACCACAAATAAAGTCAATGGCGCCAGCAATAAGGGTGGACCAAATTGAATAGTATTAAAGGGAATATACATCATTTGCTTTTGTTGTAATTTTCAGAAATGGATGGATTTGGGAGGTTAGTATTTTATAGCAAATATTGTTACACTGACCTTTTTGACGTTTTGGGTTTGTAGATGCTATAAAAACAAATAAAAAACAACCGTTTTCCTGTAGTCTGGTTCCCTGACACCATTTAAGATGAAACTGGGCAATATATGGACGTTGGGGAATTGTAACCAGTCTGGCTGGCTTGTACCCATTCACAGGTGTGTAATCGATTGTAAACAAATGCAGACTTAAAACTAAATATGATCAATTGGGGCTAGTATTTGAAGAAAAAAAAAACACCCAGGTTTTTCCAACGCTGGTCGGCCGACCAGTGTTGGCAATTGATACAAAATACCACTTTTCTTGAAAATGACAGTACATCAGGTGCCATGATTTTACAGGATGCTTTAGACTGTCATTCACTAACAGTCCAGCAAGATATATCCTAATAATTGGGTAGATTTATTTTTGATGTTTGCAAATGTTGTATTTTCCCTTTAAATATAGAGCAACGATTCAATAGATATATTGAAAAAAAGTTAGGAATGTTACAGTGACGCTGGCTTTTGGTTTCCGTGCAGAGCCGTTGGATGTTGGAATCGTAGTGGGACCTTTGGTGGCGGGCTTCATCGTTGTATCAGCAGCTCTTGCACTATTGATAGTTTGTATTCGGCGGCTTAAAAAAGGAGTGTACAACCATCTGGTTAGTAATGAAAGGTAAGACACAAAGTCATCGCGTTTCCTTTATATCGACAGAAAACAGTTCTCAGTGTACTAGTTTGGCCAACAATAGTTGCTCAACAACTCGATTATGATCAGTATCATTTGCAGAACACATAATATTTTCTAGACGAACAACAAGATTTTCGTTTAATCTTAAAGGAAACATGCAGTGGAAATTGAGCTCATTTTGTTTTCATGCACATGACTACGTGTTGCAACAATACGTACAAGATCTTAATACTTGTTTTCATTGGAAGTGACCAGAAGGTGGTGGGTTTTCAATTATTAGCAAATCCTTTCATCAATACATGTAAGAGGGCGCTATTTTGTTTTTGTCACACAGTACAAGGCTCCCCATGTCAAAAATGCATATGAACACCACACAAAATAGATCATCAAAATTATCCACAAAAAAGGTTCGAAGAAAACGTGGCCACTACTACTATCCAAACAAGCTGTTTAACATGATAAACAAATAAAAAGGGGAACTTGCTCCAAGAAAATGAAGACAATTTTGATATACACAAAGCTATAAAGACACTTCTGTTGTGCCTTGAATGACATAAATTTGATCATAAATTTGAACAATTGCATTAGAATTAAAAACTAAAATGATGCAATTTCTCTCTTATATTCCTACAAAGGAGGTGGAAAGTCGTAGTTACATGGTAAGAAAGCTGTTTCAAATGTGTTCAAGTCATACAATTCTATTCCTGATCCTATGTTATGTTTCCTTTAACATATTCCCGGGATGTTTTAAGAAATCTGTTTGCAAATTGGCAAAATGAGGTTGTACAAAGATACGTTTTACTTCTACTCTTCTTTTTCAGTCACACACCACCAAGCCATCTTTCGCAATCTCTGCGTTCGGAAACACAGGAACAAGTTTGTACAATACAGAGAGACGAACAACTTCCAGGTGAGTCAAAAAGAGAGGTGTCGTGTTTTTAAAGTAGTCCGAGGTTCAGTAAATCGTCGTTCGTGTAAAGTGGGCATCCAAGAAATGTAAACCACGGACTGTGTAATAATTCCAACTTTCATTGCCAGAGTTTGAGTCTAACCGAAGCCAACCACAATTTAATCTAAAGTTGGTCATAACTTTGTCATAAATTAATAGCCAGTGAAACACTGGTCATCTGGAAATCAGTCACAAGTCAAAAAGAAATAAGTCACAGGGAATTTTCAAGTAAATTCCAATTCACTCGCAAAGCAATCATAGACAATCACACATCTGTCACAGGTAACCACAAGATTAAATCACGGACATGCCAATTCACAGGTTAGACCACAAGTAACGCATACTTCAGTTTATTGTAAAAAAAAATGCCCCCAACTCGACATATGGCCAGCACTTGAATTGTGATGACTTGTTGGTTGAATTGTAATACGGGCGATTCCCAATAGTGCGCCTCCAAGAGTTTGCACTGCGTTGGCCAATCACAATGCGCGAAATCAGTCGACCTTTTCCAAACGCGCATTGGGTCGACAGATTTCGCGCATTGTGATTGGCCAACGCGTTGCAATCTGTTGGAGGCGCACTATTGTGAATCGCCCGTATTGAACTTTACTTTAGACCTAACATGACTGATTGATGAATATTACATCACGTGTTTTTACAATGTAGTTGTCTTGTTATTGACTAATGTACAATCATGGGCGTTGCCAGGATTTTTTTCTTCTTTTTTTTTGGGGGGGGGGGAGCGAATGTTCCCCACCTCTAAATCGTTGTATTTTTTCTCTGGCATATTTTCAACTGATCAATTTTTTTAGGGTGAGCGGGGGACAATTTTGCCCGGCCACCCCCGTTGACACCCCTGTAGACGCCCATATTGTTAAATGTGTATCAAATTAATAGCAAATTCACACCGCTTTGACTCTTCTCCTTTCCTTTTCTCCTCTTGTTTTGTTTTTGCTTTTCCATGGGGGAGGGAGCAATCGCCCACCATGTATATAATGACTAATGATGCCTAACGATCACTTCTGATTGACATTATGTGATTGACATGACATTGAGTTGATTGAAACTTTGTTGTCTGATTACCAAAACAAAAATGGAAAAGAAATATCCATCCACAATTTTATTTGAACATCTCTCTTGACTTTCCAACAGATGTGTCTTTGGGTATTTTGCCAACATCGACTGCGAATGATAACTCCCCTGGACACGAGATCCAAACTGCGCGTGCTGTCTACCGCAACGTAGGCCCCAATCTCTCGTTCCCACGAAAACTAGTAAAAATCGAGAAAGAGATTGGTCGAGGTGCCTTTGGGAGAGTGCTGCTGGGCACCGCTCTCGGGATCAAGGAAGCTGGCAAAAGAACCAAAGTTGCAATAAAAACAATCAAAGGTAAACTTAGTGGTATTACAATAGTCGCGGGTGTGAGCAGTGCATGCAATGACCAAATTACAGCCCAGTAAAGCAGCGACATTAGGAGGGAGGGGTGTTGTTTTGTCCACTAGTTGGCATTTTTGAATGATCCCAGACACCCCTCTTTTTGTGATCTCAAAAAGTCAAATTACAATTTAGTAATGTGATTCTCTTGACAAAATAAAAAAAGTTTCTTTGGACGGTTGGAGCCTACGTCAATGCCGGGTAACATGTACATTTATGTTTACACAAGTGAATTCCTTTCGTACCGATAGAGGGCGCTGACAGACAGGCGAAGCTTGAGATGCTGGAGGAGTTGCACGTCATGAACAAGATTGGTTCTCACCCAAACGTCGTCAGATTACTCGGCTATTGCATAGAGACAGGTAGGAATCCGTGCAATAGACAATTTGTGTTTCTGTTGCTCCGTATAACGGTGTACGGACAACAAATTAGCTAACACCAGATCAGGGTAACTCTTGGAATAGCTAATAACGAGCATTTTCTTGTTTTATTAAAAGCATACAGCATTATTCTGAAGGGGTATCTATTTGCAGATATTCCCTTCATATTAATAAGAACGTGTTTTTTTCGCAATATATTGGTATGTGGATACGAGTAATTTTGACTACACTCAGCTGAATGAGTCAGATTCTTTAATAAAATACATTAACAGGCATTTTAACAGCCATCATTATTACTCAATGGAAAAATGCATATATTTAAATGTTAAACTCAAAATGAAGGGCTGAGAACCTCATTCTCCAATGCATACAAAAAGCAAACATTGTCAAAAAAATGTTCTAAAGGCTCATCTCCTGGGATCCGTCAGCCATTTCGATATGTATGATTGGTAGTAACTTTGAAAGTTTAATTCATTAAAGATCCCATCTATCTCATCGTGGAGTACCTGAGTAAGGGCGACCTCAAGAAAGTCCTGATGGGATACAGAGTCACGGATCCTGGGACCGGCTACGCCAACATTTCTGGTCCGAGTCAATCACTCTCGGTGACCTTGGTCAGATTCGCCAGGGACGTAGCCAATGGAATGGCATTCTTGGCCTCGCAAAAGGTAGGAGTCTCGATGCTAGATTTTAGGGGGTAAATATATACCATATACATGTAACACATTTTGAGCGAGTGAGGGCGCTTTAACGAAAACACTTTTGGGATACTGATGGTAGAAATATGAGTTTCAAATGAAATCCATATCCATTCTTAAACTATTTAAAATTTAATATGATTTTTTTTCTCGCGACATATGAAATTTCTATCACTGAACTTAAATTAACGCTGACTGCATCCCAAAAATATTGCGCCCTCATTCGCTTAACAATATGCAAGCCTGCTTAATTCCGTGCATATTTGTATCTTGAATGACATCCGGCGGAATGTCATATTTTACATGCACAACGTGTGGTTCGCAGTTTCTCCTACTTGAACACTTCAAAAACTTCAGACAGTCAAATTACACCAATTAACAAAAAAGGAATAGCCCCTCTGTTATTGTTCTCACTTTGAATTTCAAAAGTCGTCCCTGGCTGACCAGAATCCACCATCAACAATCCACCATTTATAAATCTTGCCGACTCATTGCAGTGCATTCACCGTGACCTGGCAGCCCGTAACGTACTGGTTGGTGAAGACATGGTCTGCAAGGTATCTGACTTTGGATTCGCTCGTGACGTCATGAATATTAGAGTCTACCACCGAGAATCCAAGGTACTGTATGTGTATCTGTAGAATACTGTGCAATAGGATATCCTGCACAGGTGTCGGCTTGATATTCTTAAAATTATATCCACTTATCAAAGCAACACGAGGAAACTATGTTTAAATGATGTATTTTGCTTTTGCAACGGCCAGCTTTGTAAGACTCATGACTCGGACTCGGGTCCTATTTTCCGTGACTCGGACTCGGACTCGAGCCACAATGACTCGGACTCGGACTCGAATCACAATGACTCGGACTCAGACTCGACCTTACGGACTCGGATTTGGACTCGAACTCGACCTGCGTGATTCGGGACTCGACCAAAATTACCACGAATCAGTTCTTGTTTTGTCAACATTATAATTTCGAATTATTTTGAGGGTTTCCTCTCCAAAGAAAGCGGTATATTTTGTGCGGTGCCTGCAAGGGCAGATCCACAAACACAATTTTGGTCCCCCCAAAAGTGGGTCCCCGGATTCTTATATTTTTTTCATACTAGATGCTTTGTGGTGCGATCTGAGGAAATTTTTGACAATTTTAAGCATTCAAGGAAAATATGGTGGTGTACGCAGTGGCTTCCTTTTTTTTGCGAGGCAGAAAAAAATATCTAGATCCATAACATACACAGCACATGTTGCTGGCTTATTCCGATATATTTTTGTAAGAATCAATGCATCGAAACATGTACCCGCCTAGCGTCCACACTTGATGTTGCGAAAAGCAAGCCTGAAAGTGTAAGGTACCAGATTATCTTCTCCAGACAATGGTGATTTGCCTAAATAATTGCAGTTCATTAAATTAGAGGAAAGCTGTGAACAAAATGGGTAAAAAATATTTGCAACAGCCTTTATAGTAAAGGTGACTCGTGACTTGGACTCGAAATCGAACCTTGTGACTCGGACTCTACCTGAATGACTCGAAACTCTGAGTCGGAGTAGATGTAAATTGAAGGGCAAAACTCACTGACACGGAGGAAAACAGATCTGGGACATATTCACTCGCCTTAAAAAGAATGGCAAATATTTTCCCGACAGAATCCACTACCCATTCGCTGGATGGCACTGGAGTCCTTAATTGATGACGTATACACAATAGAGAGTGACGTATGGTCTTTCGGGATTCTGATGTGGGAGATCGCAACACTTGGTAAGATATTTCATTCAAACTCCATTTATGTTTTTCATCAGACTTGCTGAGGGTACCGTAGTATATTTACAGTTTGATTTGAATAATAGTTCTAAGCGGTTAATGTTAAATGACAAAAACGTTTTAATACCCACCGATAAATATTTTATAAAATGCTGGTTATTTACCTTTAACAATCTTGACAGGTGCCCGGCCATACCCACACATCAGGACTAGCAAAGCTATGCTGAACCAGTTGAGTAGAGGCTATCGCATGTCCAGACCAAAAAACTGCAAGAAACAACTGTAAGTATTATAAAGGAGCATGTACCGCAGTTACGGTTCAAAAATAGCATGACAAATTAACCATTCCAGTCACGTTGTGTACAAACAAGTGTCAGGCATAAGTCGCAAAAAGACACAAGCCTTAACAGTTAAACATGGTGGCATGTAAAATCATTATGAAGGTCAGAAAGATGTCAAATAGACTGGCACCCTCTACTGGATACTCTGTTAACTTGTAGTAGATTAAGAAACTTGACAAGAGTGTTTATTTTAGCATGCACCTGTTTTCATCTACCAAAATTAATTTTGTTTCAGATATTTCATCATGCGTAGTTGCTGGCATGAGAATCCGAAGGAAAGACCAACGTTCCAAGATGTTGTCAAGAATCTGGAGGCTTTGCTTAGTCAGGAAATGGTAAAAGTTTTTAAAACAAATATTAGCAAATCTTAAAGGTATAGTCCATCATTTGTAATTTGTACATTTTGTTCGTTTGAAGCAACAAACATGCTACAAATCTAAAGAAGGGTGCCGAGCAACTGACCTGATGAAGTTTCAGCTCAGCTGATCAGCTGTATATTTCGAGAAAAACAACATTCTAGGATCTCGATTGCAAATCAAAAGTTGCTGAATCATGTTTCGAATTGGGTCTGAATTCATCATCCGAGACACGTTCTTACCATAGATATAGAATAAAAAGACTAGATCGGCAGCGCGTCGACACGCGCCCATTCACTGTGCGATAAATCTCATTTTTGTTGTCCCTCGTGGACGCGCAACTAATTAACATATAAAAGTTATGGAGCTAAATGCAACCTCGTGCCCCGTGGTACGATCTTGCAGCGCCATGTTGTTTCCCATCATGCCTTGCGCGATCGTAACCCCTGGAATTGTGTAATTTAAAGATACCAAAATACGGTACATTATAATTAGGGCTGCAGTTTATCTGTTTTACGTGCCTGCGCAATCTTTAAAATGTTACAAGTTGTGATTTTGAAGAATCAATCCTTTCAAACACAACGTTTGGACGGTGTGTGAATTAGTAAAGATTTGTATTAAATGTACGTACCCCTTTCGTGCCTTTACAACCACAGATACAGGGTTTTTTTAGCGAAAAACGCGGCTGACATAATCCATATCGTACAGGCTTTGCGACTTTTGAATCATTATTTTTTTTTCGCACGTGACGTTACGTGCAAAGCTAAGCACGCGAGCGCATTATGGGCGCGCCCGGCGTGCAATCTTCGAAATGCCCGCGCAGTACGCTGTGAATAGCCATTCAGTGTCATTTACGTCATCATCACAGCCAGCGGTTAGTGTAAGGAACGAGCACGCGCCTCTGGAGTCGAGGCTGAGCTAAATGTATCTTTCCTTCAGCACGTGACCAAGCTCAACGCACGCGAAGCTCGAAATGCGCACCGAGTATTTACGCAATGCGCCCACGCGTTAGCGATAATGGTGCACTGTGCGCGTAAACGGCGTTGCATTCGTCACATTAGTTGTATCTTTCCTCCAGCACCTGACCCTCCATGAAAGTCCGCGCGTGTGGACGCGCTGCCGATCTAGTCTTTTTATTCTATATCTCAGGTTCTCACTGAGCCGAATGCAGCTAGGCGATGTCGCGCACTGATCCGACGAACTATAGATGGCGCGCGTGCGTGTAAGTCGTGTCAACGCGTGCACGCGCTTCGCTGAATAAAAAACGAACTGTAGGAATTAGTTATTATACAAATATTTAGTGGCTCAGCGTGGAATGGGAGGAATATTAGTGCAAGGTAAAATCTGGACTTTTCCATTTCACGAGGCGAAGCCGAGTGAACTGGAAAAGTCCAGATTTTACCGAGTGATAATATTCCTCCCATTTCACAATTTAAAGCCACTCAATATTTGTTTTATATAACTAACATATAGATCCTTGTCCTTTGATATATTTGAACTTTTTTTCAATACAAAACTGGAGGAAAATGTATTTCTCTCTTCCAAACCACCCTTTCACGAAAATGTTTGAACCCAACGCTGTAGCGCTGGCTCTTTGGAACAATACGCGCTACGTGCAACGCGCAACGCGCACACCAGCTACATTTGCACACAAATACCGCGTCATGATCCTAACTGTTAAATAGTATTTCCCATTCCCCATGGGCGGATAGTATACAAATATTGAATGCTTCGAGTGGTGTAGTAAAACTAGCCTCCCGAGGTGATCCATGGACATTCTATTTTCCCGAGGCGAAGCCGAGAGAAAATAGAATGATCCATGGATCACCGAGGGAGGCTAGTTTTACTTCACCACGAGATAAAGCATTCAATATTTGTTTTATAACACTTCACCCACAGATTCTGCTTGATTTCAATATTTTAAATTATTTAAATCTGAACACAGCTGAAATAAACTTCAATTTCAATACAAAATTGGTGGAAAATGTATTTCTCTCTAAAAAACTACCCCTTTACAAAATGTTTGAACCCAAGTCTGCGGCGCGCTCTCTTTGGAATAATACGCGCCACGCACAACGCGCAACGCACACACCAGCATGCATTTGCACACAAATACCGCGCCGTGATAATAGTACTTTGGTTGCTATGCTAATAGTACTTTGGTTGCTATGCGCATAGTACTTTGGTTGCTATGCGCATAGTACTTTTGGCCGTGCACAGAAAGATAGCAAAATTAGAAAGTAACATGTGACTCGCTCTCGGCCAATCAAGACACAGAATCTGTGGGTGAGGTGTTATAATACTTTTTGAGCCACGGCATGAATGGGAGCAATAACAAATGCCACGTGATGTGAGTTCCACCAATCAAATGACAAGGATCTGTATGTCGGTTATATAAACTGTCCTACTTTTACTCCGAGTTTATTGCAAGTTAAATTACTCACCAAGTTGAAGTATATGAACAGCCAAAACTGGGCCGAGTCCATGCACAACGCGACGCGAACGGGGCAACTGCCCGCGCCGTGATTGCGGGGCGAGTTGGTTTTAACTCACGTGGTGAATATGCACACAGAGTTCGGTCAATAAAGACTCACAAAAATCCACGAGAGAAGCTTGGATTGCTCACTGGAATAGCTCTGCCGATGTTTAATAAATCATGTAAAGAATAGTGTTGATTCTAGCTTGTAACTTCCAAGCGAAAAGTATAGGAAATGCACTGTAAATATTGCGTGTGTGACAGAAAACTAGTATAGACGAACGATAACGAAACGACACATCGTGAATGAATGCATGAAGGTTGACCTCTGAACTACATGCAACATATATACAAGATGTGTTAAAGGCGCAGTACAATGAAACTTAAAGTGAACGCTACAGAACTACTAACGGAAATTTCCAACTGTGCTTCTTAAGACGCATCGTTGGACAGGCATTCTTTCGTTGATTTCTTCAAAATGACAGCTTGCCAGAAAGAATAATTTCACAGGGAGTTTAGTCCCCTTGCTATCTTCCAACCAAGTATGTTTTTCAACAATAATTACGTCAGTCACTTTTTGGATAGCTGCAAATGATGGACTATAGCTTTAAATTTAATACAACTTTATGGGTTTTTTCGGGAACCAACACGTCGGCCTACTTGTCTAATTATTTCAGAATTGTTGATTTTGCATTTACTTTAAACAGGAGTGCATAACTGTTGGAAACATTGACAAAGCCATCTACGAGGTCCCAAGTATCCTGGAAGACAACGAGAAACTGTGAAACACGAAACTGAGGGATGTGTGTAATATTCTGGGGATTAAAAAAGGAGCTGGTTTCAACTAAAGTCAATACAGATTGCTTATACTTGAGTCAATACAGACTAGGAATGTGTTTTATGTATGAAAAGACTCATGTTGTTAATTAAGTAAAACGCAAACATATCGCATTGCACAATTGCAATGAAATAGAGGCCTCGGCGCAATTTAAAATAAAAACCTAATTCAAAAAAGAAAAAAATAAGAAACCTGTATGAATTAAACCATAACATAATAGACAAAAATTGTCAAGTTGTGACAATATGAATGTTACCAATGTTTTGTACTGCAAAGGCGTAAGGTTTTAGGGCGCGAAATTGTTGGTTGGTGTGCTTTGTAATTAGCATTTATTTTGTGAATATTCATGATGTGATACTGTTTGACAATCACACGGAAATGTAGCTGGGTTTATTTGTTACTGAGCAAGTGAACAATACATCAAGTGCAGAGCTTGCTTTTGAAGCACAAGGTTAAACAAGACTCGCTTGTATGACGTATGTAACGTAGTGAGAGAGAGCGTTCTTATAATAGCCTATATTAATAATAGTATACTAATAGCTTATAATCATCTTAAGAATAGCCTATAATAACTTCTCAATACTACTGAAGCCTCTTTAAATAATATGTATAAAACATACTATAACCGTTATGCTGTGTATCTTTATGCATATTAATCAGATTAACGAAAGACTAGTTTTGTGAGTAAAAGGAACGGTATCAGTTTAACACTCTTCTATATCAGCTTAATTAAGTCGTTTGATATTGAGTATACCATTATGCGAAGTAGATTGATATTGTCTGCCAATGCTTGTTGACTAGATTTTATTTAGTGAAACATTTGTTTATCTAGTTTAATAATGAGTAACTTTCTGCAAAGTTTTCTGCAAAGTAGATTGATATAGTCTGCCATTGCCTAATTACATTTTATTTCGTGAAAACATCTGCTTAAACAAGTTTGATATTGAGTAACACTCTGCAAAGTAGCTTGATATAGTCTGAAATTGATGAACTAGATTTTATTTAGTGAAACCATACGGTTAACTAGTTTTACATTGTGTCTCATTCTGCAAATTTTATTGATATAGCCTGTCATGGCTAGACTAGTAAGTAAAACAATCTGCTTAACTAGTTTGATATTCAATGCATCATATATATAAAAATTTAGCAAAAGCAAATTACTGAACATTGATGCTGAAAGCTAAAAAGTAAATACTTTTACTGAAAAAGCTTGCTTTATAGACTAAGCTTGTACTAGAAGTTTTTGTTTATTTTATAAAAAGGAAAAATAAAATGAAGACTTCATGATTTACCGGTCTATTTTTTTAGGGCATCTGGGGGTCACCTTTGAAAATATGAAGCAAATACTTCTGAAAGCAAACTGCTGCATTTATTAATATTAATCGCCCGAAAATTGACACAAAACGTTAATAAAAAACATATAATACCATACACTGTATTTTGATATACATTTAGGCGCAATTTAAATATAATTTATTATGTATTTATTATTTATTTTTTTATTTTATTTTATTATAATTACGCATACGCATAACGATATATGGCATGTTGGCGTAAAAACAGAATGGGCACAGAAAATAATTTTTATCCAACGGCACCCTGGGACTGAACAAACTGAACAAATTTGTTTAGCTTATTTAGTCTATATTTTTTCCAACTATTTTAAACTTTTATCTTTTTAATAATAATTCTTTAATTGTGTATCGAATGTTGGTGTAATTTGTAATTTTTTAACACTTTAACAATTTTTTTGTTTTTTTGATTTTGTTGACGTCTTGTGACACTCACCTTTTTTACAAAATTTGATGAATGGAAGTGAACCTTTTTTTGTATTCTTCAACTGAAAAAAGTTGTCATTTTTTTGATGGGATTGGAGGAAAAAATGTACTAATGTATACATATATGTATGCATCCTTTTGATTTGGACTATTACACCCAAACCCTGTGTGTGTGTGGCGGAAGTTCGTACACACAAGAGGAACCTATTTATGGTTGGCAATCATCCCAAAAAACAAAACAACCAGCAGTAAGCATGCTGCTATTGTTTGTTTAAATGCTGAACAGTAAAAAAAAAAACTTTTTCATACGAAATCAAGCTTTTGCTTTTTTCTTATGCTTCCAAAAGTAAATGCTTTTACTTTTTGCTTAAACTTCCTAGCATTTACTAGTTTTTATACATACGACCCAATAACATTCTACTGGATTTGGTTTTAACATCCCGCTTAATTTGGAATTAAAAAAAGCTTCAGCGGCTCGAAGGAGGTCAACACTACCCAGTATGCTTTGCGAAGTGTGTGTGTTTCCTTCAGGAAGTTTGTGGTTGAGACCGGCAGATGGGGGTTCGGGCAAATG
The DNA here is from genome assembly GCA_029964075.1 of Patiria pectinifera. Taxonomy (NCBI): domain Eukaryota; kingdom Metazoa; phylum Echinodermata; class Asteroidea; order Valvatida; family Asterinidae; genus Patiria; species Patiria pectinifera. The sequence goes on from CM057150.1 coordinate 8,791,098, forward strand.
AGATGACGTGCAGATACGAGGAAGGAAATACCCATTGGTTTCACATATGAAAAACTATTTTATCTATCGTGCAAAAATTCACTGAACTGCATGCGTGCGTCTGATACTATATAGAGACATGGTTTCATGCACACAAGGGACCTTAGCGTAAACTCTACATCGATTGAGCGTTTTCAGCCAAATGCAACGTTTTATACAGATATATTCCAATGGTCCAAATTATTATACACGCTGGAAGACTTGTTTGTGTTATCCGTGCGCAAACAATAGAGGGTTCTTTATATATATTTAACACTATTGACCTATCGCCGTTTGCGAGTTAGCCACGCCCCTTAGACAACCCTATGGAACTTTTGTACGTTGAGTTTTGTTTGTCTCAGATTTTGTGCGTTCCGCGTCCACTTGAATATCATGTAATTGGACAATATTTCACAAGCGTCGTTGACGCGATTCTCCCGCGATAGGTCAATAGACCATTATCATGTTGCAGTGATTTTATTCATTTCCCATTCAAATCAACGTAACCGAAGCGAGGCTGGAGGGGAAAATAGCCTGGTTCCTTTTTGCACAAAAACATTATCATTTAGTACTGTCATTGGATTCAGGGAACACGACTACTGGTGAAAGCATGATCTAGAGACTCATTCATTCCGTTGCATGGGGAGTTCTTTTCAAGACGTCAGAGACATGTTTGTAGATCTGGCAACATTTTAACGTCCAGTACACGCAACTTCGTCCATTGCGTATAAAAATATAGAAATACAGTGTGTCATTGTGATATACTGGATTTATTTGAGTCTTGTTTGCCCTATAATGATCGTGTAATGTTACACACCACAAAGTCCATGTACAAAACCTCGAAGTTATGAGAAAGATCTGCCGTGGCGGCGACGACACATTCGTTTTTACCCATCTCCAACTAATTTGTCGCCTTTTTCTTTTCCTGTGGAATGCTGAGATAAAAGTATAATATTAATGTTTCTCGTGGTGATATCGGTTAGAAATCATTATGTCAAAACGTATAGAAAGAGAAAGGGCAACCCTGTTTAAACTACCCACAGAAGGGTCGCGGAAGGGTCCGGAAGCTCAGAGACAAAATGGCGTACTTTCAAACTCCATTACCGCCACGCACCGTCGACGACGCCTGACGCTCAAGCGAACATCCTACACGTGATATGTTTCACGAATGCGCAGTATTGTCATGGACTAAAGTTGGTTGCATTAAAATAATTGCGTCCCGTCAACGGGGCTTTCAATAGACCCATTTACATTGCGGTGCGCGATTGCATCTAACCGCAAAAATGCACTGCATATGTATTGCGCTGTTTGCATATATGAATAACTGTGCGCGAACGGTCAGGTCGTTAGATTTGTTGCAACCCGGCCGAATACGTACTAGTCTTATACCAGCCGCGCCGATGGAGTTCGACTGATGTTCATCAAATCTACATTGTAGTAGGCAAAGATGGTATAGCGCACTGCACAGTAGGTAGTAGGCTAGCCTCTGTGACGGATAGCGAGAAAATGCGGAAACTACATGCTGCGGCTGGTGTGGAACAATTACAGAAACATCAAATGACTACGTGACACTTGCTTGTAGCCCGATGGGGCCGGGAAAATGCTGCTGCGCGCAATACAAAGGCTGTATCGTGAATTATTATATTTTTTTAAATTTTATTTCTTTCTGGTATAAATGAAACCAAGGATTCCACAAAAGTGCTTTAAGCATTGTAGCTCGCAAGCCTGAGGAAACATGTAGAGGGAAGACAATGAGAAGAAATTACAGTTTTAGAGGTGGGAGGAACAGCCCAGGGGAATATTCTGAGGAGAACCCACGGAATCAGGCAGGGACTGAAAAGCCAATCCACATATTGGTCCGGGCGGGATTCACCAACACTATGTTCCGTTTGGATATGCATATTCAAAAAAATGCTAACTTTTTCCCATGATGCACCACGGGGACAGCAGGATATGTGCCGCAAACCGAAAGTTTTTTGCAGTGCCAACATGGTTATATGGAGCGGAACGTCTTCGGAACTGTTCGCTGACGGGATATTCAGAAAGGAAGGATAAGATCGCAAAAATCCGTAGAAGTGTATGCTTTGGGAATAAAATCCCAAAACTTTGGTTGGCTGCATGTTTAATACGGAATGTTGATGCAAAGGCGTAGTTGAAATACCGAACTGCCCATTTGGATTTTGTTTCTGGTGGTTTAGGACACCAGCGTAATGATCACTCATGTAATGCAAGGCAAAGTCTCTACATAATTTTCATGATGACTGTGAATAACTAAGCTGACACAACAATAGGATTTTTTCCATTTGATAATTTGAATGGGAAAACATCATCTGAAACAAGCAAAACCCACGAACCGTACAGCTTACTACCCTTTGGCTACAGTAAACTTCGAACCTATTTGTAAATTCTGAAGAGGATTCATAGAATCCGCTTAAAATAGTACAACAGCCATGTGCACTGATACCAATTAACCCTTCACTCATTCAGGTGACTTTAAAAACGTGTGTCAACAAACACTTCAAGGGACAGAGTAAACAGTGAGGCCACGAGACACAGCATAGGTGGTCTGTAAACAGGCCCAACGTTGCTTATACACACGATTTGTATGCCCTGATATCTTTCAATTAGAGTATTTTGTGGGCAATGAACTTGAAGGTTTGTAAAAATAAAAACGATGGGTGGAAGCCGTGCACAGGAGTGCGATTACGTATTTACTCTATTTTGCAATGGAAATCAGGCATCTTTTTTTTTTCAAAACTGCAATGTGCCACAGGACTACATTAGGGTCATCCTCTTTGGATGCAATTTTCTCCTCAAAGTCATGGGATCACCACATGAAATTTAGAACAAAATGAAAGATGATGACAAAAGCTTTAATTTGATGGGTGTTTCAAGCAACTTGGAGAGTTGTAAGCATTTTAATATTTGGAGGTACGAGTAATTATCACCGAGGTCTATGGGAGTCGATGTACAGGTCTGCTTACAAGCCGGGCCGTAGTTTAACATGCCGTATTTTCCTGCCATACCTTCCTTCAGCGCACCAGTGTGTTTCGCTGGTACCAGAGGGCAATCCTACATGATGCATTCATCTCGCTGACTGACTGACTGACTGACTCCCCCTATCGAGTTAGCCTGGTTAATGCCTGTCGAAGTGACAGACTGTGCATAGGGTACACCGTCGCGTAAATAGCTAAAATCTTCCCATTGATAAGATTCCTGCAATTTATATGCTCGATCTGAATCGCTTAAACTTATGTGTTTTCTGAGACCTGCTCTACCGGCCTGCCTTCTTTTGTTCAGCCTCCATGGTAATCGTAACTGAAACGATTTCACTTGTCATCATTAAGTTGGAAAACCATGGGAACGTACGCAAGGTGTACCCATAATGAATGATCTTTTTATGTTCTTATGTCGCTTTCAATATCTTGAAATACCTTTTCTACATACAGATCATTTCGTGCACGTTGCCGCTGTACACTTGCATGAGGTCTCCTCTTATGGCGAAATCATTATGCCAGTTAATGTACAAAGAAACTGCCCCATGACGGATTATCTGGCACGATGATTTTGCCAATAAAGGGGGCCGTTATATGAACATGAAGAGAGCATTTATTTATTTTAACTGGGTGGCCCATTCAGTGGAATTCACTCCCATGGGTGCCAGCATACATAAAAGACAATTACACAACAATCAGCATTAAAAATGCACATTCACACAAAGTCACAACAATTTTAAAATTCATCAAGCATAAGAAAAAAGGACCATCCCAAAGCAATTAGAAGCATTAACATTAATTTATATATTAACAAAACACAAATATGCATAAGAATGTAATGAAAAAGCCTTTAAAAATGTTTATGCACATATTAACCCGCCAAAACAAATTACCAGAAGCATTAGTTTACATGTCAAAAGCCCACACATATGCTTATGGAAATAAAAAAGCCGACATCTTATGATGCACAACAACATGATTTGTATATAAAAAACGACCTTAAGCCCGGTTCATACTTCATGCGAAAGCGAATGCTAAGCGAAGTTGAAGTCATGAAACATTCGCTGTGAAATTCGTCCGAGTTGAAATGTGTTCAACTTTTGCGAATTCGCAGCGCGAATACTTGAAATGGCGTCACAAATTCGCGTTCGCTCTCGCTTTCGCGCCGAGTATGAACCGGGCTTTTTACAGCAGACAAGTAGTCAAAAATTGACCCCCCCCCCTACCAACCCCCCCTCCAAAAAAAATACACTAAGAGAATTGCAAAACTACAATATTATACAGTACATTATTTGGTCTTGACGTAAAACAGACCGAAAGCATTCATCAGAAGGTGCAGGTCTACTACTAAGGTCATTAATCGGGCACGATATTTGTCTTTAACGTACAGAAGCGTATTAAGAACATGACCGAAGAAAAAAATTCTGGCCTACTATTTCGCCCGGACGGATTATTATTTTGCCGGGGCGGATTACTTTTTCGCCCTTGCGAAGCACTATTTCGCCCGTGCGGATAACTATTCCGCCACTGGGGCGGATTACTATTCCGCCCGGGCGGATTACTATTTCGCCCGGGCGGATTACTATTCCGCCCAGGCCATGGGCGTCGCCAGGATTTTTTTCTAGAGGGGGGGGGGGCAAAACATATTTTCCCTAAAAAATTCTTGTGTTTCCCAACAAGTTCTCGATTTATTAGTTTTACAGGGGGCAGGGACATTTTTGGGGTCATGTCCTAAATACGCTTCCGAGCTAACGTCATGCGATTTGTCACTTTCAATTAACTTAGGTGCTAGTAAAACATTTATAGAGGCCTAATACCGACGGATTTTTTTCAAGAAATCAATACAATGTTAAACACTTCGACTTTTACAGGCTATATATTTTTATTCGAGGGTTCCGGAAGCGTGCCAGTAAAATTCAGCTTTCAGGCTCTGTTGCAAATCACGTGCATAACTGTGTGTGTGTACAACATTTGTATGCATGGCAGAGTACAACCCCAACGAACTGAAGCATAGTGGATGTACTGTGTGCTCTACACCAACTGTAAACAAGTGAAGAAGCAGCGTGACACAGCATAGGGGTGCAGGTAATCCATAATAATGCAATCCGTTCTATGAAAATGAAGAGAGCATTCATCATAGGGTGCAGGTTATAGGCTGGTTTTCTAGAGAGACACAATAGGGCGGGGCTAAGCTAAAACCTCTATTTTTCAAGATGTTCCTTATTTCCATAATAGGACAAATCTCGCAAATCCGAGGGTTCCATCGTCGTTTTCGCCTACATATTTGGGCATTTATATCACGATATCAAACTGAGTTATAACAGCTTCGTGCTCTTTTTGATGTCAAGAAGGGTGAAACTAAGTCTTGCACTCATTGTGAAGAATCTGGTAACCAATTAATTCTCTCCCGCAGTTAATATTGAGCGGCGTCAGGACCAACGGGGGAGGGGGGAGGGGCGAGTACACCAATGTCCCCCAAATTGGAAAAAAAGTACCGATTTTGCTCCCCCTGGCTCCAACCATCAACTTATGTCCACCCCAGCCCGCTTTTTTGAACTCCCAAACTTCAGTATGCGCCTAACTTTTTAAAAGAACTACTAGAAGCGACTACCTATTGGTTCACTTGTCATTGGTGTGCAGTGCGATTTTCTTTACAAGTTAAGTGGAAACTCGTGCTGATTTGTAATTGCCTAAATGTGGCATATACGGTAAATCCCCAGGCTTGGATTGCGAAATGAATGAACTTCATGGTTTAGCTTCATTGTCTAGTTTTAGTTAATGATGACAGATCAACTTAAGCTATCTCGTATTTACAAATGTTGTAATTATGCGTTTGGAAGCCAGACTGAGGGAGCGACGGTCTTGTATCTGGAACCTGTAATGTGTATAGAAATGACCGGCCTGGCAGCATATGCACGATGTCGATGTCGCTGTATGGTTTGACGGTACCTTTTTCTCTGATTTTTCTCATGAATATCCAAATTTCCCGAAGAATCGTTTCGTGTCGGACGAATTCTCAAGCCATCTGGCCTTACTGAGGTCACCTCAAGCTCAACCCTGAAGGATATTTATGAAGGTTTTAAGGGAAACGAAGCGTCATCGGCAACATTAGCCAACATTTGAAGAAAAAAAAAGTTGGGAAAAAAAACTGACCCACGTTACTCGGCCTACATCTGGGTACAATAAAGTCAGTGTCCCAACCGTAGTAGGCAAAGATGGTACAGCGCAACGCACAGTAGGTAGTAGGCAAGACTCTGTGATGAATAGTGAAGAAACCCACTACCCTTTGGCTACAGTAAACTTCGAACCTATTTGCAAAGTCAAAAGAGGTTTCCTGGAATCCACTTTAAAATAGTAAAACAGCCATGCGCACTGATACCAATCAACCCATTCAGCTAATTATAAAATCGTATGTCAACAAACACTTCAAGGGACGGAGTAAACAAGTGAAGAAGCAGCGTGACATAACATAGGGGTGCAGGTAATCCATAATAATGCAATCCGTTCTATGAAAATGAAGAGAGCATTCATCATGGGGTGCAGGTTATAGGCGGGGTTACTAGAAAGACACAATAGGGCGGGGCTAAGCCAAAACCTCTATTTTTCAAGATGTTCCTTATTTCCATAATAGGACAAATCTCGCAAATCCGAGGGTTCCATCGTCGTTTTCACCTACATATTTGGGAATTTATATCACGATATCAAACTGAGTTATAAAAGCTTCGTGCTCTTTTTGATGTCAAGAAGGGTGAAACTAAGTCTTGAACTCATTGTGATGAATCTGGTTACCAATTAATTCTCTCCCGCAGTTAATATTGAGCGGCGTCAGGACCAACGGGGGCGAGTACACCAATGTCCCCCAAATTGAAAAAAAGTACCGATTTTGCTCCCCCTGGCTCCAACCATCACATTATGTCCACGGTAAATCCCCAGGCTTGGATAGCGAAATGAATGAACTTCATGGTTTAGCTTCATTGTCTAGTTTTAGTTTATGATGACAGACCAACTTAAGCTATCTCGTGTTTACAAATTTTGTAATTGTGCTTCTGGAAGCCAGACTGAGGGAGCGACGGTCTTATATCTGGAACCTGTAATGTGTAAAGAAATGACCGGCCTGGCAGCATATGCACGATGTCGATGTCGCTGTATGGTTTGACGGTACCTTTTTCTCTGATTTTTCTCTTGAATATCCAAATTTCCCGAAGAATCGTTTCGTGTCGGACGAATTCTCAAGCCATCTGGCCTTACTGAGGTCACCTCAAGCTCAACCCTGAAGGATATTTATGAAGGTTTTAAGGGAAACGAAGCGTCATCGGCAACATTAGCCAACATTTGAAGAAAAAAAAGTTGGGAAAAAAAAGCGTGACACAGCATAGGGGTGCAGGCAATCCATAATAATGCAATCCGTTCTATGAAAATGAAGAGAGCATTCATCATAGGGTGCAGGTTATAGGCGGGTTTACTAGAGACACAATAGGGCGGGGCTAAGCCAAACCCTCTATTTTTCAAGATGTTCCTTATTTCCATAATAGGACAAATCTCGCAAATCCGAGGGTTCCATCGTCGTTTTCGCCTACATATTTGGGCATTTATATCACGATATCAAACTGAGTTATAACAGCTTCGTGCTCTTTTTAATGTCAAGAAGGGTGAAACTAAGTCTTGAACTCATTGTGAAGAATCTGGTTACCAATTAATTCTCTCCCGCAGTTAATATTGAGCGGCGTCAGGACCAACGGGGGAGGGGGGGGAGGGGCGAGTACACCAATGTCCCCTAAATTGGAAAAAAAATACCGGTTTTGCTCCCCCTGGCTCCAACCATCAACTTATGTCCACCCCAGCCCGCTTTTTTGAACTCCCAAACTTCAGTATGCGCCTAACTTTTTAAAAGAACTACTAGAAGCGACTACCTATTGGTTCACTTGTCATTGGTGTGCAGTGCGATTTTCTTTACAAGTTAAGTGGAAACTCGTGATGATTTGTAATTGCCTAAATGTGGCATATACGGTAAATCCCCAGGCTTGGATTGCGAAATGAATGAACTTTATGGTTTAGCTTCATTGTCTAGTTTTAGTTAATGATGACAGACCAACTTAAGCTATCTCGTGTTTACAAATTGTGTAATTGTGCTTCTGGAAGCCAGACTGAGGGAGCGACGGTCTTATATCTGGAACCTGTAATGTGTATAGAAATGACCGGCCTGGCAGCATATGCACGATGTCGATGTCGCTGTATGGTTTGACGGTACCTTTTTCTCTGATTTTTCTCTTGAATATCCAAATTTCCCGAAGAATCGTTTCGTGTCGGACGAATTCTCAAGCCATCTGGCCTTACTGAGGTCACCTCAAGCTCAACCCTGAAGAATATTTATGAAGGTTTTAAGGGAAACGAAGCGTCATCGGCAACATTAGCCAACATTTGAAGAAAAAATAAGTTGGGGGAAAAAACTGACCCACGTTACTCGGCCTACATCTGGGTACAATAAAGTCAGTGTCCCAACCGTAGTAGGCAAAGGTAGTACAGCGCAACGCACAGTAGGTAGTAGGCAAGACTCTGTGATGAATAGCAAAGAAACCCACTACCCTTTGGCTACAGTAAACTTCCAACCTATTTGCAAAGTCACAAGAGGTTTCCTGGAATCTACTTTAAAATAGAACAACAGCCATGCGCACTGATACCAATCAACCCATTCAGCTAATTATAAAATCGTATGTCAACAAACACTTCAAGGGACGGAGTAAACAAGTGAAGAAGCAGCGTGACATAACATAGGGGTGCAGGTAATCCATAATAACGCAATCCGTTCTATGAAAATGAAGAGAGCATTCATCATAGGGTGCAGGTTATAGGCGGGTTTACTAGAGACACAATAGGGCGGGGCTAAGCCAAACCCTCTATTTTTCAAGATGTTCCTTATTTCCATAATAGGACAAATCTCGCAAATCCGAGGGTTCCATCGTCGTTTTCGCCTACATATTTGGGCATTTATATCACGATATCAAACTGAGTTATAACAGCTTCGTGCTCTTTTTAATGTCAAGAAGGGTGAAACTAAGTCTTGAACTCATTGTGAAGAATCTGGTTACCAATTAATTCTCTCCCGCAGTTAATATTGAGCGGCAGGACCAACGGGGGAGGGGGGGGGGAGGGGGAGGGGCGAGTACACCAATGTCCCCCAAATTGGAAAAAAAGTACCGATTTTGCTCCCCCTGGCTCCAACCATCAACTTATGTCCACCCCAGCCCGCTTTTTTGAACTCCCAAACTTCAGTATGCGCCTAACTTTTTAAAAGAACTACTAGAAGCGACTACCTATTGGTTCACTTGTCATTGGTGTGCAGTGCGATTTTCTTTACAAGTTAAGTGGAAACTCGTGATGATTTGTAATTGCCTAAATGTGGCATATACGGTAAATCCCCAGGCTTGGATTGCGAAATGAATGAACTTTATGGTTTAGCTTCATTGTCTAGTTTTAGTTAATGATGACAGACCAACTTAAGCTATCTCGTGTTTACAAATTGTGTAATTGTGCTTCTGGAAGCCAGACTGAGGGAGCGACGGTCTTATATCTGGAACCTGTAATGTGTATAGAAATGACCGGCCTGGCAGCATATGCACGATGTCGATGTCGCTGTATGGTTTGACGGTACCTTTTTCTCTGATTTTTCTCTTGAATATCCAAATTTCCCGAAGAATCGTTTCGTGTCGGACGAATTCTCAAGCCATCTGGCCTTACTGAGGTCACCTCAAGCTCAACCCTGAAGAATATTTATGAAGGTTTTAAGGGAAACGAAGCGTCATCGGCAACATTAGCCAACATTTGAAGAAAAAATAAGTTGGGGGAAAAAACTGACCCACGTTACTCGGCCTACATCTGGGTACAATAAAGTCAGTGTCCCAACCGTAGTAGGCAAAGGTAGTACAGCGCAACGCACAGTAGGTAGTAGGCAAGACTCTGTGATGAATAGCAAAGAAACCCACTACCCTTTGGCTACAGTAAACTTCCAACCTATTTGCAAAGTCACAAGAGGTTTCCTGGAATCTACTTTAAAATAGAACAACAGCCATGCGCACTGATACCAATCAACCCATTCAGCTAATTATAAAATCGTATGTCAACAAACACTTCAAGGGACGGAGTAAACAAGTGAAGAAGCAGCGTGACATAACATAGGGGTGCAGGTAATCCATAATAACGCAATCCGTTCTATGAAAATGAAGAGAGCATTCATCATAGGGTGCAGGTTATAGGCGGGTTCACTAGAGAGACACAATAGGGCGGGGCTAAGCCAAAACCTCTATTTTTCAAGATGTTCCTTTTTTTCCATAATAGGACAAATTTCGCAAATCCGAGGGTTCCATCGTCGTTTTCACCTACATATTTGGGAATTTATATCACGATATCAAACCGAGTTATAAAAGCTTTGTGCTCTTTTTGATGTCAAGAAGGGTGAAACTAAGTCTTGAACTCATTGTGAAGAATCTGGTTACCAATTAATTCTCTCCCGCAGTTAATATTGAGCGGCGTCAGGACCAACGGGGGAGGGGGGAGGGGCGAGCACACCAATGTCCCCTAAATTGGAAAAAAGGTACCGATTTTGCTCCCCCTGGCTCCAACTATCAACTTATCTCCACCCCAGCCCACTTTTTTTGAACTCCCAAACTTCAGTATGCGCCTAATTTGTTTTTAAAATAACTACTAGAATCGACTCGAAAGACCTATTGGTTCACTTGTCATTGGTGTGCAGTGCGATTTTCTTTACAAGTTAAGTGGAAACTCGTGATGATTTGTAATTGCATAAATGTGGCATATACGGTAAATCCCCAGGCTTGGATTGCGAAATGAATGAACTTCATGGTTTAGCTTCATTGTCTAGTTTTAGTTAATGATGACAGACCCACTTAAGTTATCTCGTATTTACAAAACAGGTGGGGACAACGATCCGTCTTGAAAACAAAACACTTCAATCGACCAAAGTTTGGGGTGGGATATGTCTCGTGACAGCCTGTAAAGAGTATAAATAAACCAGGCGCGAAGAGAACCAGCAGTTTGGAGGAAAGCAGTCGTCGTGAGTCGGAGAGTTAACAGTTTGTCGTGTCTTTGATTGAACCGCGGTAACTAACCTGTGCTCGGTCAGGAAAAATGACTGCCCTGTCCGCGTTAACTCTAGCAGGACTGATTCTTTCAGGTAAAAAGCTTCAATATTTTCAAGGATGATTATGTGCCGTGTCGGTAGCATTCTTAATTCATGAATCACTTTCATCAAATAATCATTTTTTCAATTAGTCGTTTAAAAGTCATTATCCCGCTTCACTCTTTGCAATTTTCGTAATTGCTCAAGATTGTGTGTTTCTGCACAATGAGTGATTTCGCACCAACTGTCTGTGCAAAAAACTTGTCCACTGTATCTCTGACCTTCCAAATGTTACAATCCCTTCCAGTGTCTGCGATCAATGTCCCGGTGTCGACCAAGTACTTGATGACTGAGGTCACCACGCTCCAACAGAACGAGACGGTGTTGCTAATCGGGTACATGTGCGGTCAAGCTAAGGGAGACGGCATCAACGTGACAATGGTGCTGAACAATAACCCGTACTGGAATGTCAACCTCGGCGTGATATATTACTACGTCGTTGACTCGGCAAACAAGGTACAGAATTAAAACTTGACAACTTGTCCATACATTGAGATAACTACATTTTATGTAAAACTAAGGTGTTCCATTTTGAACCCACCAAATGTTTAAATTCCCTTTATACGTCAGAAACCCATATTTGTTCTTAAACGCTCGTTATTTGTTCGTTGTATGTATGAAGTCTCTACTAAACACGTGCTGTGAGTATTCATAACAAACCAGCCTTTTAAGTGAAGTTCCCGACATTTTGCTTACAGAAAACAAGAAATATAAATGTTGTTAAAGGTAGGCCTATAACTCCCTATGCCAATAACCAGAAAACTAATTTTCTACCTAATGTTTTGGATCAGTTTGATAGCCGAACTTATTTTTGATGCGAGTTGTTACCATAGTAACCAAATACAAATAATAATTATCTATACGTAAAAGTGAAAAGAAGTGTGCATTTTTTTGTCGATAAAAACATGTGTGCTCCTACACCTATTAAGTATAATAGGCCTGGTCACGTGATCAACTGCAAGTCTTGGAATCCAAATTGCCGCCATTGATGCAAAAATCCACGCTTGTTTATGACTAGCGGGTGCCGCGCGAAGATGCCGCGCTTTGCGCGGCACCCGCTAGATGGGTGGAGTTGACTGTTTCGTAATAATTACTGTATACAATGAAATCTCGATAATTTAAACTCTAATAACTCCAAACAACTGTTAAGTCAAATAAAGAATCAGACCCTCTGCTGCACGCGAGCCTATTTGGATTCGCCATCAGTCTCGCCTAAGTTGTATTTGCGTGCACATAACATTTCCTGCGGAGATTGTGCGAGGGTCCAGGACATATTGTCAATATAGGGGAAGGGGCTAGCTAGGGTGAAGGGTACTAGTTGGAACGCCCAATTTCCGTAAAACCCGTCAACCATGTCACCAATATTTCCGGGGATGGGGAGAAATATTTCCAGGGATGGGGAGAAATGGTTTTTGTTATAGAGGGGAGATGGTGATATTGAAATCGCTGATATTGTGGAGGTTTATGTTTGTGCTGGGATTCATACCGTTTAAATGTTGTTTTAAATTGCGCGCCGATTAGGAAGGTCTTGCTGTCAACAGTTGAATGAAATTAAGTATTTATTGCCGACCGATTGTCTCATGCGATGTCTCATTATATAAAGCTCATAAATAATGTTGTGCTAGAATATTGTCCAGTCAATTTGAACATTGATTTTTCAAGGTGCCAAACCATTAAGGACGTATACACCAACTGTACAAATAGGTATTTTAGACGAAACGCGGTTTGATCTTGGCCTATACAAAATCGTATCCATCGTTCTCACTACAGAGGAGAGGAGGGGGCAGCCAGTGGGGGTGGGGGTTGGATATTGTGTGGGCGTGACCAGGATTTTTCTAGAGGGGGCAAAACATATTTTGGCCCAAAGAATTCCTGGTTTTGTCAACACATTCTCGATTTATCAGTTTTAGAGGGGGGCAGGGACATTTTGCACCCCCAACCCAAACCCATTAAATTCACACCACTATGACTTTGCGCCTCTTTTTATTATTGTTTTTTTTTTGCTTTTCGGGGGGGGGGGAGTGCCCCCCCCCCTCCTCGCGACGTCCATGCCTATTTATGTTACACCTGTGAATGGTCACATATTATATTTCCGGGGAAGTGGGCAACAATTTATATTTGTTATGGTGAAGGGGGTGTTTCTTATTAAAGTAGAAGTTAATGTCATTATAGCAGTTGGTGTTTTTATTATGGTGGTGGGGTTGTACAGCAAAGTACTGTAACACGTTCATTTGCAGAAGAGAGTAAAACTAAAAGAAAGGACATATTGGAGCACTTCATAATTATGTCAAGCACCACATGTTAAATGTATTTATTACAAAACTGTGAAAATGAAATCAGGTATACAATCAAAATTTTTTTAGTAATAATGTATTTGCAGCATTCATTACTGTACAGGGTAGTACTTCGACAAAACTCAGGGGATATAATTGTTGTCAGTTTTCGGAGCAATTTTCGCAAGGGACGTCGGTCCAGGCTTGTTTACCATAGGCACAAACATTTCATGAAAGACTTTCAAGCAAGACGGCCAAAGGTTATTGTGCAATTGCATTTTTTGTGTGTTAAAAGCTGTAATCATAAATAATGACAGTGGCATTGTAAGTTACAGGACAACATTTTTTTAATGAGTGTTGGTGAAAACTCATGAGAAATGGAAGGGGGATGCGAGTATGAATATTTTGTTGTGAAATTTTAAGAGTGATTATGTAACTCGGTAATCAAAGACATTGTTTTGTTATCAAATAAGTCTGCTTGGCCAGTAATTATCGGGTAATCATTCCATCATTATTCTTGGGTACAACTAAGCCAAGGATATAATTTAAAAAAAAGGATGGACATAAAACAGCAGAAAAGAGTGATTTTGTTTGCACTATTTCATGACTTCTAAAAATAAAATTATGGCTAGAAGGAAAATGTGTTTTGAATGGGTAAAGAGAAAAACCAGGAATCTTGCAGTTGAACTGGAAAGAATAGGTGTGGCACGTCTTCGTCTTGAGTTGAGATTCTTGCTTTGGGAACTGGTTGAACCATGCACTGGAGCATGCTTGGAGCATGGTTGGAGCTGGTCATGTGATGTGGGTGTCATCGAGAGTCCTGTGTAAAGGAGTTAGAAAGAAAAGAATAACGACTAAGGTGAAGAAAACGTGTAAACAAAAATACATCGGCTAACAATAGCTCTTTATCCTGCTTGGGGTCATGTCTGTTGTCGAGTCATTTGATTTTCTGCCAGAGTGTATTCTCTAATATCCACTATTCTAACTGTCTTGGTTTCAGGTTTTAGCCTTTGCCCGTATTTTTTGGTTTTTGGCCTGAGGTTTGAACTTGATCACGTCTTTAATTTTGATTTGAGGGTTTCTTTATTAAGTTGGTTATTGGTCTTTGATTTGCAGTAAATTAATTTTGTTTTGCCTATGACTTATGAGTATGAAAGTCATTTCTTTAAAGGAAGTTTTACGTATGATTTGCCGTGTTCTAAGATTACCACAAAGATTTAGTGTGCATAATTTGTATGAAATGAATGTACATTTCATGGCCTATATACAAATGCAGCAGTTTTTTTCTAGCTAGTAGTAGGCCTATAGGCCTAGGCCTAAAACAAACTAAAGCAAAATCCAAAAATAAACTACAAACAAAGCCCAATTGTGAAATCAAGAGTTGGCAAAGTTCTACAAACATGTTCGGGTACATGTTCCAAGTGAGGCCTGTATTTACGGAGGTCATGCAGTAAATTGGCAACATTAAGCCTAGTAAGTTAACCCACGCCACGGCCAAACTCTCGATGTCCGAGGCCTCCCCCCGTACGTACAACCCTCCCCGTACAACCCTCCCCGTACTCACAAACTGAAACTCACAGTCACACTTTTCACAAACAACAATGCTTCTCATTGCCAGTGGCGTTCGAAAGAATACCACTTTTCACAAACAACAATACATATCATAAGTGAGACTTACCGTTCAAAGAGAAAACTGGAGCAAGGAACAGATGTACATCAACCATGTCAACAACGCTGTGCTGAAGAAATGTGGGGCATGCAAGTTGCATGCGCTGCATGCTCAGCGCTCATAACGAACGTATACGTGGCACGTCAATTATCCGGCCCGTACGCAAGATGGCCGGCGAGGCCCAATGAGGAAGGGAATTATGGGAAATAGGGTGGAAAATAGCCGGGCCCCGTTCCGCTTCCCCCGTAGCAAACGCGCGCGATGAGGACGGGAGACCGGTCGGGAAAATGGCAGCGCCCCCATCATTTTCGTAATTGTAGTATAGATGCCCTCTTGAGAACAGTACTCGAACCTGTGATCTCGCTTATGCGATGAGCACATTTTGTTTGGCTGGTCCTGTAAGACCAGCCTACAATACTCTTAGGCCCCCAACCTGATCCCCAGGTCGCGGTGTTTTTACGCCCCCGGGTCTTGTCTAATTGTCAGCCCCGGTTCCAGTAGTAAGCCCTCGGTTTCTGTATCCTGATTCGATACCGCAATTAGCAGGCAACGGATTTATATAGTGTACTTCGTGTTTTTATTTCCATGTGCATTTTTATGACCAATTCATCCCCAAATGCCCCTTTTCCATATTGTTTATAATATTATGTACATCCAGTGATACTGTATATTGGCTGGATATACGGTTGAAATATTTTAACTTAAAACAAGTCGTGTTTTATAATTCACGCCGTGACGAATTGGTTCCGTTTTGACCCCAAACACCACACACAAAAACAAATGTTGATGTGAAGCACAGTCAGGCACCAGACTATTCCTAATGTGCATGTGTATCCAAACGTTTTCGATAGGGTGGTGGGAGAGTGATGCTCGTCACCATTGGAACGAAGTTTGCTTACTATCACACTGACTGACTAGGCCTATTTCTTGTAAATTAGACTTCTCCAAGCTTTAATTTAGCACCCCCCCCCCGAACCAAAAAAATAATGAGATGAGTGGCCGTGACCCATTAGACCACATTGCTTGTCACAATTCATCCATTCTCACATTTAAGGGACATATTCATGAGTTCACGTGACACCGCTTTAATTTTGCAGACCGAGAAGGACGCCCTCTGTACCAACATGAACCAAGGGAAGCCCGGGCCGTTTTGTGTTGTTAATTCCTGGCCGTCTGGGGGCGATCTGTACATCAAAGGCCAGGCCAATCCGGTGGAGGGAATCAGCTTCAGCCTTGACGCTGAGAGGTTCAGTAAGGTGAGTCTTGGTCTTGTGCAGATGCACGGTCCTAGATTGATTCCCAGTCCCTTCATTGTCCTTCGTACTTCAAAAGTAAAGACAGGCAGCCGGCAATGAAGCCTTAAATAATACATAGGAGGTTTGCAGGAATAGACTATGTCACATTCCCGCCCCCTGATAACAAAATCGCATCGACAATGTTAGCGCGGACCGGGCTAATTGGAAAAAAAACAGCAACAAGGCTACCACTATTACTGCAGTTTGTGTATAATTAAAGTTCCTCTGGCAACTTTCATAATAAAGACAGGTACGCTATATGCTGCTGAAATTCGTGAATATTTTTGGATAGCCATGTGTTCAACTGTCATCCATGCGTAATGTAAAATAAATATTTCTTTAAAAATTAAAGAAAACAAATTCATGCTGTTAGACGAGGTAAGATCGCGCTGCCGGACAAAGTAGGACGACGCTACTTTAAGTGGGTAAGTTCGGATTACACAAAGGAGATTTCAAAACCAAAAAAGCTCCCTCCATGATCCAGTGGTGTTCACCATACCTCCTCGTACTAATGGACGTCTTAAAAGGGCACATGCAACAACGCGCTGCTAACAAATAAAAACCCGTTGTTTCCCGAAGCTATTCTTTTCATTTATGTTATTGCAATATTAGGAGATTATGACAATTTTGTGGTGTTTTTTTTATGGCAGGGAGATTCACGAAAACTCTCAGTGAAGCAGTCGGTTGTTGAGCCTCTTCCCCGTCGACTCCCCGGTCAGAAGCCCATGCATGACACCGATAAGAACATCATCCTGACTGAGTTCATCACACTGACGGCCTCTTACGCCTTACCGAGGCTACAGGAGGCTCATCTCAGCTTCAGCTTCTGCAAGACACCGGAGACCAGTTCACAGTACTATATCACCGGCAGCGTTTTCGGGACGGACGGCGAAAGTGCATGGGCTCAGTATCTCTGCGACAAATTACCGTGTGATGTACGCTTGTCAATTACTTCTTTCAGATAGATGACATGATGATACAGCGCGCCACCTGGAGGTTCCCACGCACTAGCTTAATAATTTCCAACCTCGTCTCCAGGGTGCTGAGCAGTACGCGCCACAACTACCTGCTCTTACTTTTTTCAAACGAGGTTGGAAATAACGTTAGCACTAGGGACAAGGTTGCTTAATTTCGCAATGAATTGACAGTGACAGATGGAATGTCACATCGTGCATGTATTTTAACAATGGCAGTCACAAACATTCCTTACGTGTATACTGACAATAGCAACAGAGGCATGTTTTTATCTGTGCAATTTGTACAAAAAGAAGTATAATAATGAAACAAGTACTATATAGCAGAACATCTTGTGACAAAGTTTCCTTTTTGTAGAATACGGGTTATTAATTTGCCTATTTTTTATATTCATAGCTGAGTCATCGTGAAAACATTGTTAGTGGCAACGGGAGGGAACTACCAAGCAACACAGTAATGACTAATGGGAAACTTTGGAAACAGATGTACGCCGACATCGTCTGCTGGGGTGGACCTATGGACCCGAAAACCGGAACGTTTATTGGTCATTTTCAGTTCAGCGCGTACGCGACAAAGGTCCCAGTGCCTGTGGTCTAAAAATACGACAACCATTTCAGTAACCATGGTTTTAGACGATGTGATCGATAGTGGATCATCGCCTAGCTCTCACCGGAGTGCGCCCTCAATCGACATATTTGAAATAGGATCGTCAAAATCGTCACAGGAGGGCGCACTAATATGATATTCATTCGTGAAGCGATAGTCCATTAATATCGATCCCAAACGTCTTGGACCTTGAGTTTGGAGATAGAAATCTTGTGATTTTTTTTTAAAGTCTGTTATATCGCTAAACATAGATCCCTTATGCATAATCAGAGTGGAAAATTGCAGAGCAGAGAAAAAAGTATAAATAAACAACACAAACATTGAAAAAACTGTTTACCATATTGACGATAGCCAATAAAAGATTTTAAGTGCATGATAATTGCGTGCTCCAACTTAATGACCTTTAAAAACCCACAATTTTTTTTTCATGATTTTGAAAGGAATTTCATGGCCTTTTGAGCTTTCCTGTTTGGAGCCTTTTTATTACATGTATTAGAATCAATAATCATTAAATAGGAAAGACTATAATATGATTTCTAGTGCTTACTTTATTTTCAAGATGATGCTAATTTAAATGGACCTTTTAGCATATGTCTTGATAACTTTATTTTCATGATCTTGCTTTTTATATAACTGCACTTCGTCACGGCTTCGCCTTGTTTCCTGTTGCTGCTCAACAAACGTGTCAGTGTTAATTGCCAAATCAGACGGACATTCTCCGAACTCTGACATCTCATATTACAAAATTAGAAGAACCTAAACAAAATAATTGATTCTGAGTCCCCCCCCCCAATAAAAAAAAAAACCCAAAAAACAAGAAAGAAAAAAAAACACAAGAAAAGACAAAAGTGAGGATTACAAATCTCAAGATGCTTTTGTTAGGGCCAGGATGCCTATGGTACCAAAGTAACATGTAGTTCATGATACATTTTCAAAGTTTGGTATTTTGTTTTTAATTTGTATGTCCATGGGTGTTGGAAAACTCGATATGATAGTGTTACGCACTTGTAGACAAGAATATAGTCCTGCTTATACAATAATTGTGCCATGCCAGAAACTTGTAAAACATAATAGTTCTTGACAATATAACAGTTGTCTGATTTTCTCCATTTATTTGTTTTTCCAGCGTAGTGTAGTGTATTACTTGTTCTATTTTGAAAGCGCCTTACATGTTTCGCTTACGCTGAGTCACACATGTGCCAACTCGGCCATATTAAATCGAAAGCGATGTTTATGATTTACTTGGCACTGCTTGCTTACTTGAGAATACCTGAAGAAAAATAGTCACAATAACTTGAACATTGACAGATGAGTTAACGATTAAATACCTTCATTGTTTACAACAATTTCAGCGTTGAAATAAAACATATTACAGTTGTTTAATTTTGACCCTATCGTTTAGTAGCACTTGTTCATTTCAGTCCATATTTAACAGGCTCGGATCCGTGGGGGGGGGGGGTCATTGTTAAAAAATATTATTTTATTTCATAGAAATTCATTAAAAGTAATGCAAAATCCCCCCCTCCCCGTGACACCCCAAAAATTATTCTGGTAATAATGTCCGCCTGTGCACCAAATACAGAAAGAGCCAGCTTGTTTAAGGGGCATTTGTACATTATTGTAAAATATAGTATTTATAATTATAGTCGGATTTGAACAGCGCCCCAATTGGCAGTACGATATATACTAGCGCCCTACCCCGCCCCCCAACTTTTTTTTGATTTTCGGAGGCAAAGTGTCCGGAAAAAAAGGTCTACATTTCAGACTCTTTGCTTTTGAACCCCCCCCCCCTGCAAAAAATCCTGGATCCGCACCGACGAAGAAGTTAATGCTATAATTGCCGCTTTGAAACCCGGCTTTGTCGAACATGGTATTCAATTCAATTCAAATAACATTTATTTACTCTTCATGACAGAAATGAACACATAATGTAAGTATTAAAACAAATAAAAAGGCCACTAGAGGTGGCAAAACCTTAAAAGCGTAGCTTGTATCAGGCATGCCATTACACAAAACATTCCATAATCATTTGCATCTGTGATTGATAATGGCATGACCTCCTTACCAACGGGCCTCATTATCTCAAAGGTGTCGCAATCTGCGGTCGCTCACCTTCCAAACCGTCTGAGATCATCGCGATGACTATCACGTGATTGATGACGTCGTCTTCCCGTCGGGTTGACGTAATTGATGGCCGGGGTCCGGACAAAAAAAACGCAAAAAGTGTTGGCGCGAAACCACGAACACGCGTTCTGACAGCTCTAAAAAGAATGGTTAATGAAAGTTGTATTCGCTCACACGTTGTGACACTGCGCGTGCATGGTTAATTATGCAAACGGTGATAGACGATGTAAAATTTAGAAACACAGCGACGGTTGTATGAATACCAGTTGTCTATGAATAGCATTATGCCTTTATAGAGGCCAGAAAAAGAGGACGGTTTGGGGTACCAGCTAGTTGCAAAAACAGGGAACCAACGGCGAGAATATAGCATGAGTTGTTAATTTCATTAATTGCTTATAAGTTAGGACAACCGTGTTGTACAGTGTCTTATACAGATTCAAGAAATTTGGAATTGTAATACATTTTGTGAATGATTTGTGAAGCAATCAGGGTAAATGAGTCGTTTGTTGGGAATTTTCATTTGGAGATTCAGGCCAAAATAGGACCACTTCGTCACTGTCACTTCATCGCGTTTCATGGTGTTCCGCTTTTCATAATGTTTGAAGTAAAGATGGTACCATGCAGCATACGGTTTTCACAGCAGTAATGCTAAGATCGTGCTCTTTTCAAATCTGTAAAAAAAACATGACCAGGGTTGACAAACGACTCATGTAGCTTGATCGCATCATATGTATTGCCACCCCCGCTAAAAAAAATACAAACATTTACCAGCTGTGTTAAGCTCGATGTGACAATATGAAATTGGTGATGTGTTCAATGTGCAGTTAGAATTTTAGACTGACTTGTTCTTATTTGCCTGGACGTCTTTGCACTCCAAATAGTTCATTGAGGGCGCTCTATAATTGACCTTTACTAGTGCCCACGGCACTGGGTGATATTAAGTATAAGATATCCACTCGTCTTAAAACACGTGTTCTCAGTTCGCAGGACTAGACCTTGTCTGGTTTTGATTCCATTAAATTAGATGGATCTTCAAAGTTATGATGTTGTTAGAATTGATGTGTACTAATCTTGTCTTCCGTACTCAGGACCGAAAGACGAGGCACATATTCATCCTCCATATTTCCCTGCTTGTTTTCATCTAGCCATGCCTTCAAATTGCGGGGGAAAATATAGAGATTCCGTACTTCTCTTGTCAGTACGTGTTGTGATAGATTGTCTGCAGCAATGTCTTATGAATTAAATACCGGCCGCGGGGGCAGTTCGGCTTGAATCGGTTGACATGATGGAGTGCGTTACAAGGCCGGTTAACACCCTCGACATCAACCGTCACATCAGCCGAAAGGGGCCCGCTCCCATGACTCGCTAAACACGGACATCTAAGACGGAACGCCGTCTTCCTCCGGTGATTATCACGAGTTAGGAAGCCGCGGTAGGAACTCGCCCCCGGTTTGCATTACGTTAGCACTGTGATCAGTAGCTATAACCTGTCCGGTCAGGCCTATCATTATCTCTGCCAGGTAGACTGCGCGGTGAAACGCCGTCTGAATTTACTATTCACCGGCTACTTTGATGTCAGCACACCTTGTCGAGTTAACCAGTCTCGGAACAGCTCTTCGCCTCCCGCAGCACCGTGAACATTTCTCTGTTTCTGCATGGACGGCCGGTCGGTGCTTGCAGCTGCGGCTGTGGCTATGCTTACATGCCTAGCCATTGGTGAGTGTCGTAATACTGAATGTCACACGTTTTAATCTCTTTTGAGCGGTATGGAGTCCATCTGTTGTCGATTGGTCCAGTGGGCCGTTGTTGTATGCGATATTTTACAGTGTTGAAAGGACAGATGTTTGGGGCAACTAAATCCATGTACGTGTTTCATTTGGAATTTATGTCTACTGCTTTCACTATAATTTTGACATTATGAAGATCCGTGTTGCAAAAGGGGTCATATCCATTTTTATCAAATATGAGTTTGAACCGGCAATGTTTAGTGTTTGACTAAAGCTATCAGGTTAAATATTGATATTTTGCAAAAATGATAACATCCCGAATATAAAAGCCAACTTTGAAAAATGGAAGTACCGCGCAAAAGAGTACATACATTATACGGGACAGTGTTATTTGTTTTATTTTCTCTGAGTTTGTCAAATGGCGCATTAGTCCTTTGCAAATAAGCTCTTCATATAATGTAACGAGGTACAGGGTGAGTCAAAAAGGCGCAATCCAAACCCACAAGATTATTTTTCATATTTAAACAAATATGCAGCACAAAAATAATAATGACTGACTTTCCAGTCAATATTATTTGTTGTTCTTCATTTGACATTTTTTTAAAATATGGAATATCATTTTGGGGTT
Source organism: Patiria pectinifera (assembly GCA_029964075.1). Lineage (NCBI taxonomy): Eukaryota > Metazoa > Echinodermata > Asteroidea > Valvatida > Asterinidae > Patiria > Patiria pectinifera. Next base: position 8,813,603 of record CM057150.1, read on the forward strand.
TTGGGTTCCGCTTTTTTGACTCACCCTGTATTAGTTATGTACAATTTATGTTTAAATAACTGTAGCTAATATCTGTATCTATTTCGACTCCAACAAGTTGTAAGATTTGTTGAATTCATTTGTTCGAAAATAAAACACCTTCTGCAACATGTGGGCAAATACAACATGTAGTCAAGCGGTTGACGGTTAAGAACCTTTGGACCCCACCCACAGCTTGGTTGCTAGCAATATTTTGGTCTGCTAAAAATTGTGTTGGTTATTGATCTGGTTCCTAGACATTACAAGTGGCGGTCAATCTGAATAGACTTCATTTGTTGTACTTCTCCTCTATAGCGTTTACGCCTAGTTGATGTTTATTCACAAAGAATCCTTGAATGTACTTTTTGACTTTCATTGCCATTTTCAAGGGTGCAGCAGTGTCTTGTTTTGTCGTGAATGTGCCTCCTAAGACAGAAACCTCAGTATTTCAGTAGGCCCTTTTGTGGGCGGGGGTCATCCACTTTTCATTAGTGTTTCTCCAGTGAATACAGTACATCGTCTCAGCCTATTGATGAAAACAACTTGCATCCAACAAAATGAGGAACATGTATTCGTTCACGGTACACCCCAAAGGATGCAGACCAGCTTGAATAGGCTCAAAATTACCTACGGTGGCCAAATCAAGATTTAATTGTATGCCTTACTGTTATTTTTTTACTATTTAGAGCATTTTGTTGGCAATGAACTTGAAGGTTTGTAAAATATAGAAGTGGAAACTGTGCCTATGACTTCGAGCTCGTATTTCTGTGAAATTCGATTGAAATTTGGGCCTCCATTTTGCAACAAGCGCAAGCATCGCTTTTTTTCGAAATGGCGATGGGCCACAGGACTACCTTGAGGGGTGATCAGTTATCTTTGAATGCAATTTTCTCCACAAAGTCACGGAATTAGCTCCACAAAATTGAAAAGAAAAGAAAAGATGATTAAAGATCCTTTAAAATTATGTATTTTTCAAATACCTTGGAGATTTGTAAATATACGTTTTTTGGAGTGCGATTTAAGGGACCGATTTACTGGTCTGCTCTCCAACGACGTAGAGTCTGAAGTGACGTCACACTTATAGCACCCTCCATTGTTGTGAAATAGTTTGGACATTGTTAGTCTGGTTCCCTGTCCCCATTGTCCTTCGGACTTCAAATATGGGGAAGATAGCTAGCAGTGATTCATTCCTCCTGATGTATGCAAATTATATGCATGACGTGTATAGGTCTGAATCTCGCCTCGTGAATTCAAAATCACAACGGTAGTGGTTGCGCGAAACCAGCCTATTTTAAAGCTAAAGTCCATCATTTGCAGCTATTGTTGAAAAACATACTTGGTTGAAAGATAGTAAGAGGACTAAACTGCCTGTGAAATTATTCTTTCTGGCAAGCTGTCATTTTGAAGTAATCAACGAAAGAAGGCCGATCCAACGGTGCGTCTTAAGACGCACCGTAGGAAAATTTATATTAGTAGTTCGTTTTGTTATTCGGCGAAGCGCACGCAATCATTGGCACGACGCACACGCGCACGCGGTTGCTATAATTCGTCGGATCAGTGCGCGACATCGCGTATAGCTGCGATCGGCTCAGTGAGAACGCGTCTCGGACGCTGAATTCATGCGCCCAATTCAAAACACGATTCAGCAAATTTTGATTTGAAATTGAGATCCTATAATGCTGTTTTTCTCGGAATATACAGCTGAAGCTGAGCTGAAACTTCATCAGGTTAGTTGTTCAACACGTTTGTTGCTTCAAACGAACAAAATGCACAAATTACAAATGCTGGACTGTATCTTTAAAATGGCAAATGGCCACGCCACAAATGTGCAGTTTCAGAGGTGATGAGTTTTGATTTTGACTGAATTCGAAAGTGTCGCTGGCAAATAGCAATAAGGAGAGAGAAATTACTGCTCAGTATATAAAACCTATGCAGTTGAAATGCTTGAAAGTTGCCCTCAGAGACACTAGCCAATTTGCGTACTGTTTTGTGGTAAGACAAGAGTGAGTTTTTGTTTTTTTGATAATCGTGTTCAATCACAGTCCATGCAAAAAGCTAAGCAGTGATTCAAAAATTAACAATCATGATGCGTGCGCAGAGGTGATCCAATAAGTGCCTTTAAGTGGGAGCCAGCCACCGGTCCCCGTGTTTTTAGGGGGCCGGGAAACAGTCTGGGAAATTTTTAACAGTGACAAAATATGCCCTCCAAGCAATTTGACAAATTTTAAATTTTTGTTTTTAATACATGTAAGTAATAAGGTTTGTCCACGGCTGTAAAATTAGCCTTTTCATGCTGCCACCATTTCAGTCGTGTTCCCTGTGTCCGGTGACGGTGCTGAGTTCATGTTTTTTTGTGCAAAGGGGAACCGGTCTGTTTTTCCTTCCTGCTTCGTTTTTGGTTGTGTTGATTTGGGTTGGATGAAGTCAGGGTGGCCGCAACATGATTTTTGGTCTTTGGAGCTCTGTTTTTTTATTATTATTTTTTTATCCATGTAATTTTGTTCATGTATTTTTAAATATAGGTATCTATTTTTTTTTTATTGTGGGGCGCCCTCCTCTCGTGAAATTTAGAACTTTTTATATATATACAATCCAAACAGTAATACATGATTCGAAATAAGGTAAGATGCTACTTGTATTCTATTTTTCGTCATTCTGCTGATGAGTGCCTTATGGTACGAAACAGTCTGTTCAGAAGAGAGATATGCCAAAGTTTGTTTAACTCATATTCTGAATTTATTGCATGTTTATAGCTCTGCAGAGATGTATCGAGCACTGTGAATTGTGATAGAAGACGATTTCATTGGATATATATATATATATATTATATATATATATATATATATATATATATATATATATATATATATATATATATATATATATATATATATATATATATATATATATATATATATATATATATATATATATATATATATATATATATATATATATATATATATATATATATATATATATATATATATATATATATATATATATATATATATATATATATATATATATATATATATATTTATATATATATATATATATATATTTTTTTTTATTTTTGTATGCGTCTAATGACTGGATGCTGTTTTAAAATTGTGCTATGTCAATGTTTTTTTGTCTATTTATGTGTATGTGAGTATATTTGTTTACTGTTTGTATTGTATCTGTTGTCTGGAGATCACTTTAAATAGTGATTTGTTTCGCTTTTGGGAAATCCTCGGGCCTGTTTGTTTTTAATATTTTTATGTTGTTTGCCCGATAATAAATAAACGAATGAATAAATAAATTAACATGTTTTATGCCCTTGAACGTACGTTTGATTTTAGTATTCGTTGGTACTGCATCTCTTGACTAAGTTGCTGTAATTTACGACTGGAAAGCAGTCTAAAGACTTGGATGCTGCGAGCTGACCTAGTAATGGACGATTTGCTATAATGAGGAATTGATAGAAACAAAAATGTTAATAGCTGTCCGACACTTGCTCTTATTAAAATCCACTGAGCACCAGGACATAAAAATAATTATTTAACAAACTGTACATACGTAATTAGATCCATATTGTACGCCTTGTAAATAAGTATGGGTAAATAATACATAATAACTACCATGCGTTCATTTTTAATGTTACACTCAAAAGCTCCAGGATAAATTTTTCATGCGAATTTTTTTAAGAACATCCACATCACCTGTGAAACTGCAACGATGTGTATAGTGCTCTTCCCGGACTGTGTACGAGTTCATGAATAATGCATAACGGCCTGTATGCATCTTTAATCTTCTGGGGTGTCCTTAACACGCCGTGGCCAAAAAAATATAAGCAGGTGAAATCGAGCGATCTAGATAAATCAAATAGATTTTCACACCCCTTAAATCACGGTCCGCATGGGTGCACCGGGGCTGTAGCATGCCCCTGGCCAATGACACGGCCGGGTAGCTATTCGGCGCGTCACCACGTTGCAAGAGGTGATCGGTGTTGGGGAGCGCGGTGGGAGTACATCAGCGTCTTTGGGACAGGTTTATGGAGGGGGAGAGGATGGGGGTTCAGAGCGGGTGGGACCCGCTCCCATCGGCGGGGCAAGGTTGTTAAAACTGTCCGTGCTCAATGCTTATATCCGGCACTAGGTTGTCCCAGATCCGAATCAGTGAGGTAACTGGTGTCAAATACGGGGTCCTCGGGGTACTTGGGGTAATCGTGATCTGGAGGGTTCACGGTTCTCAGTGGGTTTGTCTATTAGGCGGGTATGAGAGGGGCGGGGACGGAGGGGTGAGGAAGCACACCCTGACCGGCAGATTTCCCCTTACACCCCCGCCCCAAGATAAACATAACCCATATTGCGGTATTATGTTTTCTGTGGTTCAAGGGTATTTTTAATAAGCTGCATGAATCCAAGAATCAGGAAGGCGTCGCTCTCAGTCTGCCGCGTGTCAATTGTGAAGAATTTTGTTTTTACAGTAAGACATTTTAATCAGTCTTTTTAAGCTGGAGCTGATTCGAGTTGGACTGAATGAAAATACATGAACAGATTGAGTACTAGTACTGGACGTTCTAAGGTAACCCTTCGCAGGTGGGAATATCATGACAGCGGAGATGTAACATGTGAATTTAGTACTAAGCCACCGACTATGGAAAATTGCCTAGCTGTCCTTAGGCCAAAAAAAGTCTCCGGTTTCTGGTATGGAGCTTGCCCAAAAAGTGGTGCGGCGACGCGGCTTTTTTTTTTTTACCTGATTTTTTTGCTTCAAATGTCGGCTGATGACTGCAAATGGTGCCCGACTAAACTTAGTGCAAATATATGGGAGTCCAGAGAGGCCACATAAAGCTTATTCTCGACCATAACAAAATCTAAAAACACATTAAAATTGTGCAGCAGCAGGATTCCAGTCAAACCAGTGAGTTTGGCGGTTTTGAGACATCATCTTTCATTGAAAAAATAAACGTTTTCATTTTGCCGACGCGCATGGCTACGGCGACGCGCGCGCATACCAGAAACCGGAGACTTTTTTTTTGGCCTTATGGAAAATTGCCTAGCTGTCCTTAACCGGAGCGACTGTGCAAAGCTGAAGACTTTGCAAATATGTGATGATCGTGCTAAGCAATGCGTTCAGCTTTGGCTGAGCTGTGTTAAGCATGTGTGTGGACACGATAAGAAGAAGAACTAGTGGTGGACACAAGAGGAGGGCGCTATTTCGAATTGGTAAATTATTCTGCTTCAAAAAGCGACCCGCTACTGTTTCCATTATGCCTCAATGTCTCTAACGTTAACAACTGTATTTAAAATAGAAGCTTTTCATTGTTACTCTCATAACTCTTTCAACAGAAGCCGGTCCTCCTAACATCGTGATTGGCTCGACAACCTTCACACTGACAGACAAAGTCCAGAAATGTATGGAGTCGTTGGGGCTCGGGAACAGCAACAGCACCAACCCAGGCGGTGATATGAGGAAGTGTCTGCGACAAATGAGGACCACGACACGCGGTAAGAACCAGTGTTGAAGTCGAGTCCGACACAAGTCCTCACATGTCCTGCACAACAGTTCATCAAATCATGTTACATCAGTGACATCACTAGTCCTCACGTGTCCATTACAAGTTATTACATGTCCATATCAAGTCCTCACATGTCCATCACAAGTCATCCAATCGTGTCACATCACAAATCCACACATGTCCATCTCAAGTCCTCACATGTCCATCACAAGTCATCCAACTGTGCCCAACTACAAATCCTTACATGTACATCAGATGTTATCAAATGTCCATCTCAAGTCCGCACATGTCCATCACAAGTCATCCAATCGTGTCACATCGCAAATTCTTACATGTCCATAACAAGTTATCACAATGTCCATCACAAGTCATCCAACTGTGCCCAACTACAAATCCTTACATGTCATCAGATGTTATCACATGTCCATTTCAAGTCCTCACATGTCCATCACAAGTCATCCAATCGTGTCACATCACAAATTCTCACATGTCCATCACAAGCTATCACAATGCCAATCACAAGTCATCCACATGGACGTGATATTTCAAGAAAATAGCGTCGTTACACAGAGTACACTGGTTGTCTAAAGCAAATATGACCAATTAATTTCTCACTGTTTGTTTTAATGACCAGCTCCCAATGAGACATATTTCGCCAACCAGGAAAGCGAGTTGTTGGTTGCTGAGGAAGGAAGCACAGCCCTACTACGCTGTGACATCATCAACCTGGGAAATAAACACGTGTCCTGGGTGCGGGGTCGTGATACTAGTGAGTACACATGTGGAGTAAATCAAAATAACTGCACAATTCGGGCGATTCACAATGCAGTGCGCCACCAAGAGTTTGCCATGGAGAGTCAACTTTTCAAGTTTACGGTCGACAAAATATGGCCCATTTGGAATGAGTGTCAGTAGACACTTGAGCTAATTTGTTATAGATTGGGGCATAGCGTTCTGCGGCCTTACCAAAAATCACCATATTGATACAAAGAAGAAAAGGGCAAACACATACTCGAATCATACGCTTACGAAACTACTGACCGGAAAAAAACCCGAACAATTTCAAATGTCCCGCACTGCGAATTTGTCGACCATCTCCCACACTGCACTGGAAAAAATGAACTCTCCATGGCAAACTATTGGTGGCGCTCTTCATTGTGAATCGCCCGAATTCGAAACCACAGTTTCGTGTCAGTCTCTTGCCGTTAAGAAACATCAGCTCGGTTCTTCTTAATGAAAAGATCAATTACTGTAATACGAGGCCGTTGTTCGGGTACATGTAGTTTATTGGTTGGGATGAAGGATTCTGAATTATTCTGAAGCCGGATTGAAACCGAACCCAGGACGATCCCGAGGTTTACAAATGCCTATAGTTCGACCAATCTGTGTTGAACGCATGTTAGGCAGTACTGGTTGGAGTACCCCACCTGACTTGTTTCGCTGGTTAACCACAGCCACCCAAATCTAGCTCAATGCTCAGCAGGCTCAGGGAGCCAGGGTGTGCAACGCCTAAACAGTCCCGCCTTCAATAATTCATATTACTTTTTCGTCAGAGCATGGAGTCACCATTCCATAATTGCATTCGGCGAATACGCATTCCATTCTGCAGATTTGCCAAGTAAATGCAGCTTACGGTCAGCATTTGCCAAATGGTGGTTTTGCTTAATGAGATGATGAACTGTCCGAACGGAAGGATTTACTTGCCGAACGGAATGACGAATTTGCGGAATGGAATGATACATTTGCTTATTATAGTATAGTTCGCTTATAGGGTCGTGCACAATATATGTGCGCAGGCGCAAGGTACGTCTCGAGCCAAATCTATATTCACCCCAAACTATCCTTGATCGAACTTGCTCATAGTTGAGCAAGCACTCGTTGACAAGAAACTTTATACCCAGATTCCCACATCTGTCTGTCATTAGTGGGGCAAAAGTAATGTACATAAGATAACGATACTCCGGGGAAAAATAGTTTTGTTTATATTATGTTGAAATCAGGTGAACTGTATTCTACTTTCCAAAATGTAGGCGTGATCTGCGAGGGGGGGGGGGGTGGAGAAGGCTTATGCCCTACAAATTTTCTTGTCTAGCCCCTCAAAAATAAAACCCATACAAAATGGCAGTAGGCACTGTTAGAGGGTGACGTCACATGCGAACAGTCTCCGCCCCTTTCAAAATAGTCTTGAGAAGGGGTTGTAACCTATTACAGTGTGCTTGATTGTAGGATTTTTCAGCGCCCCCCCCCCCCCTAGAAAATATGGTACGAGCCCCCTCCCCCCCACACACACCCATATCGATTTTATGAGGCCTAAGTGGATAAGTGTCGGGAGAAAAAAAGTCACGCCTCACTGCAAAAAATATGGATCCACCCCTGCTAGCAAAATCCGCGCCTGTTCATTGTTTGGATCCTTTAATTGTTTGTTGTGTGTAGTCATAACAGATGCATGTGTTTTTAGTCTTCCTGAGTGTACCCTTAGTTGTATCGAATAACTGATATCCGCCTACTAAGTTTCTTCAAGGGTTGCCAACATGCCGCATATACGATGAACCTTTGCCAAGCCGACTGATTGTATTCCAGGAAAAGCCGTCAAACTTCACGCCTGCCCGCTGCAACATTCTAGGCTATACAACAAAACAAATGGGGCTGATGGCGGACACATCTCACCACAACGACAGGAGACTGCAATCCATTTCAAGCATTCGGAGACAGTTTCAGATGGAAGCTACACATGTCCCTCCGTCGAGGAGTGTTAGGCGTGAGCTATCCGTAATGCATTCTGACTCAATCTACTGAAACGAGTGTCTGCAACAAGGCCGCGTACGGTTATTATGCGGCGACGAATGAATTGGGAATTATGTGACGGCTAATGAATGTCGATCATTAAACGTGCATTATGTTCCCCGGGAAGTGTCCTTCCGATCGTAGTACTTTGGACAAAACGTGAGAAAGGATTAAAGAGGCGTTCTCGTTCAGTGTCACTTTGCCTTATTAATAAGGGGAAAAATTGTGCCTCGGAGGTTTTAAACACTGCGTTTAAGACTGGTTGGAATCTGGATGCCGATAATTACCCTTCGGTCAAAACAAATAAAAACGTTTTCGTCCAAAAATCAACACAAGTCAAAAATTCTCAACGATTTCGATCAACAAAGCACCCCTCTGACTATACAATGGTAAGGCCCTATAGTAATCAACTTCTTATAATGAGATCGACGCGCGCGTCGGGCGTACTGCGTAATGAGCTGAGGTGCACAACGCAGATGTGCCGTTGAAGTGTGAATTTAGGGCTATGGAATACTGACTCACAGGTAGTATTACCCATGCTTACGTGAGGGTTGTGAACGTTAATCCAATGAAACGGGGCTGGTTCTATATGAGTCAAAATTTCAAGTGACACTGGAAAAGTGTTTAGGACCAGCCAGCCATGTTTTATCAACCGTTTAAAACCACCCACGTGACAGGCTCTCGACCAATAGGAATGGGTAATCTATGTCTTAAGTATTAAGAATGACTAGTACGACATTTTGGCCGCCATGTGTGTATTTGTTTTGTAGCTTTTAAGCGGAGGAGGAATTGACCATCCCATCATTTTGTCTGCTCTACAAAATTATCCCTAATCTTCCAATCCGTTTTTCTCTCTCTCCTTTGACAGGGTTGAGTTTTATGAGCACTCTGTATGCAGACGATCGGCGAATCAAGCTGGACGTGTTCAACTCGTCCTTCAACCTTCGCGTCCAGCGGGTCAAGAAGTCAGATGCGGGGAAGTACAAGTGCGAGATCCGCGCTAGGAGATTTCAGACTGAGCGGATCGTGGAGTTGGAGGTACCAAGTAAGGTTAATTTAGGCCATCTATTTGTCAACACTCCAAAATATTTAGAAACTTTATTTTATTACACTTTGTTCTTAATCGTGTCTTGCCACGGGGTGTTTGCTGTGTTCATCGGACGATTTACCTTTTATTACATTCATGCCGTTTTGTGCTTAATGTTCCAGCCCTGCGCGTCACACGCGCGTGCACGCATGTCGGACCTTTGTGCAAGCATGTCGTCATGGCTGTATCCAGTTCGTAGGTCACCGCGTCATACACGCGCAAAGCACCACTGATTACTAGCACCCAGTGGCTAAACAACTTTGTACTACTTTCGGTTCCTATGGTTTCATTAGTGCTCCGTGTGCAGTGGGCGTGGTTTAAATTGAAATGACGTCACACTTACGAACCGAATAATTGGTCAAAAATTGGTCTAATCTCCAATGCCGCACTAAACCGCGCGTGACAAACGTAAGAGAACACGTGTGAAGCATTTGAATTGCCTATCACGGCTGTGAATGGTAAAAAAAACAACACTTGGCCTAAATGAATTGGCCTTTCATCAAACTCTCCTTAATTAGTTTTCGATATAAAAGAATGTTTCAAATATATATCTCTTTCAAAATTGGCTAGTCTTTGCCATTTTAACTGACTGATCTTTATCTTCTTTTGTGGACAGGTTTACCAAACATCATATCGTTGGAGCCCACCTCTCCCCCATTTTACGACCAATCCGACCCCGATCGGCGGTATTTCAACCGCACCACGGACGTCACTTTGTTCTGTAACGCCAGCGGCTCCCCCGAACCCACCGTGACGTGGGAACGAGTCGGGATAAATGCCCCGAGCGGGGTAGATCCCCTGACCGGGGTAATGTCGTGGGGGAACACCGCGCTGCTCAAGAATATCAGCCAACGGGACACCGGGGTATATAACTGCACCGCCTCGAACGGGGTAGGAAGTATCGAGCGATCCGTCGAGGTGGTGGTTCAGTGTGAGTCATTGGCATTAGAAATTCAATTCTTAAAAAAACCTACCGACTGCTATGCTCCTTTGTAGCATTAGGAAAGGACAGAGACTTGTCTTTGACTTAATACGAACCAAGTTTTATTCACATACCGGTGGCCATCTAATTTTCTTGCTCGCAAGAATGAGTAGTGATATTCTTGAGGTCGCTATTCACATTAGTGTGGTGTGCACGTAACATCCCCTCCTCTTCAAAGATTAATACAACACAGATACAAATTTAACATGTTATACCGACTGACAGCATGGCTTCTGGTATAGTATGTTACAACGTTCGGCGCAGCGATACATTATATGAATAATCAAATTTGTTTTGAAGGAACCGTAACGTTTGGAAAATAGAAATTTCCAAGACGTGTGGATTTCTAATATCTGTAAATGGCATTTGTGGTTGTATTTGAGTTCCATTGTGGTCTTTGCAGTGGTGAAGAATGGAGTGAGAACACGATGTTTTTATCAATTAATTTAAACTTTAAACACTTTCCAGCATAACACGAGGACGTCAGTAGCGTTTAGGTGTAAACAGACGGAGATTGTGTTCAGTATGCAGTGTACGTGTATGTACTATGGTTGAGAGTATGCAACTTGCTTATCGTTCACGTAGGCTATAAACACGAAGCAAGTGTTAAGTGTGTCACGTATATAAAACTTTCGAAGCGTTTAGGTATAAACAGACGAACATGGTGTTGAATATATGCAACCTTTGAAGCGCTTAGGTATAACAATACGAGTGTAGAGCTTTGGTATAAACAATACGAGTGTAGATAGGCACAGTTCCTAGCGTTTAGGTCTGGAATTAGAAGAAAGTGGAGCGGATGCAACGCTTGTAATTAATGTGTAAGTGTACGGTGGTCCATTGCACCGTGCCAATTGTGACAATTTAAGTGTATCAAATCGATCAAAAAAACACAAAGATCGTTATGAACGGCTAGTCTAGCCTCGTCGAAACGGTTGATCCAGTAAACACAAATGATGACTTATGTTTTCCCCATCGCTTCCCTCGCCGTGTGATGTGATAGCAAAACAAGTAACGACCGCCGGCCAGCAACGCCTATAGACCCGGACTAGTTAACACCTCCACACCGGGGGCGTGAATTGCAAATCGCGATGGCCGGACGCAGAGAATGCACATGACAGAAGTGTGCTTCATCCGACTATGGTTAAAATGTACAACGGTTCTTTTCCGTGTGGGCGCCCTCTGGCGATTGCAAAAAGCATTGAAGGCCACTTAGTACACAATCAACAATTCTGTACTTCCTTTCTAATTAGGTTTTTAAATACTAGAGTAGTCACACGTAATGTTGATGGGAAACTTTTGAGACGTTGGTGGCAGGGCGGGGGAGGGGTACAAGCGAACCGTTTTCTATTGTTTGCACGTTTCAACTTAATGACGTAAACAATTGAAAAGGACCGTTGTGTTTGCTGCCACCAACGTCTCAAAAGTCTCCCATTGTTAATGCAGTAGTTAGTCCTGTGCGTCAATACATCATCTACAAAAGTCTTCAAAGTAGTGAACTATGGTAGTATGTTATCATTAACAGATAAGGAAAAATATCCCCATATGAATGCATCAATACAATGAACTTTTGAGAGATCATGACTGTTGGTCCTAATTGCTATCTAGTTCGTTAGTGTGACGTCACCTCCAGCACTTTTTGCACGGTTGGAACCGGAAGTTAACGCAGCTCGAGTGTTTGCAGCAATAATGGGCACGCGTAAATGACGTATTTACTAACGAACCGGATTCCGGGCTAGATGATAATATTACGATTCGTCAAGGGCGAAATTTAACCCCTATAAAGATAAATTTAACGTGACTATGTAATGAATTGTACTTGCGAACATATTGTGTTCAACTGTCCATTCCTTTTAAATGTATGAAAGCTATTTGAATACCTTTTTAAAAGTGTACTTCTTAAACATTTTAAATCTTTGATACTTTTTAGGAAACCGAAGGCGCGCTTGCTGTGATGCCATTTTTAGGAACACACTTTTCAGTTTGGGGTTTTTCTGTTCGAATTTAAACTCAAAATGTGCTCATTGAAAACGTTTGTGCGAAAAAAAATTGCCCCTTGACTTACTGTCACGCATCGAAACATCGAATATCCAAACGCAGAAGCGCTACGACAACGATATATCAAACATTCTGGCAATTCTTGGTACTGAAAAAGCTGTAACACTGATATTTCTTCCTAAAATGACATTACACTTTTACTCATGAATATAGAAATTTGCAGCATAGAAACAAAAAGGCACCAAAATACCCTTCAAAATGGCAAAATGAAAATTGAGAATACATTTGTGTTTTGTGTTGTTTTCTGAATGGGAAAACTAATTTAGAGAAACCGGTTTTCACCGCAGATAAACCGATCGTGAGCTCACCAGCTCCGAGCATCCGGGCCGGTCGCGCCAAGTACGTAACCATGGAATGTGAGGTCAGCGCCGTGCCTAAAGCTGAAATAGTCTGGCAACGGGATCAGGTCACCATACAGACAGCGGGTCAAGGGTCATACAGGAACGGAAAACAGTACACCACGTGAGTCACGCATGCGCGTCCGTCCGTCTGTTTCTTGTGGGTTCCGTTTGTCAGTGTGATCGATATGCATTTATATCTAGTTTTCCATTCAAACCCCATTAATCAGTAGAGCATAAAACATCGGTTACGAAAATGGACTTGGCTCATTTCGTTCTAATTGTTCATCAGTACCATTTTCGCCTTTCATTGTATTGTTACACTGTTTGTTCACTTTTCAAAAGTTTTTAAGGATTGTTGCACTAGCACACCCGTGAAATTATTCCATCTGGCTTGCAGCCATTGAGAGGAAATCAAGGATAATGAAAACACTTTTCCCAGTATCTCATGAAATTCGGTGCCTATTTCGGTTCGGGTATTCAGACTCCAACTGGTCGTTAACGTAGCGCTTAAAACTGGCCAACCATACATTTATTCCCTTATTCAATAAATGCCCCGAGGGTTTGCTCATGCCTGTCCCAGCGATACAAACATAAATCCGCCTTGACTCGTAAGATCTACTTCAGCACGCATTCATATATTATTGAGTCAATTTGATGCCTTTGCCCATCATGTTCTATGTCACCAAACCTCGTGGGTGTCAAATGGTAATACAATCCTTCAAATGAAAGACATTAAATTATCATTGTTGACAAGTAATGGGTCCAGGAATGATTATGTATCATATGCAACGCAACGCATGAATCAAGTCTCAGATGGTCATCTGAGTTCATTAGGCCAAAAAAAGTCTCCGGTTTCTGTTATGGAGCTTGCCCAAAAATGGGTGCGGCGACGCGGATTTTTTTTTACCTGATTTGTTTGCCTCAAATGTCGGCTGATGACTGCAAATGGTGCCCGACTAAATTTAGTGCAAATATATGGGAGTCCAGAGAGGCCACATAAAGCTTATTCTCGATCATAACCCCATCCAAAAACACGTTAAAATTGTGCAGCAGCAGGATTCCAGTCAAACCAGTGAGTTTGGCGGTTTTGAGACATCATCTTTCATTGAAAAAAAAACTTATTAATCTTGCCGATGCGCATGGCTACAGCGACGCGCGCGCATACCAGAAACCGGATACTTTTTTGGCCTTGAGGACACCCCCTCCACAAACATGAAAACGGCGTCCGTTTTGAATTTCGATAAATTACGGTGTAATTAGAAAAGAAACAAACAAAGTCATGATGTAGACCTAATTAACTTTTAGGGGCGGGGAGGGGTGTATTATGAACTCACAAGACATGTTTCATGCATGGCGTTGCTTATGATACATCATGAGATCCTTCCAAGCCCATCACTTGTTTTAAACTAGTACTTTAGTAAAACCGGCTAGCGGCTAGTCTGTGGAGTATCCTCTTGCACAGCGAGAGTCATGTGTTAATTATGCGAGCAGACTAGCCAGTGGTGTCCCTCGCGGTTTTGTTCAAACATTGTTTACTTCTTGTTTTGTAAAACATCTGTCTGGCCATGTCTGGTATGTGCCTCGCGCGTGAAGTGCTAAAACTCTCCTTATAGCCCCCCCCCCCCCCGCAGTGGAACTACGCCTGCGCAGAACACTGTGTTGTTTTACCGGCAGTTTGAGGCGCCCACGTGACGGACTGTCGACCAATAGAAAAAGGTAAACTTTCTTTGTATGTATGAATGGTAATAAGACACTTAATGTTTACCTCGATAGGTGTTCTGTTCAATTTCTTGCAAAGCAAATGTTTACTTTTGAATGCATCAGATATATCATCGTAAGCGTGACCCCTGACGAGGATTACGGTACCTATACATGTCTGGCGGACAACATGATTGGGTCATCGCTAGTGTCCATAGAGTTGCACGGTAAGATTAGTAGGGGAGCCAGTATAGCCACTCCCATCGTACAGTTAGGATTAAACAAAAAACATATATATTAAAACAATTAAACTATATTAAATTTGTTTTTTATCTCAACAGAATTAAATATAAAAAATGTTAAGTCACAAGATTTTTTTTATAATTTAAAACATGAATACATTCAATAAATAGGTAAAGATTGCATTAAATTGTGATAGATATTTTTACAATTCCATTGTTATGGGAGTGGTTATATTGCGGCCCGAGAATTCACTACAAACAGTCAATTGGCTATTTATGTTTTTCTAAAATTATCTTCATAATTTACTTTGAGTGTATTAAACTCGCGATCTGCTCAGTGACATTTGTTCATGATTAGCTTCACAGAAATGGGCCATGGCTTCATGAGCCGAGGAACCGCAAAATGTATGCTTCTTAATTACGTTTATACCAGTAAAATGATCACGCAAACTTTCACTGCTTTAAATATAAATTATTTTAGAATAGTCTCATCTGAGCCGTATACCTTGAATTTCTTTCAAATAAACCCCAAAGGGAAACCAAGTATATGTGCATTGGGGGAAGAACCCCCAACATAGGGCTGGGCAGCTCAGTTGGTAGAGCACCGGAACGACAATCCGGTGGTCGCATTTTCAAACCCACTCCATTCAATTTCTCTGTTCAACTTCTTATAAATTAAACTGAATTTATTTTATTAGAAAGCTTCTGCTGTAATATTTTCATGAATAATTTACGCGAATCTCTATGTCTATTGATAATTTTGAGCGAGCAGATGAACAAAGTGAAAGTTTAAGATTCAAAATATTTTGTTTTGCAGTCACCTTGTAATAATATCGATATTTTCTTAGCCGCCCGAATTTTAAACACGTGTCCACTTTTTTCTTTCCCTCAACATGCAGTAAACATAATTACAAATATTCCAACGGTGATCATCTTAATTATCCCCAAAAAGAGGGATCTATGACAAAATGGATAAAACGTGACATTTCAAATGAACGCAAGGGTGACCAAAAGTCTTCAGGTGAAGTTACGATTATGCGGTGTTGTCGTCGAACCCAACAGAGCGTCAGACATTGGCAGGTGGTCAGTTTAACCAGGCGAAAAAAGTAACAGGTTACATGGCTGTTAGTATTCACCGCATAATTATCTAGGGCAATTCGTAATTACTGTGACTTTGTCTTATTTGTTTTAGCCGTCAAATTATCAGGAAAGGAACCGAAGTAGGTTCACTTTTACCAATTTCATGTCTGTTTGCCTCGGCCCGTGCGTGACCGGGTAGTTATTGCCAGCTACTGTCAGGCAGGGGGTGGTCAGTTGATGCTTTAGCTGTCACCCTATCCCCACCCTAATTTAACTTGGTCTGGCGATTTCCGTGACCATATGCCTGCGCTCTACCAACGGTTTACTTATAAATGGGTTCATTTGGTAGGGTGGCTAGTCTTCACCAAAACTACCTTTTACAGCAAAGGAAGACTGTGCTAAGTTACCTTTATCATAAAGTTGCTGCCATATTTCAAAAATACGCTGATCGGTGATTAATCGCTTGGGCTATTAACCATGTTATTTACCAAACGATTGACACTATAAACATTCTGTATCGTTCCTTCTGGTTCTCCTCCAAGCAAAACGACACATAACCTTGGAACCTGCGCTATTTTTGCGTATGAACGCTAGAAAAATCACGTTCAATAAAGAAAATAGTACCTTTACTTCAATCTAAAATTAAAGATCGTAAAAAAACTATT
The DNA here is from genome assembly GCA_029964075.1 of Patiria pectinifera. Classification (NCBI taxonomy): domain Eukaryota; kingdom Metazoa; phylum Echinodermata; class Asteroidea; order Valvatida; family Asterinidae; genus Patiria; species Patiria pectinifera. Next base: position 8,830,061 of record CM057150.1, read on the forward strand.
TGTAAACGGTAGAAATTAACATGTAAGCTTAGGCTTACGTGCATCAATAATCGTAAATACACGTGGAGATATTATTACCAAAACTCGGAAGACACCATTTTGTTTTCACTCTCCTGACTGACAATTATCCATTTCGACAACAGTACACTCACACTCACTCACTCACTAAGTCGGCCACAGCCGAGCCCTTGCACTGATCCTCCATTCGTCACGATTCCTCATGCATGCATCTAGCTCATTTTGTCTTTTCCACACCTCTGTCCCTCTTCAGTACATTGATGTACGATGCCTTTGGTCTGCCTCTGTGTCTTTTTCCTATGGGTCGGCTCCCAGAGTATTAACTGGCTCATGGGTAGCTCAGGATGACGGTGGCAATGTCCTGCTAATTCCATCCTTCTGAAGGCAATTTTGTTCTCAACCTAATAGGGAGCTTCCTATACAGATCAGTGTTATTAAGATGATATCTACAGTTGATGTTGAGTGCAGCTCTCAGCATACGAGTATGGGTGCCGTTGAGTGACTTCATCAGGACAGATGTTGAAGTCCATGTCTCGCACCCATAGAGCAGCAGCGATTCAACTGTGGCTAGGAAAAAGCTCATTTTTACCTGTCTTGTTATGTTGGCGTTTCACATTCTTTTAATTTTGTTGAGGGTTGTCCAGGCTAGGGCCTTCCTGGTCTTGACATCACCCTCAATGGAGTTCGCCCAAGAGCCTAGATATTTAAAGTCTGTTCGTTCCTCGAGAGCCCTTCCCTCTACAGTAAGGGGGCATGCCCTGTAGAATTGTAAATGATGACCTCTGTCTTTTTGGCATCACAGGATAGCCCGACTTTGCGGCACTCTCTTTCCACCAGTGTGAGCACTGAGCAGCTCCTGTGCCTGTTCGATCTTGCCGCTTAGCGTACATTATTATCTGCAAAGTCCAGGTCTGGCAGGGTCACAGCCGGTATTTGCCTTGACCTCCTTGGTGTGATTGTAAAGCCAAGTTCATTCTCCAGTCCACTCGTGGCTTGACGCAGGGCGTAGTCAAGTACAATAATGAAGAGGAAGGGTGCAAGGGTGTCACCTTGCAGAACTCCTGCCATGACGTCAAATTCCTCTGTTTCTCCATCTGGTGTCACCACTTGGGGCGTGTGTTAGTGTACGTCTTGGACTCTATCGCAGGAAGCAGATTCGGGGGAATGCCATATAAGCTTTGAGAATCTTCATCATTTTGCCGCGATGTTTCGAATCGCAGGCTTTCTTACAACTGTATACAGTATAATTTAACACAGTTTAAAAATACTAAAGAGCAAAAAAAAAAAAGTTAAAAAATAGCTGTTATTCTTTAAAGTTTCATATTCGTCCAAATTGTTCACCTTTTTCAAATGGACATGACGCGTTTTGGAAATCAACCCTCCATGTGTGCCACCGACGTCGTGTCGTTACAGCGTCCTCATTCGTCCAAGGATAATTTCCATTCCTCACAACAAGTTATATGTTTATTTGTATAGGGCGTCCCTTACCGCCAACGGTGACCAGTGCACCTCGGTCGAGAAGGCGCCGTGCATACCCCTTGACATGGGAACCTGGGAAACCTGTGAACGAAAGGCGCCCTCCAGAGATTGCTGTCAGCAGCTACGTTATACAGTTTCGCGGCTGGTGGATACAAGTAAGTGATTTGCTTCACTCGAAAAGAAAAAAATAAATCGATGTACTCATTTCCAAACTTTCATTTAGTCTACAATCGAAGTAAAGTTTCGAAATATTGTTTCAGTAGAATTAACGTGACGTTTCTAAAGTTTGTAGGAGCGCCCTCACTCGTTATAACTATTGGCATACATTGCAGGTGTCTTGAAGGGTACGTGTTCTTTGTTATTGATACCAGGTGAGGAGCTGTGAGATGAAAAAGGAAGACTTTTTAAGGACCTTTGTTTTATTCTCTAAACACACATTGACTGTAATTGATGTGTCAATAAACTAAAGAACATGAAACTAATTTAAAATAGCATGAATACGAAATACAAGAATATTTACATGTGCAGTGATAATTCTCCGTGACCTAACAGACATTATTACGTTAGACCTACAAAAGCCTTTAAGTGTTTTACATACATAGAATGTTGATGGCTGTTCTTATAATGCACAATTACTCACTTGGTCATGACTGTAAACTGAAATAAAGGATTTCTACACTGCATTTGTGTTTGACTTGAAATCTGGCAATAACTGGCCAACTCTTAGTAAACTGCAAAAAACTATTATAAGATGGAAGTTTGCGTCGGGGTGATATAAATCAAATAAGTTTTTGCCCTGCAGCGACGTTTAAACACTTTATACTCAGTGTGTTACCTCCCGAGTGAAAGATGGGAAAAATCACTCTGGTGGGACTCGAACCCACGACCTCCGGTGCAGATGCCTTGCCACTCGACCACCGAGCTAACGGGATCGGTTGGCCGGTTCGAATCTGATGTACAGATTTATATCACCCCGACTCAAAATTCCATCTTATAATAGTTCATGCGGTACCCGCTGCTATGTACATCAGATTTGAACCGGCCAACCGATCCCGTTAGCTCGGTGGTCGAGTGGTAAGACATCTGCACTAGAAAGCAGGAGGTCGTGGGTTCGAGTCCCACCCGAGTGATTTTTCCCATCTTTCACTCGGGAGGTAACACACTGAGTATACAGTGTTTAAACGTCGCTGAAGGGCAAAACCTAATTTGATGCAATAAACTAGTCAATAACTTTATAAACATGCACCTCATGTATTCTAAATGTTATTAAGCATGTAGTCTTTGTAGACAGAAGAATGATCTATTACCATATGAGAAGCTTCCAGAATTAGATCCAGTTCTCAGTTTCCCCAAAGTCAATATTCTCATATGGGAAAACTATACACTCCAACTGCAAAATACTACGTAGGATGTAAGGTGTTCTGTCTCTTTTCCTCGAAGGTCTCTAAACTGTCTCAACGTCCTCAACAATCCACATTTACCTTAAAACATTAAATCATTAGAAGCTAGCTAATTAATCATTCATTCAAGTTCCAAAATCTCTGTAATTTCTCACTACTGAGCTAAAATCAGAAAGAGAAATACTGTATTGCATCTAAATACATGTAACAGTTAATCTCCTGGAATTTCCCTGTGCATCTAGATATAACAACTCATTCATATTGTGCCTTCACTAATAAAATGCATTGTCTGTATGCAAACCGTACAGTGTGCTGACGTGTCCATGGTCTGATAAGTGATCTTTCACTCCCCAAATAATCCATTGTAATCCTTAAAATACAGACCATCTACAAACTAAATAATAACCAATAAATGAACCGAAGAATATAAAGAATATTTATTTTATAACAGATCCAGGAAATTACATTCCTGTGAGATGAAAAGGGTAGACTTTTTAGGGACCTTTGTTTTATTCTCTAAACACACATTGACTGTAATTGATATGTCAATGAGGTCACCAGAACAGCACCCTCTATCTTCTTGCAAGGCCACAGGCATAAAGAAATACATTAATCACACAATCAATGAATGAAGGGCTGGTAACATTATTTTAACTTAGTAAAAATGAACAAACAAAAGGTTTAATCATTCGTATCCCAGTGATACAGATCCATTGCCCTCTAACTCCTATCGCTTATGGCTTTCTTTTGCAGAAAATCGGTGCGTTGCGAAGAGTTGTGTACACGCACGACAAGCCATTGAGGGAAGTGGTCCCGGCCGTTGAGGGTCAACAAACGTACGATTACGTCATCCGGGATCTCCGGCCCAACACGACCTACGAGATGACGATCTATGGGCGAAACCAGTACGGGAACGGAGACGTGACGGCATTCGCGTTTTACACGGCAAGCGGTAAGAGAATAAGACATGCTACGATATACGATGTGTGATTCCTAAATTAATACACTCCCTCTGAGTAACGAAGATAATGTCTAGCAGAAAATAGTACTTCTCGATCATTTGTTTCTTATGGTATCAAACAAAAATCCGTTGAATTCATTATAGCGAATCAATGTTATGCAAGCCCAAGTTGTGAAATTGACCGCACGTTTTCTTAGCGTGTCCTCTTGTGACCAAGTGGTATGTTCCAGTGCCCTATCCCTATGTTCCGACACCCCTTTATTCAGACTGCTCAACCTATGTCCCAACACCCCAATGTTCTGACACATCTATGGTTCGTCACCCCTGCAACGTAACAATGCTGTTCTCTGGGCCCAACGCACCCGAGGTGTAGTCTGAGTATCACCCGTTCTACGGAGCGAGCCGTGTGCTCCGTACGAACGTCTGATACATGCGTGCATGCAAATATTATGCAACGCAGCACATCAGCCAATCACAGCCGTTTACAGTCATTTATCGTCCAGATTGCGACGGAGGATGTTGATTAGTCAACGGCTGTCAGCTGACTCAGCAGACATGGCGGCCTCCATGAAACCAACTTGGCCAATCTACGCGGCCGTCTTGCATAATTAATCGTGGAATCTGCACGCATGTGATAGACGCTCGTCTTCAACGAGCGTCTATTACATAGACTACCCGAGGTGTGGGAATATAGGGATATCGGAACATAGGTGTGTCGGAATAATAGTTTTGTGGAACATAGGTTGAGCAGTCGCAATAATAGAGGTGTCGGAACATAGGTGTTTTGGAACATAGGGGTGTCGGAACATAGAGCAGTCACCGACACAGTAAGGGGCCGCATCATCCCGCTACGGCTGTGATGGAAGGAACTTCTTATAGAATCATAGAATTACCAGATGTAGCCAAGTATATACTGTATTGTGGATCAACCTCCCCTTCCCTAATTTAGCTTTCAAACTCCGCGATCACTGTGTCTTAGAATACAATTATAGTCAAGGACAATGTATCAAAATGTCTTAATGCATCACGTACGTCCAATATAAGGGTAGACCAACGAAATGTTTGGCCTCTATAACCGGCACGTTTCATATCTGCTAAAAAAAGAATGGATTTTACAGGGACTTAAGAAGTAAGACGTGTTAAAATATTATGACCATGAAAAAATACCATGGGAACCAGTATTACATCACTTGAGGTTTGTATTGATATACGTAATCCATTATCCGTTATTTGAGCATTAATTATGCATAAAGCCTCGCGATCAAGTAGGTGTGATTTCGCCAAGTGAAACGCTGGGAAAGGCCCTGATTGCGGAGCACTGCGAGAGTGTCTGCCCTTGGGCAAGACACGTTGCCGTAATTGTTCCTTAATTAATAGGCATTTTGATGACTAAATAGTTAAGGTTTGGTTATAAGTGTACTCTATAATCATAGTTCAGCTTATTATGTTCATGTCCTTTCCACTGACCTGGGTATAGTAGTTTTGATCCATTTTTGACAGTCTAAACACTTTACTCTTTCAAGTAAGCTGGTGAAGACTCGAACACAATCTAGAAAGCTCTTTTTTTGGTTGAATGATACTGAATGAATAACTCTCAACAAGTCACATATTGAGTATGTGTTGCCAAGCTAAACGTGCAGCTGCGCTCATTAAAGATAACCTCTTTGGACTTGTCATTCTTATTATTAGAAAATGCTCTATCTACGCCACTATCGACAACAACGACGGTTGCCAAGGTTACAGCTGCACAAAGTAAGCAAAACAGGTGGTTGTTTTAACTGAACGGGTTTTGCTACGGAATCTGACGCATGCAACTTTTTTTTTGTTTTTATAAATAGTGACGCTAGGTTTACTGCTGCATTACAGAAACGGTCCATGGATCACATTGTTTAGACGAGGAAAAACAGTTGGCCGAAAATTTGCATTTACACGTATTTACGGGAAAATCAGTGAGAAAGTTGTTTCTCTATGGTTCTGAAACTCTGCTTTAAAAAAAAGTCGACCCTTGTCGAAGCACAGTTAATATAAAAAAAAACCCAATATGGTTATAGCAAACATTACGCCTTGGTCCCGACTTTGCATTAATGTGCACAGTTAATGAGACTGCCACTTGCACTGAATACTGTTTGATTTAACCAAATTTTGGCTTGGTCCGGATGAGTTTGTGTTAGCGAGAGTCGACTGAAATGACATTGTCGTCCCACTTACCTTACTGAAAAACATGTCTGCTTTCCCCCCGATTTTCAGAGAGTGACATCATTTGAGAGTTTGGGTAAATTTGCTGGTTTAGCGACTGCTGGAGCACAGTGGCCCTGGGAGGGGAGGGAGCTTGAAACACTTCATGATTGCCAGCTTCCCCTCTTTGAGCGTCTTAAACATTACACTTAAAACGCAACATATTCTGTTGCCATTTCTTATTTGCAGGGGTAACTCCTAAAGCGGTGTTGTCTGGTGCCACGGATGTTCGGGCGTCAAGCGTCCCAGCTTTTCTCGTCTTCACATTCCTTGCTGTAAAATCTTGCACGTGAGGTTAAGGTCTTCGTTTTATAAAACTACGTAAGGAGGCATAAGGAGACCGAAGAAGTAAGCACTATGTGTCGTCCATGAAACTGATGTTGAGTTTGAATAGTGAGGCATGCTTGAAATCTGCTGTGGTTTCATCAGTAGACTTTGGACCAGAAGATGCCGCCTCAAACTACTTGCGGTATAAACAAAACACACATTTATAATTTATTTAATTCAACATGAAGTGTGAAGCATGAATAGTTGTGTGGTGAAGTGGACGAAAGTGTCGTGACGGTGTGTGGCAGTGAGTTTTTTGGAGCACAGTTTGTTTGTTTATGACGGACTGCTCCAAGAGACCATGAGCAGTAGAGAAGGATTTCAAAAGCACTCAAGAATTAGGACATAGGAGAGTTATCAGGCGTGGATCAGGGGTGTGGGGGAGGGGGTTAAAGAAACATCTCTGTCAATTTTTGTTCATAGAACTTCATTAAAAATAATGCAAACCTCCCCCCTGCTCCGACACCTGCAAAAAAAAAAGGAAACTGGTAATAATGTCCACCTGTGCACAAAATACGAACGAAGCCAGTTTGATTATGGGGCATTTGTACACTATTCTGTAATAGAGTGTTAAAAATGGTCGGATTTGAACAGCGCCCCCATTGAAAGTATGGTACGAGCTTCCCCCCACACCCATTGAGTTTACGGAGGCCACATTTACGGACAAAAAACAGTCTGCATTTCAGTAATAATTTGCCGATAACCCCCCCCCCCATGCAAAAATTCCTGGATCCGCCCCTGATTGTCTTTCCTAATCACTTGTTTATGGCATAGCCTATAGATTTTCGATTGTCGCACTCGAGTTACATCTGAACTCGATGATGACGTCTTTTCCTATTTCACATTGATTTGTTCTTCTACATAATAAAATCAAATTCGTTATCCGGAACTGTAAAAAAAAAGTTACCCTTACATAGCTTGTAGTTTTTGTATCACCAATTAAATATAATGTGTATACATGTATCATAATGTATTAACAAATGCTCTTAAAAATGTATATGAAATGGCTGCAAAATCTACTCACCTTATGCAAGAAAAGATGTAAAAAGGTACGCATTTAGTTCAAATATTGACAGTATACATGTTTAAATAAAATTACCTTGCTGACGAAAGTATATCACTAGACGAAAGGGTTTGCTCGTATATTGTAATAAATAAATGTGTAGTCACTTATTATGTGTACAATTGATATTGCAATTTTTGTAATTGATGTATGAGACCTGATATATTAAACTGAAAAAGCAGTTAAGGCTAAGAAAAGATAAGTTTGCGGTAGCGCCATGTGAATAATCTCTTTTTGTGGATGTGTTTGGTTCTGAAAAGAACCGGAGGGACTCGACGTTTCGAACAGTATGCTCTGCCCGTCGTCAGGAGAGTGAGGGATTTCAACGATGATGTGATGTTATAAGGATGGATGCGGTGAGGCGTGAGAAGGATGCGAACTGGTGAAGCTCGAAACCAGTGAAGCTGAGAAGGATGCAAGTCGACTGTGGATGATCACTGGAGCATGTCAGTACACATTGAGGGGGCAAAGGGGAAGGAGCTCAGGGTATAGGTGACCCATACGCGAGAACTGAACCTTAGTAGACCCATCGGACTTGAACTTGAGGATGGGGCGCCATATGTCGCTGATGTACAAACCGATGACTTGGGGAACAATGTTATGCTTGATGATCTAAATGGCGTCTCTGATGCGTCGGGGGTACCAGCGGTCGATGCTAGTGAGTGGTTTTGCTTGGTTCCAGGTGATCTGGTGGTCCTCGGTGTGGGAGTGTTTGACGATGGAGGATTTCTCGAAGTCTCCCTTCCTGCCTTGGGCTTTGTGTTAATTGAGTCTTGTGGGGAGGTCCCTGCCAGTCTCACCGATGTACACTTTGCCACATTGACATGGAACTTGTACACCCCTGGTCTTTTACACGCCTCACCGCATCCATCCTTATAACATCGCATCATCGTTGGAATCCCTCATTCTCCTGACGACGGGCAGAGCATACTGTTCGAAACGTTGAGTCCCTCCGGTTCTTTTCAGAACCACACACACTCGCAAAAGAGATTCACATGGCGCTACCACAAACTTATCTTGTCTTAGTATCTTTCCACAATGCAGTTAAGGATAATACAAACAAAACAGCTCCGTGTCCTTTTTGCCGCCCTCCTCTTCTTTTTGTATTTATGTATTTATTTATTTGGTTAATTCATACATTTGCAATTATAGTTTACAACTATATTTTCTATTTATTATCGTTTCATTTGAAAGGTTGAGGCCTATGGCTCCTTTGGAAACAATTTTGTATCAGCAAAAGAGTCGAGAAAATGGAAGAATCCATCCGCCATCTTTGACAATCACCATCTTGGGGGGAGCGCCTGGCCCCATCGGGCTTTTTTTTCTCCAAAAAGCCTAAACAAGAAACCATTTTTTTAACCTCGGCCTTATGACACATAGAGAAGGTATTTTGAAAAAAAATAAAAGCGCTAATAAATTGTGGGATTTTTTTCTCCCAAAAATGCCGGGGGGGGGGGCAATCACATTTCATTATGGAGTACAAAGTTTCCCACAACCAGTGAAATCAAAAACTGCATCGGGAACCATCGCAGTTGTCATACCTACCAAAAGTTGGTTTCAATTTCACTGCTATTTTTATGGTCTGTATTAAAAAGCGAAGAATGATGGCCCGTATGCGATACGTACGCAGGTATCTATATTTCCCCCCAGGAATTGTTGAGTAGGGCGATAGCTCAGTTGGTCGGGTCCTGATTTTGTATCACGAGGTTGTGGGTTCGATCGAGGCACCGTTTTGTATTCGATTTTTTTTTTCTTTTCTAATCTGAAGCTTCGGAGGATCTTTCTAATTGTATATGTTATTCTCATGTTTTTATAGAAGTAAAGTCCAAAACGCCATAGCGTACATCCCATGCGAATGTCGTTTTGTGAGAAAAAAATCGAAGCCCCCAAGAAGTTCAATTAAACAAAGAAGTATAATTGTATTGAACTAATAATACATGTATGTTGCCTAGTCGCTACAGTTAGATTTTTGTTTGGCTGAACGTCATCTGTAATATTCGCAGGGTATAGCAGTGTTCAGTTTCAATCATACCCTTTGTATACACTATATAATGGAAACATGCATTTTTTTCCTGTAATCATCGAAGACAATTCTGACCATTCTTACAAAATCAATCACATCTTGCCAAAAATTATTTAATTCCGTGATATCAACTCATGATGAGCTCGTTGATATAAACACATCTCGAGAGAATACGCACTTGGCATCATTTAGCCAACTATATAGGTGCAGCTGCAATTTCTTAGTCAGATATTTCTCTGTGAATAAAATAGACGACCAGACACGACACAGGTGGGCAGTATAGGTTTATGTGTGTGAAGGTTCGAAGTTGACTGAAATCTCAAAGTTTCAAAAGTCAAGTAGAGCCCACGCGTTCTGTTCAAATAAAGTGATCATTGTGCAGTGTGGTAAGCACTTCAACTAGATAATACTATCATTAAACCAGTGACTGCGCTATGAGTCACTGTGGCGTGATCTGTCCCGAGCTGGGTAGGGTCTAGGCGGAGAATCGGTTTACGAGTTCGCTTCAGAAGAGCTTTACTTCTTGCGCTTCTTCTTAATGTCTCACTGGATTATCAAAGGATTTGCTTAAAGACAGCAAACAGCATTTTAAAGGTAAGATTTATGGATGCGTTCACATGTTGATCGTTATTGATGAAACATTGAATATATGATATAAATAATGTAATATATGAAATAAGGGGGGGGGGGCTGTTCAAACAGTTCTGCAAAGTCGATGAAGTTCCTACTTTCCCAAAGGAAGCTAATTCCAATAAATATTGCTGCACGCACTGCTTTATTGCTAAAAGTGTAACGCATGTTTTCGTAAACTACAAGTCAAAAATAAATGACAACAAATTTCTGGTCAAAACAGTAGATTAAATTTGCTGTCATTTTTTTCATGTTCAAGGTTTTTGTTCAAGGTTTTTTTTCCAGTTTAAAACGGGTTACCAGCGAAATACTTTTCACATGACGGTAAATGACGGGTACCATGAGAATGACGGTGACCTTATTTCCTACACAGATTTCGTATTATTTCAACGGTAACTTGCCGTACGCCCTACTACAGAGCAAGGGGAAACGTGCTGGGGTTGAAGGGGTTGGAGCTGGTGGCAGGGTGGTAGGGGTAACGTGGGATCGGTACCATTTGGGGCTAACACGGGATGTTTTTGTGGCTGAATAGCAAAGTGAATGCACATCAAAGTATAACGAATGTGACACAGCACAATGATCAGCCACGATACACCAATCCAGGTCCTTTGCATGGGTGTCATTAACGTGCACAATCTCAGTGTTGTAGTCGAGGCCACAACCTCCGAGGCCGAGCTAGTCCAAGGCCGAGGCCACCATCTTCGAGGCCAAGGCCGAGGCCGAGGCCAGCTATCAAAACACGTAATAAAATATAAATCACTAAAACAAGGTTAGGATTATGTTGGGAGTTTTAACATCTTTTTAGTTGAATTCACTGAGTTTTGGAGTGCCTGGCTTACAAATGTACAGCTTGCAATGGGTTTCCTCTTGTAGGGAGTCCGGCGAATATTTTTTTTTAAAGAAAGAAAGCTCAAGTTTTGTATCACTGAAAGCAAATTACACAACAAAAACAATGGCGTTTGAATCAGGCTCATAGGTGTTTGCCCTTTGGAGATACAACAACTTAAATGGCCACATTTTGAGTCTCTATTCTGTAAGATTTACATTATTTACTTTTAGCATGTTTTATAAATCTTATTTTCAAAACCTATCCAAATGCTTAATATTATTAGGGATCCCCATTAAATAAACAACAACTTGATTTTTGAATCAGGTTTTACCCCCCCCCCCCCCCCCCCCCGACCTTCGCACTGTCCAGGCGCGCGCCGAGCAAACACCCTGATGCGACCAGACAATGCCAGACGGCCCGCCGTTATGCACGGGCAAAGCATAGTTCCAATCCCGCTCCACACAACAGGATAAGTGTCCACGCATTATCACTGTTAATACCGCGGTACCAGACAAAGCCTGGCAATGGCCAATCCCGCTCCAAACAACACGGCAACACGGAACATGCGTGCATGATATCACTCAGTTCATCAAAATGAACATGTATTCTCGGATCATCCGATTTGAATCCAATGGCTCCGAAGAATTTTAAGATCGAAGAATACTGACTCCTATTATTAAAACATTTATTCAGAGCTTATCATTCATTTGGATGGAAAAACGAATTCTGAAATCGCGCTTTCCATATCGACCACTTGCGCCAAAGATTACCGTGTGAGCCGGAGCTTTCATTTAACCCTAAAGGGGCCGGGTTATTTTGACCATCTCTCAGCCGTGGGGGATCTCGGCCATCGAGTGACGAAAAATTTTGAAACTCGGCACATGCATAGAGCAACTCTTCCTAAACATACCCAAGAAATTTCATGACTATAGGTCAAAGGGTTTTGGAATTATGGCTAATTAATTATTCATATGTACGAATGGCAATTTTGCTTTGTGTACACGACGTTTATGCGAAAATTCAGTTTTCACGGCGCGTAGCGCGAAAATTTCGCTACGCGGCAACCCGTTGTCCGATTTTTATGTTTTTGGTATCAAAAGATGCGCAAAACTCGGATCTAGAAAGTCATAACAGCTCCTGTCGCGAAAAAAAATTTTTTAGACGCTATCACGGAAAATGCTTCCGCCCCCGGCCCCTTTGAAGAACAGAACTAACATAATGGTCATTTAGGCATGGATTTCAAAAAAAGTAAAAATAAAAAATAATGAATCCACTTAGTCTGATCATTACAAGAAAAACTAACGCGTAAAATATTCTTTACCATCATTGGCAATAAAGTAAATACATACAAAATAATTAATCAAAGGGTGACTGATGAAGTGCGAAAAGAGGGCACAGAAAATATGCACTGTTTCCCCTGACACACAAAAAAGAAAAACAGGTGGGACGGCATATTATCACCGGTATAAATCAAAACATTAAGTGAACTAGAAACAAAAACCACATGTACACAAACCAGTCCCTGCGTCGCCTAAACACCGGATGAGTTTTTTTTGAAACTCCCGCTCTCCGGTTATCACCAATCTAATGGGCCCGCTGGCGAGGTATGTGTTGACAAGTTATAACCCACCCATCACCGCAACCCAGCAGTGGAACTGATTTTACTCCCTATATGCGTATTGAATTTCCAAAAAAGGAAAAAAAAAACTTAACAAATACGCTCTAGGCAGTTTAGTCGTATAACTACACAGGTATCCATACCAGTGATTGTAAGTCTTAAATCAACGAAAATCTTCCCTAGCTGATTGCAAACACAATGTTTTCAAAAAAAAAGATTCATCAGCTCACAGAGCCCCTCGTACTCCAATGTTATACATCCCATAAAAAGAAAAGAATGAGGAACGGCCCTGCTGATGCTGATAGCAAATCCCATCCACCTCCCATGTTTTGAACCCTAATTCACGGCAGCAACTTTCTTGGAATGACCTTGGAACTTTCCAACAAGTTTTTAATATCAACATATTATTCCCTGAATTTTGCCTGCACAAAACCGGTTCTTCCTTGCTATTTTCCTAGCCAGAAAACCACTTCTTTTTAAGAAAAAACAAGTCTGATAAAAACTTAAATGCATGGTGGCGGCCAAACTCCATTCCATTTAACTTAAAATGTAGGGGCGACATGTATGATTACGCCCTTTCCTACTAAACACAGGGTTAAATCACCGTGTAAAAATAAAATCTACTTGATAAATCGTAACTGTTTTTATCATCTTTACGAAAAAAAAATGGTACGGACTAGTACACTCAATTGTACCCAGAAAGTTCAGACTTTTACTGAAACAGTGGCCTATCAAAATAAATGATTGGGCCCCCCAAAAAAGACTCTGTTTTCTGGTATGCGCGCGCGTCGCCGTAGCCATGCGCGTCGGCAAAATGAAAAAGTTTTTTTTCAATAAAAGATGATGTCTCAAAACCACCAAACTCACTGGTTTGACTGGAATCCTGCTGCTGCACAATTTTAACGTGTTTTTAGATGGGGTTATGATCGAGAATAAGCTTTATATGGCCTCGCTGGACTCCCATATATTTGCACTAAGTTTAGTCGGGCACCAATTGCAGTCATCAGCATCCATTTGAAGCCAAAAAAACAGGTAAAAAAAAAGCCGCGT